>JAFFJZ010000036.1:1200000-1800000 GCA_018340375.1 Gonatopus flavifemur | reverse complement strand
AACTGGTAGATGATCCGGGAACAATCGAAGCTAGGAGGATAACGGTGGATGAAAAGGCTGCTATTGTTTTCAATTTACTAAACAATCAACAGAAGTTCCGAATCAAGTTGGAAGATTTGCAACCGGGAGGTTATGTCGCTTGCATTTACGACAGCTTTTGGTACTTTGGCATGGTAATTGAGGTGAACGCCGAAGAAAGAGATGTCACAGTACAATTTTCACACCCCCGCGGACCATCGGGATCCTTCGTATGGCCCAAGAAGGAAGACGTATGCGCTATACCTGTTATTCATATTATTACGATAGTGGAACCCCCGACAACAATGACTGGGAGAACTTATAATTTTTCTCAAGAATGTATGACCCGTGTCCAATCGATATCCAATAATATAAATATGTTTTAATCATAATAAACCAGTTATGTTGTTTGTTTCTCTCATTTTGCCATCGAGTGAACCCAGTGAAAATTTCTATATCGAATCCGCAATGTTGAATGCTGGAATTCTGACCTCGGATGATTATCCAGAGATTCCGGAACTTTCTAAAACTAATTTCACGGTGGTTGAACGTGGGCCTGATTTTCGGGCCTGACATTGCCTCCATGAATTCAAAGCATTTGACTCTAGATTCGTATTCCTCGGCCTCAAAAACCCCTAGGACAACTCTGTGTTTGATGTCCACATCGTTTTCTGATCTTCCAGGCACCAAAAAAAAAATTTGTTCGATTATTCCTTTCCCTTTAGGAGATATTCCATTTTTTGTCGAACGCCGAATTTACGTTGAAAAATATCAAAAACGAAACTTCAGGAATTTTTCCTGGTCCTAAATATGCATTTGTTCGTATTATGGACTCTTTCCATGATTCCTCATCTGTGCGAGGGCAAATACAAAAAAAATCAACCCCGTTGGTTGATAATTGTGCGCGGTATAATTTATTTGTCATCGGGAAGCGAATTTCGTTCACGACAGCCGAACTATGGACAACGCAAAAATCTTGAAACTTTGAGTGGCTTCAAAATCTAAACACTTAGAGATGGAGCCGAAAAATTTGACATGGTTTCTCAGGTCATTGGATAGAACAACGATGCTGAGTTTCATCAAAATCTGATGTGGTGGGTGTCAAACTTATTTTTCTTCGGTTGATTTGAAATGGAATGACCCTAATGCGAATGAAAAGTAAATCGAGTCACGCAAACGAACTTTCTGATGGTCAGACTGTTTTTACTATGACTCTCTCAATGGTTCTGATATATAGTAGATTGCAGGAATTAGTCAGGTTACTGATATTACTGCATCATCATATCATATTGATGAATTCTATTTTGAATTCTTTTTGAGATGTTTTGCGCAGAATTGTATCGTATAATGGACAATTTTTATTGAAAATTTCCTATGAAACTGCGTAGTGAGAATTTCAGAACAGAATTGATCTTTGCACATCACTTAGTAATCAAGTGAGTTGCCCAGATTGGATTGAGCTTTTGTAGAGCTTGATTTGGCTGAGGATGAGCATTACGAATGCGCATCGTTTCAGATTGAAAACATCGTGGATACATGCAATGAATGACGTGAAGATGAGGATGTGCTAATGCATTTATTGGCTCAACATATCGTCAATTGTCGGCTCACATTGCATCAGTGGATGCTTCCGACATTCGTCCAAATTTCGCAAATTTTGCCCGAATGTTGAAAGCACCCGGTAATGGCAGGTCAAGAATAGTGTCTAATAAATAGCTTATCGATCTCCATGTTTAATTTACAGAATTTCTAGCTTATGTTTATAACTCCTCCACGTTTCGTTCTCACATATCGAATTGATCTACATACATGAATTAATTCAGAACAGCTGTGATGATACAAAATATCTTCACGATGTCTTCCTAAATGTACCTTCAAGATCAGCAGTTTTGGGGTATGAGGGCATGATTATATGAGTCACACTTTAAATGTCACAATCGAATTGCAAAGGAGATGAATTCGTTTATAATTTGAAAGCTTGAATCCATGTGGACAAATTCAAAATCCTCCATAGAGTGCAGTTTTGTACCCCAGTAGCACCAGAATTTACTATGAATGTTCTTGGGATATTCGAAATATGGTCTATGCACATTTCAATGAGACCGTTTCATAGATGTTACGCATATTCATCGAACGTATGTAATCGAATATACGACGGTACGTCAATCGAACGTCGATTGAATGAATATCGTACATTTCGAATGTACTATGTACGTTCTAGGTATATTTAAAACAGTCTCATTCGAATATTCTATGAACGTTCATCATATATTCTTCGTATCCCACTCGTACATTCTACGAACGTTTCCATTTCGTATATACTTTGAACTTCTGTTGCTGTTTGGGTAACCTTGTAATGTCACTAAAAGTAACGAATCCCCGAATGACAATATTTTGCGAATTATTCTCTGGTCAAAAAAACTAAACAAACCTGAACAAAAAATTCTCTTTAGGACTACTTCCGGCCTACTATGTGTCTTTGTCTTGGTAATTTCGGAAATAAACCTGAACATTAACTACATGCATCATTCCCGGATAAACGCAAACAATGACTTTAGTATTGTTTCCATATTTCATTCATCGACTTACTTATAATAAATCCTAGTTTTTATGAAACCATTTATTTCATCATACTTCCGCAATTCCAACACTGGATGTTTTAGGTACAATCCCGCATTTTGGGAATAAATTGATTTCGAAATTTAACATTCGATTCTCCAAAGAAAATGGAATAAACATGAAATCAAAATTTTTCTCGAACTTGTTCCAACATTCAGAACATTCCGTGAATCCATGATCTCCTCTAATTCCGGATATGACTTTAGAAATTCATTCCTACCTAATGGTGATTCGAAATATCACGGGACCTACCTACTTATAAGACCTGCCTACCTAACCTCTAAGCTATCCTAACATGCTTCTCTGAAGGCCCATCTTGCCAAAGATACTGTACAGCTGTTCAATGATTCAATCACGAATGCGTGATTGGGTTTCCGTGCATTCCTACGTAGACCTGAGAAAAGTTTTTCCATTTATTTTAGATCTACTTCCGAAGGAGCCAATCTATACCAATCCTACTAACTTCCTCACTTTGGAATATAAGGAAAGGTTGATTATCCTCAGGAAAAAAATCCAATTATTCAAAAATATTTTATCACAAAATTCGTCAAAAACACTTTTGATCACTTTTTATTTCGATACTTATAATTTTTACTTGAAACCACTGTTGCATCAGAGCTCTGCTCTGATCCGCGAGAAGACGTGGAATGAATTGATGCGTTTACCGCGCTCCCTATATACCTGCAGTTGAGACCAGTGCTAGTCTCTTATCTTTTGAAATATCAAATATATATTACTGAATTTTCAACAAAGTTGTTCAGGGCAGTCCCCTGAATATTCCCATTTATTATTTTTCATTAAAAAACTCTTTTATTCAAAAATATGCGTCTTGAGCATCATGATGCATATCGTGTCGTTGACCTCATTTGAAACTTTGTTATTTATCAAATATCTAATATCGAAATTTTATAGAGTGATTCGGGATGTTATTGTGAATATCTATCTTACTTCCTTTTTATAATTATTATCATAATATCTACTATTCTTCTATATTGCTCTTAGTGATATATGTATATCTATTCTGACCTTTTCCTCTTCCACATTGTGTGTCCGTGCACAATGTACGATATCCATTCAATCGGCGTTCAATTGCTCTACCGTCGTATATTCGATTACATACGTTCGATGCATATGCATAGCACCTATGAAATTGTCTCAATGGAATGTGCATTGAACATATTTCGGATATTCGAAGAACGTTCATAGTATATTCTGGTGCTGCTTGGGTGACTTACGTACATATCTTGGATTATAATCTGTTTAGGTTTACTTATGAAAGATCGTGAATAAAATTTCGATGAATTTTTACACGTCGTATGACCTAATCAACTTCCGCGAGATTCCGTTCAGGCCTGAAAACACTGTTTCCAATTATGTCCGATGTACTTCAGAAGGAACATGCTTCAGAGCAATTGACTTTTATGTCCGCATAAATGATTTCCAATGACTTAGGTACATATCTTGGGTTTCAATCTGTTCAGGTTTACTTATGAAGAAACGGAAATAAAATTTTGATAAATGTTTACGTGTCGTGTGATCTGATCAACTTCCGTGAGATGCGGAAACATTTATCAAAGTTTTGTTTCCGATCTTTCGCAATAAGTAAACCAAAGTACAGCAAAACGCAAACTGTTCCAAAATAATTTGAAATCATCATAAGTATACTAATCGTGACTGTTCCCAAAATGATAGCCCGTGAAAAAATCGTCCACGCGTGATCAGGCCTCATTCATCAGGCGTGCTTAGGCGTGACCAGGCCTCAATTTTGTACCCACGTGATCAGGACTAATCACGTTCAATCACGCCCAAACGCGCTTGATTATGCTTCATTATGAATAAAGAATTCAGGATTAATTAGCAATGGGGTGAGTTAATACGGTCTCGGTCTTGAATCTGGCATCACTGCACTGGAGTTCAAAGGTACATTAAACTTTACGGTGAGAAGTAAGACTTACTTCCATCCTGAAAATTGACTGATTTTAAGATGCCAACAAAACTAGTCCCGTTTTGATGAAAGCAAGCGCCAAAAATAAATGCCAACACAATGAAAAAGACTGACATTCAGTCACGTTTCCAAGTAAGAAGCAACCTCATTCATTTGGACTTTTCACCGTGTTTATAGATTCTCAATCTAATCCAAATCCGAAAAGTAATCTATTCAGAATTGAAATCAAGAATATCAATGATAACCAATGATAAGAAAACTCGCGTTCGATCGAATCATTCGATTATTCGATATTCATCATCATCATGAAGTCATCAGCAGTGATGCCAGCATTTGGTCAACCGAGTCGATTTTCCCCCTCCATCACGCTGTATACAATCAAATTTCTTTTGTCGGAGGTTTGATTGTGTGTGTGACATTTCTATACAGACAGATGTGATGGAGGGGGAAAATCGAGTCGGTCGACCGAATGCTGGCACCACTGGTCATCAGTCTTATGACTGTTGATGAAATTCTACAACCCTGTGTATTATCCGCTAAAGGCTCAATTTTTACATATCTGCGACAACTCTTATCTTGTATAATTTGCTTCATATAACTCAATCCAGGTCTACCTTTGCAAGTTTCACCAATCATTTTTCCTCCCAATATTGTTACCGAGTCATTCCATATGAAATCTATCACCAGATCGCTAAAGCTGCACTATTTTGAATTCTCGGCGGACTTGGTAGAAATCTTCTCTGAGGAGTAGGAGAACAAAATTCACGGCCATTTGATGTTTATATTTTGTCAGATCCATTCCAGACCAATGGACACACTTCAAAAGTGCTGTTTTTGAGCTCTTATGTTCTTGAGTGTCAATCTTGAAGAGAGGGAGATATTTCAACGTTCAGGGTGGCATTTCAAAGCTGGGAGATAGAAGTTGCTCTGAAAAATATCAAAAGTGACTCAATAGGTACCCCTAAAAAATAGCAGTGTACTGAAAAAATGTGTTTCCTTTACTATTTTTCGTAATTTTCAAGTTATTTGCGTGCTTATCCTATTCGATTTGAGGCAATAATCTTGTTTTCGATATCAAAAACATGGAATGGACAAGGAAACATGCCATTGAACCCATCGGCCTGCTCTTTATAGGAAAATTTTCAACTTGAAATTTGTAAATTTTTGAAAACAGCATATTTTACGGTTCAACCTTGGGATGTGGGGTGAGTGAAAAAAATCTGAAACTCGCAGGAAAATTTGTCCTCGGCTCAAATTTTGAGAATATTGAGCACTCGTTCCATGATTTTTATCAGTGTAATGATTATAGTCAGTTAAAAACGGCCAAAATCACTAAAATTTATTCTCATCACTCATCAATCAATCATGAACAATTACATGTACATGTATACATGTACACATAACATATCTCGAAATAACACATCGTGAATACAGAATTTTGAATCTGAATACATCCGGAAAAGGGGCGAAATTTCTCAAGCGTACCAGCTAAAAAATTTTGACCTCCTCAATCTTTCTGAAATTTCACTCAAATGTAGTACTAGTTTCTGACTTTTAATCCTAGAAAGGATTTTTCTCTCGTACCACTGGTTATCCAACTACAGGGGTCCAAAATTCACAGATTTTGTTTAATGAGCTCTTTTGAAGATATAATTTCTTAAATTACATTTTTTTATAAAATTATTTTCGATATTGTTTTCCGTAGCTTTTTTCCTGTTCTTCACAATGGCGTAATCTGTTTTTGTGAGAAAGAATTTTTTCCAACAAATTTAGCGAGTTTAAAGTTAGTTTTGCATTTTTTTTCAATTTCGACAATTTTGGAAATTTTTTAAGTTAGCTCATCTGAAAGCTGGATTCTTCAGCTTTGAAATCGTGTAGGAGAAATTATGGGAAGAAGATTTTATCTGGCGGTCGCAACGGTTTGCAGCGCACACGTCGCATATTCCTATTAGCTACTGATACGGTTCGTCGTACCGTTGACGTCAAATTGATGTGAACTGTTTTCCAATAAAATATGATTTCTCAATCATGCCAATGATTTCATACAATGTGACCGTACCATTGGATTTTCAAACTTTATCAATCACAGCTTTCGAAACATAATCATGAATAAATACACATAAAATAATGAATATGGAATAATTTGGCTCGAAGCTATACATTCAGCGCGATTTCTTATTCGTATTAATTTTTTTTTTAATTCTCATCTTCGGGAAAACGTCTACATTCAATGATGAAGAGAATACTCGGAAATGCAAAGTCACCCATGTGGAAATTGCCGGAGTTGACAAATCGCCCAATACTGGAAAGGTTGTATTTGCCAGACTTCGGCAAAAACAAATGTTCCTGTTCAGGCCCATTACTGTTTTTCAACTGGCTGTACATGTTCGACGGAGTTAAGACGGTATTGCTGGCGTGGACAGACAGTGTTGGGCCAGTAATGAATCAATACTGGCCGGAAAATACACGGATCGTAGTGTAACGGAGCCGCGCCAGTACTGTGCCAGATTTGGGATGATCATTCAATATATCCAATCGACAATGAAGGGCCAGGATCGGTAGGGTAATGACCAACTACAAAATCGTTAGTCGAACTACGTTAAAATTAGGTCCATGGAAATCCGGCTGTTATGGTGAACCAAAGCGGTGCCAGTACTGAGCTGGAGTGCAGATGACTATTTCATGGATTTGATAGCCGACTATATGCCAGTATCAATATGGCACTGGCTGACTACGAAATCGATGTTGTATTGTCGTTAAAATCGTAGCGATGGGGATCAGGCTATTAGGGTGAGCCGAAGCTTCACCAGTACAGAGCCAGAGTTGGGATAACCATTCAATATATCCAATAGGCGATCGAGTGCCAGGATCGGTAGGGCAATGGCTAACTACAAAATGGGTAGTCGAACTACGTTAAAATTATGTCTATAGAAATCCGGCTGTTATGGTAAACCAAAGCGGCGCCAGTACTGAGCCAGAGTTGAGATGACCATTTCATATATTTGATAGCCGACCGTATGCCAGTATTGGTATGGCACTGATTGGCTACGAGATTTGTAATCAACTGAATCAGTATAGCCACTTCTTCGCCCACCTAATATGGTAAATGAATCAGGTCATTTTTGCTACAGCGCAGCTTTGGTGAACCACCAGATGCATGTTTATTCGGTGATTTCTTTTGACGAAAGTTGATAACCGATTCCAAAGCCAGTCAGTCCCCCATTAGTTCAGGCACATTGTTTTCGACCTAACATATCGTACTCCCTCCAACTCTGGCTCTGTTCTGGCGTAGCTTTGACTCACTACAACACCCAATCTCCGCTATTTCAATATTCTGTCAATAATACGCGAGTCGTGTAAACCCATGTCTGGTTGTTTGTATATATGTATATATTCTAAGAGCCAGCAATCTCCATGCACGCTCGTTAGACGTATTCAAATTTTCTCGTACATTTATCAGACACACACAGAGGTTTGGGTGTTCTTAGAGTGTAGTTCTACGTAAAATCGTCGATTTGAATTCTCAAATATGTCTTATAATAGAGTGAAAAAATATCGTGAACTCCAAAAAGTTTCAGTCGATGATACAGATTCTGACAATGGAGAAAGTAACCAAGGTTAGTATATGATATAATCAGCATTTATGGTATCTTCACACCATTCAAACTACTTACAACCCTACCAGATCCCCGATAGTTTTCTGCTTGAAATTTTCAATAAGAACGCAAGAAGTAGAGGAGTTTTCAAGGAGCTCATAATGAATACAACATATTTAGGAAGAACTCTTTTAGAATTCTTGTGCTATTTGGGAAACTATTTCGAAGAGGAATGATTGTCAGTAAGTGTTTTCAACCAGTAATTCACTATTGAACCGATACCGGTACCGATTGTACTCAAATAGCACAAGCACTTTTCAAACATTCCAAGCTTGTGCAAGCTTGTTTCAAGCAATCTAAGCATGTGATCACGCATAGAATGCGCAAATAGTCCACACGGTAAACAATATTCCGAAATCACTCCCGATTATGTCAATTCATTATGACAAATGGCGTGGTACTGGCGAGGTTGTATTTGCCAAAGTTCGGCAAAAACAACTGTGCCTGTTCAGAATCATCACCGTTTTCCAACTGTCGCCGAACATTCGCAAAGTTTCAGACAGTATTGGCTCGCGTGGACAGATGGTATAGGGTCAGTATCGAATGAATACTGTCTGGACAATACCCAGGATTTCGAGAAACGGTATCGCGCCAGTATTCAGCCAGAGTCGGTATTATCATTCCATATGTACAACAGACAGCAATATGCCAGTAATGATATGACTCTGGCTGACTACAAAATCGGTAGTCGATTGATGTTGCAATTATGATCCTGGCAACTTGGCTGTTGTGGTCAGCCGGAGTCGCGCCAGTATTGAGCCAGAGTTGGTAATATGATTCAATATGTTCGATAGACGACATGGTACCAGTATTGGTGGGACTCTGGTTGACTACGGAATCCGTAGTCGATTGACATTAAAATCACGATCTTGGCAACTTGATTTTTGTAGTGAGCCGGAGTCGCGCCAGTATCAAGACAGAGTTGGTATGATCATTCAATACGTTCGATAGAGAACAATGAACCAGTATTGGTAGAATCTTGTTTCTCTACGGAGTCTATGGTAAATTGCGTGACTTCAAGGGAATTGGTGCAATCAATGGGAATTTAAGTGGTCCGTTGTCAACTCGGAGATTAGCTGATGTGATAGAGACTCTGTTTCTCACTCGCAGGTCCCGAGTTCAATCCTTGCCCAGTGAACTTTCATGAAACCACTTCCAAAGCGTCTTTCTCGAATAACGGTGATGAGACAAATAGGTTCACAAAGTTTTGATAGTTCAAATTCAATGTATTTTTTTTCACTTGAAATATAACTCCGGGGATCTCTAATTACCAGCACTGTGCCAGTACTGGGTCGGGTCTGAATTCCTACATAGGATGTATTATTTTGACCCTCTACCACTTCTCATCCAGGTGTGGTAGAACAATTGGTTCTGTTGCCATGCCAGAGTTCCACCATAGTAGGCACACACCAAATATCGCTACCGACGTGGTGGTAAATGTTTTACTGGCCCTTATGTAAAATGATGTTATCATTCCGACTCCTTGCCAGTACCGTCCAAACCACTGGCCCCATAAGTGCAAGGTTGGATTTGCCAGTACTGGCAACTCTGGCAACAGTACCGCGCCAGTAGCGGCCTGTGTGTACATTTCCACATGGGCATGTTCGAAGTTGGGATGAAACAATGATATTTGAATGTTCCTGGGATTGTTTTTGCAGTTTCGAAGCGAGTTTTGAGCTTTTTAGCAGTGATTTCATGATTTCTCTTCGAACTGAAAAAACAACAATTCCTGATAGATTTCTCTTCGCCCATTCGTGAAACGCATCAGGATTTGAAATTCGGTGCTTAGAACTCGCTTGAAGACTCGCTCGAACAGATTACCACCGATACCGTCACAAGGCCCTTTTCCATGAGCGGTTGCATGGAAATGCCATTCAGCTGCTATTCCAAAATCTTTGTAATGATACAAAAGATTTTTGAAATTATATCTATTCTTGGAGTGCTGAGATGCTCCATCCGTGGAACAGAAAATTTTTCTTTGTTGAAAATGCTCTTTCAGGTTCGCTATTATAATTTTTTGGAATTCGTACACAGCGATTGTATCGTGATCCAAATTATCCGATAAAATAGCAATGCTCCGATGACAGAGTTTGTTTCCTTGTTTGTAATAAATGACAGTGGTGGAAATTGTCGTTTGGTCGTTGTTCCAGTGGAAACCCTGTGCAGCATTTCGGACAACAAACGCATAATTTTCCGCGAAATCGCATAAAACTAAAAATTCTCCTTCTTGTAAATGATCCTTCAAATTTCTCAGAAAACATGACTGCTGTTTCGCAACGAATGAATGGAATTTGAGTTTCGAAAGGCAACGAGGAAGTTCTTCTCAAAAATCTTCTGCATCTGCAACTTCAGTACGCAAAGTGCTACGATCAGTCTGTTGCCAAATTTGATATTTGAGTTTTTCGATGCAATTGTCTTCGAAAACTGTTTGTAAAAAATCCTGGAAACCTCCTTTGCCAGGACATGATAAACATTCATGTAGATAACATTCGGCACATGGATTCTGACATAAAAACATTTAGAGAGGATTAATTTTTGAATATCTATCAAGCATTAAATTGACATTCTCGTGATGGACACAAACGCAAACAGTATGCGTTCCACTAGCACCAGCGAGTACACAATTACGAGGTCTAAGCTGCGAGAATGTAGAGAGACTGACCAGAACAGTAGGGTTCTGATCTTTGAGAGCAAAATATAATTCTGAAAGATTGCACAGAATCAATCTCTTTCGTACGGGCTCTCGTGGTCCGTCTTCTTTTTTAACTGAAACAAAATCTTTCATGCCCGGCATTATACGACTATTTTCGTCATCATTATAGGAACTTATGATCTTTTTTGTTATTTCAGAAGCTAAAGCATGACCCTTTCTTGGAGATGGTGACGTTAAAATACCATTTTCTTTTACCAGTCCGATAGCTTCCCTGGCTTGATAACATCATTGGACGTAAGGACCAGTATACATTCACCACTCCACCGGTCAATATATTAAATGTGATCTCATTACGGTGAAACTCTGGCATTGCAACAGGATCAGTTGTTCTGTCAGAGCTGGATGAAAAATGACAAGCAGTCGAAATGATGACATCCTATGTAGAAATTCAAACCCGACCCAGTACTGGCACAGTACCAGTGACCGAAGTTACCAGAAGTAATCATATTTCAGTTGAAAAAAAAACATTGAATTTGAACTTTGAAAATCTGAAGAATCCATTGTTCCTATTATTGTCATCGGAGAAAGGTACTTTGGAAATGATTCCTTGAAAGTTTACTGAGTGAGGATTGGACCTAGGTCCTGCGAGTGAGAAACCTACTGTCTATCACATCAACCCATCTCCGAGTTCACGACGAATCACTCAAATTGCCATGTATTGTAATAGGACCGTTGAAGTCATACAATTCACCATAGATTTCGTAGAGAAATAAGGTCCTACCAATACTGGCACATTGTTGTCTCTCGAACATATTGAACTATGAAACCAACTCTGGCCTAATGCTGGCGCGACTTCGGCTCACTGCAACAGCCGAGTTACTACACCGAGGGAAAGAAGTCAAATTTACTTCTTGTTAAGTAAATACATGGATGATTTAAAAATGTGATGCGAACTACTACAATTTTAGCTAATTTCACCGCACGGAAAGTAGGATGCACTTCAGCTATGGCATATTTCGTATCAGCTGTGGTATATTTCACATGCTTTGTAGTAAAATCAACTAAAATTGTGGTTGCTCGTACTAAATCCTCAATCATCCGTATATTTATTCAATAAGATGTAAATTTTACAAGTTTTTTTCCCTCAGTGTAAGATCGTGATTTTGATGTCATTCGACCACCAATGTTGTGGAAAGTCAGAGTCCTATCAATACTGGCACATTGCTGTCTTTCGAACCCATTGAATGATCATACCATTTCTAGCCTCATGCTGGCAAGACTACAACAGCCGAGTTGCTGAGATCGTGATTCTAACGTCAGTTGACTACTGATTCCGTAGTCACCCAGAGTCTACCAATACGCGCACATTATCGTCTCTCAG
This sequence comes from Gonatopus flavifemur, assembly GCA_018340375.1. NCBI lineage: Eukaryota > Metazoa > Arthropoda > Insecta > Hymenoptera > Dryinidae > Gonatopus > Gonatopus flavifemur. The sequence goes on along the minus strand of JAFFJZ010000036.1, from coordinate 1,787,728 downwards.
ACATGTTGAATGATGATACCAACTCTGGCTCAATGCTAGTGCGACTTCGACTCACTGCAACAGACAAGCTGTTAAAATCGTGATTTAAATGTTATTCGACCACAGATTCCGTATAAAGTCACAGTCCTATCAATACTGGCATATTGCTGTCTTTCGAACATATTGAATGATCATACCAACTCTGGCCTAATGCTGGCAACATATATATATATATATATATATATACATATATTAACGTGTTGTTTGTGAAGATTTATTCAATGAATGAAGAGAATAAATTTCAGTGGTTTTGGCTACCTTGAACTCACCATAATCACGACAATGATAAAAATGATGGAACGAGGGCTTGATATCCTCAAAGTTCAAGCCGAGAACAAATTTTCCTGCGAGTTTCAGATTTTTAGCGCTTACCCCACATATCAAGTTTGAACCGTAAAATATGCTGTTTTCCAAAATTTACAAATTTCAAGTTTTTATTTCATTTTATTCTGTTTATACGGGTATAAAAGACCCTTTGATACATAGAATATACATTATTTGAACCATATAACATATTATGCATCAAAGCATTAAGCATCATGTTAAGCTCGACTACATGCATCTTATATTACGACAACAGTCAACGTGTATAATTATAGATAAAATGGACAATTAGGTATTGAATTTGACGAATAAGAGAAAGAGAATTTCTAAGATGAGAATGGGATGGAAATAATTCTAGCACATCACTGTAAGAATTAGCTAGGATAGATATCCGGTTTACCGGATCAGAATGACCGTATCTCGATTTATAAGAAATTGGATTGAACAATTTGGGGCGTCTTAATAAACGAGAAGGGACATTGAAACATACAAGTCCAAGCAGTTGAGGACAGCGAATTTTCCCATTAACAATTTTATACAAAAATTAAAAATCATTGAACAAACGACGTGATTCCAAGGAAGGCAAGTGAGGTAGAGACATAATCAATGAGTAATCATGACGAGTTACGCTCAACGGACGGCCTATCTGATAGACAGCAAAACGCAGAAACTTATGCTGAACTCTTCCCAAGTCTGTACAATCCCGAATTAGATGAGGACTCCAAATTTGAGACGCATACTCAAGATTAGGTCTAACTAAAGTACAATACAGTGTTCGGAGTGCGACAGGATCACGAAAGACCTTACAAACGCGCTTGATAAATCCAAGAGATTTCATGGAAGTACCAACTATGTTATTGTAATGATCTGAAAAGTTAAAACGAGAGTCAAATGAAACTCCAAGGTCACGAACAGTATGTATAGGTGATAACAGAGAATGAGACAAGTTATAAGGAAAATAAATAGCATTTTCACCTCTATAAAATCTCATCACATGGCATTTAGTGAGATTTAATGACATGTTGGATAGCACACACCATGATTGTAACCGATCCAAATCAGATTGCAAATTTTGAGCATCTCTATAAGTTCCTATAATCATAAAAAGTTTTAGGTCATCATTAAAAAGAAGATGTGCGCAGTACTTGAAAATCATAGTGATATTATTAATGGAAATAATAAATCATAAAGGACCTAGATGTGAGTCTTGCGGTACACCTGAGGATACAAGAAATGAATCAGAATAATATTGAGAGACACGAACTAATTGCGTACGATTCAGAATATAACTCTGTGACCACGACGAAAAATTGCTGCGAATACCTGAATTACTTAATTTATCTAACAATATATTATGATCAACTCTGTCAAAAGCCTTTCAGAAGTCTGTATAAATAGTATCAACTTGAGCATTCTGATCAAGCGCAGAGGACACGACATGAGAAAAAATAGACAAGTTAGTTACGGTAGATTTTCCAGAAGTGGAGCCATGCTGGAAATCAGAAATTATATCAGAAAACAGTGGTGTTATTTTATCAGTAACTATATCTTCAAAAATTTTCGGCATAACATTCATGATGCTAATTGGTCTATAGTTTCTCACGTCAGAACGGTCCCCAGATTTGAAGATAGGAGGGATTAAGTTGGATTTCCATTAGGAAGGAAATATTTCAGAGGATAAAGAATTGCTGAAGATCAACCACAAAGGCCAAGGAATGACAAACTTGCAAGATTTCAGAAAATTAGGAGGAATACCATCATCACCAGGACCGGAAGGAGTTTTCAAGGATAAGATTTCATTGAACACTTCACCGATATTGATGGATAAATCGGAAAGATTGACGTTGAGAGTAGATTCTGGTAAATTAAAAGAAACAACGGGATAATTTTGATAAACTGATCTGAAATAAGATGCAAATAAGTTCGAAATAGCAATACCAGTATTGCCAATAGTACCGTCTAAATGCATCACCAGGGATTTACCGTTCTGATTCCGCTTACTATTAACAAAGTTCCAAAAGCTTTTGACGTCTGTAGGAATGGACCCTTGAACATAATGAAGATGAAATAAGTAACATTGGCGAGTCAAAACTTTACATTGCGCTCGCAAGTGACTGAAGATTAAGTAATCTTCAAAGCAATTTGACTCTCTGTTCCTATTGTGAGCAATTTTCTTTTGACGAATAAGTTTAATTAATTCCGAAGAAGACCATTTTGGATCAGAACTATTCCTCCATACATACTTGAGTACAAATGAATCAACTGCATTATATAAATGAAGATACAAAAAATCCACAGCTTCAATAACATTAAGATTACGCAATTCATCGTCCCAGTTGATAGAACCTGAATATTCACAAATTGCACTGTAATTCGCCTTATTAAAATTATATTTGATGATTCTATTGGGGACCAGTAAAACACTTCCACGTAGGTTGACGTTAGATACCAGAGCAGGATGAAAGTTGTCACACGCGAGAAAAGGATCCAGAGCAATATTGACATCAATACGATCCTTATCAGAAAAAATAAGATCAAGTATGTTACCATGAGAATTTCTGAACGTATTGAGTTGAAACAAATTTAATTCATTGAAATATTCGAGAACATATTGCGCAGAAGTCATTCCATTGAGAGTCGAACCAGGTAACACTGAGAAAGATAATTTGGAATCAATATTGCTCCAGGAAATATGAGGTAAATTGTAATGCCCGTACAAGTATAAGGAGTTGAAGTTCTGCTTGAGGAGGATTTCACCAACGCTTTTATAATGGTCCAAGTATATTGAAGAATCCGAAGCAGGTGGAATGTAGACAGCCCCAAACAACAACGACAAAGAACCAAAATAAACTTTGACGTAAAGATGTTCAACTTTGGAATAAGAAGAAGAGACGACACAGCTCCGATGGGTATCCTTAACGGCGATTAAGACCCCACCTCCCCGCGAAAATTGACTGGTGAGTCTGTTTCTATCCATACGATAAACTGCATAGCCATGTAAATCAATTTCAGAAGACAGAATATCCTCGCGCAGCCAGGTTTCAGATAAGATAATAATATCATAACATGGATCTGATATAGCAACAGAGCAATGAAGTTGATCAAGTTTAGTTCTCAAGCCACGAACATTCTGATAATACACCAAAGGGTCGATTAAGCGTTTTTTCTTCGGTGAGCAGGAACTATCTTAGGTATCCCATTGAAATAGCGAATAGTACTTGAAGGGTCATTCAGATTCTTCAACTCTTCACGTAAGTTCGACAGATGATTCCGTTGCTTCAAGGTACGATCTTGCGATATTCTAATTGAACCATTGTACAACGATTTGTTCCGAAGAATCTCAATGGGTATGTTCCGTGATGCAAATGTGACACAGATCGGACAAGTTTTAGAAGCGTCCTCCTTCTCGCCGATACGACGAATCTGCACATTATCATAAGTATCTGGTCTGATTTTTCGCAGAAGATCAGTCACTATAACATGATCAGGAGACCCATCCCTCGAAGATTCTTCAACGTTGAAGAGTAAAATGTTACTGTTCAAAAACAGACATGATTGGAAAAAGCAAGAACAATAATAGTGTATCAAAAATTGAATAGTGATATTTATCCTTATTAAGTTACATTCAGACACCACTTCACGTGCCGTCGTAATATCGATACGTTCGACCCGCTGGCTGATTTACCTCTACTCCTGATAAACATCGTATACACGCATACTACTATAAAAGCTCATGTACACTCTATTCATTACACAGGTAGCACACACATTCATACCCAATATAAATGTACGTATATTCAACAGTTACATGCTCTTCGATGTCGTTCATTCAGCTCATCTATCAAATCTTCATTGTAAAAACCTTGTGAAGAAGAAGGGGCAGACGATTCCAAGGTTGATAATCTCGTGGATAATTCCGCCACAGTGTTGGATAAAGAATGCAATTTGATTTCAAACGCGTTGAGCTGGTTGCTGAGTTTTGAACAAGCAGAATCAACGATGCTCTGAATTTCCGATAACAAATCTGATTGATCCAACACGCCACCTAATTTTTCCGCAAGATCAGCAGAAGTATCAGAAGACGGAAGAGGCCCCTTGTAATCAATCAGCACTCCATTATGCCATGGATGGTAATTTCTCGCTAAACACGACGAAAATTCTCTCATAAAGAGCGGGCCACAAGGTCCAATGGCATGGTTTCTCATTCTTTACATGTATGCTCTTGATATGGAAAGAAAGATTATTACCTCACATCGAATAGGACAGGCACACAAGGAACTTGAAAATTACGAAAAATAGTAAAAAAACACATTTCTTCAATACACTGCTATTTTTTAGGGGTACCTATTGAGTCACTTTCGATATTTTTCAGAGTAACTGCTATCTCCCAGCTCCGAAATGCCACCCTGAACATGAAAATATCTTCCATTTTTCAAAATTGGCAGTCAAAAACATAAGAGGTCAAAAACAGCACTTTTGAAGTATGTTCATTGGCCTGGAATGGATCTGACAAAATATAAAAATCAAATGGCCGTGAATTTTGTTTTCCTACACCTTAGAAAAGATTTCTACCAAGTCCGCCAAGAATCCAAAATAGTACACCTTTAGCAATCTGGTGATAGATTTCATATGGAATGACCCGGAAACAATATTACAAGGAAAAATGATTGGTAAAACTCGCAAAGGTAGATCTAGATTGAGTTATATGGAGCAAATTGTACAAAATGAGGGTTGTTGTAGATATGTAGGAATCAAGCCTTTAGCGGATAATAGACAGAGTTGTAGGAGGAATGACCCTTCCAATGAACCATCTTGGGTCAATATGTGTCCTATTAGATAACTTCATCTTTTCACGACATGTTTCGAGATACTTCTCTTTTTATTTGCGTTCTCAAGTATTTCTTCATTTTTCACTCCACCCACTTCATTCAAGCATCCTCCTATAACAGCATATTTCAAAAGCTTCGAGTCTTCGTTGATCCCTTTTCCCAATTGTCCAAGTTTCGAAATCATATAATGCTCTAACTCCAAACGTAACTCTTCAAGAATTTCTTCCTTACTGCTAAGCTAATATTCTTCGGACATAGTAACTGTTTGGCCTTCGCCGTGCTGACAGCAGGAATTTCCGAATTATATTGGAGTTGAATATAGATTTCAGATTTGAACATGAAGTGAAATGAGCGTAGAAATACCGTAGCGACTTCACTTGAAATCGATCAGTCTGGTCTGATATAAAGAATTGAATGAGAGATAGATGGGAGAGGAGCGGACTGTATTCGAGAAGGAGAAACTCTCCTCTCGCTCTTGGTCTTGAAATTAAGAGAATGGAGATAAATTTAACAATATAATTAACAGAATGAAACTACAAAAACATTACATAGTGTAGGGACGAATCCCACGAAAGAAAAGATTTAGAGAGTTCGTTTATAACATACGACCTGGCCAGGTTTTACACTAGAGCGAAGACGTCGACGAAGACGAAGACAAAGGCGATGTCCTGGTCCGGGCGGTGTCAATGGAGTCCAGATCGCTCGAGTGAATGTAGCGTATCAGGCGGTGGTTAGCTCGTTCCAGCACGATCAAAACCACACGGAATGCGTATTCCTTGATGGAATAGTGAGGCGAACCAGTGTTACCGAAACGTTATCGGAGAAGCACGGAAAGTTCATGTACTTGGATGACCACGAGAATTTTGAGTCAAACGAACGTGGTTACGAGGTGACGGACAAGTGCGCACTGAGTTATGTAAGTGGGGATCAGTAGTCAAGTGGACTTGTAGTCCGAAATTCCCACCTATGACTTGAGTGAGTGAGAAGGGTTGCCGGATTTTAGGCACGACGAAACAGTAACTGTTCCTTTTGGTGGAACGCCTGATTTCCTTTTGCTATTCTTCCTCTTATATCTCTTTCGCTTCTACCATTTTCTGTAATTATGCTTCCTAGATACTTGAATTCTCTGACTTGCTGAATTGTCTCTGCATCTATTTTGATTTTCGTCCTCCTTGATGTTTTTCCTGATGTACAAACCATGAATTTTGTTTTGTCCTCATTCATATTCATTCAATACTTCTCTAGTAATATTGTTTTCATAGTGTTGAGGATATTCTCCAAATCAGCACCACTCGCAGCTGATATAGCTATGTCATCCGCAAATCTCAACATGCTTACATTTTCTCTCTGAATCTGTAATTCCAATTGCATATTCTATATACGATTTGAAAATCAATGGTGATAGCAAGCATCCTTGTCTCACTCTTCAGGAAACAGGAAAAGGTCTTCCATCAAAATCATGTATCGTCATTCTTGAGTAAGAACATAGGAGATTCTCCTACACACTATTTTATTCATTTCAAATGCCTCAATCAATACCAATCCATACGAATCAGTATCATATGTTGTCGTCCGCTATGCGGGAGGTAAGGCAACACTCGCTAATTGAAGAAATGTACTTGTTCAAATCACATGCAATGAATGGATTTTCGAATAATCAGAAAGGAAATTTCCTACTATACACGTCTTACTGCACGGATATGCGAGATCAGTGGATATAATGTGGAGACCTTCTCCGAAATTAAAGGGAACCAATGTCGGACAGACCGGCCCGACTCCCCGGCGATCACCCGGGGCCCTCCAGTATTCGGCGGCCCGAGCAGTTCTCAGTTACTTTCTTCCGTTTAGAAATCATGTTTTGACATCTATTTTGAACGGAAATCAAAATAGATGCGGAGACAATTTACCAAGTGAAAGAATTTACATACACTGAGAGAAAATTTTGGTTCTCATAACCATGTTTTTGACTTTGACCATGTCATGTAGTTGTCACGACCAGATTTATGTGATTTTGTTTTGTTTTCCTGGTTATTATAATCAAATTTCCAGTCACCTTAACTGTAAATCCTTCACTATGCGAGCATAGTTTCTATGACCATGTTGCTTTTTTCTCAGTGTATGGTAAGAGGCCCTATACCCGATCAGTGAACGTATACCCGATCAGTCCTTATATTCTAGGTTTTTGTGGTTTAGTTGTGCAAAAACTCTTCAACCAAAACATTTTTTGTAATTCATGGATCGATTCAATCAATGCATATGATCTTCTCCCATCAGATCTGTGATAATCTTCAACCTATAGTACAGAATTGTCTCAGTATTTGTCAAAGTGTTTTGGAATATGTTTGCAACAACTCCTCCGCTGGAAGTTTTCATAGTATCACAAATATCTCTCTTTCACCATAAAAGTTCTCCAACGGGATTAGCGGTGGTTGCCTGCTTTCGGGTGCAATAGACGAAAGGTCACGCGCACATCCGATTATTCGATCCAGCCCTTCAATTACAGAAAACGGTGAAAGCGGAAGAGATATGAGAGCGAGAATAGCACAAGGGAAACAGGCTTCTCATCAAAAGACACAGTTGATATCCTTAAAGAATACGAGCTCAGAGTGAGGAAGAAATTTTTGAAGAATTACGTTTGAAGCTTAGCATTATATGATTGCGAAACTCAGACAATTGGAAGAACTGACCAACGAAGACTTGCAACTCTTGAAATGTGGTGTTATAGAAGGATGATCAGAATAAAATGGACAGAGAAGAATGAAGGAGTACTTGAGAAGGTAAATAAAAAAAGAAATCTTTTGAAACATGTCGTCAAGAGGAGAAGTAACCTGATAGGCCACATGTTGAGGCATGATAGTTTATTGAAAACAATATGAGGAGGAAAAATTAATGGTGGAACTTATCAAGGTAGACCTAGATTAATATATATGAAGCGAATTATACAAGATAAGGGCTGTCGTAGATATGTAGGAGTCAAACGTTCAGCGGATAATCGACAGGATTGAAGGATTTCATCGACCCAGTCATCAGACTGATTACTCCATGATGATGATGATATAGGAATTAGGATGGGATCATGATTTTCCTCAAAGGATATCCCGCCTAGAGGGCCAAACACACTTTCCAGTTGAGGGCCTTGATACAAGCCAGTCCGACACTAAGGAGGACGTCTACATTAGGTCAAAATTGGCCACCCTCTAATGATTGTTCAATAACGGAACTAGGCGATGGATCTTTTTGAAATGTCAACACTTTTCCAGACATATCTTGAAATATCCAAAAAAATATCCCCATGAGGTGATATCAATCGCATTGAGAGTCTAAAATATTTGATGAGAAATAAATAAGGAAATGAAAATTTTCACTTATACTCTATGAACGATGACAGTCCACAGAATCACCTGACACACGAAAATGAAGTTTCTTTCAAAGCTCATAAGTATACCCGGAAAAAAATTATTGGATCTGATCAGATCCAACCGGATCCAAATTTCTGGATCTGACCATATCTGTGTTTTGCCTGGATTCGATCGAATCCAATAGGATCTGAACATTCTGCAACAAAATCATTTTCAAGACATACCAAATCTGGGCAAGGAAGTTTAGATCTGACATACCTCATCAAATCTGATCATACGAGGTGTGTTCAAAAAGTAAGGTGACTTTTCAAATTTCGCGGGCAACGTACTTTCAATTATCGATTTTTTTGTTTTGTTATGTTGGTACACTCTTCCCGAACATCGGTACCAAGTTTCAAGTGTATAGCATTTTTTGTTTGGTTGTGAGAGGTGTAAAGGTTATAAGTGTTTTGCGTGCTCGGCGATTTCTTGCTATCGAAAAATATGGATCAAAGGATTTGCATCAAATTTCGTGTAAAAAATAAAATAAAGTGCTCCGAAACACTTAAAATGTTGACAGTAGCATACGGTGAAACTGTTCTGAGTAAAAAAAATGTTTACAAGTGGTACAAACTCTTCCAAGATGGCCGGGAAGATGCCAATGACGAGCCTCGCTCTGGACGCCCAAGCACGTCAACAACTGATGAAAACGTTCAAGCAGTGAAGAAAATTGTTTTGGAAAATCATCGAATCACTATCAGAGAAGTTGCTGAGGATGTTGGTTTATCTCTCGGCTCGTGCCATGAAATTTTTTCTAACGTCTTGGGCATGAGACGTGTGTCAGCGAAGTTTGTTCCGAAATTGCTAAATTTTGACCAAAAGAACCGTCGCATGAGCATCGCTCAAGAACTGTTGAATGACCTCAACGCCGACCCAGATTTACTCAAAAGGGTCATAACTGGTGACGAATCATGGGTATATGGTTATGATGTCGAAACCAAAGTCCAATCGTCCCAATGGCAGACCCCAGATGAGCCAAGACCGAAAAAAGCACGCCAAGTTCGATCAAATGTCAAAGTTTTGCTCACTGTTTTCTTCGATTACCATGGCGTGGTGCATCAGGAGTTCTTACCATATGGTCGTACGGTCAATAAATAGTATTATCTTGAAGTTATGCGCCGTTTTCGAGGAGCAATACGAAGAAAACGTCCAGAATTGTGGAAAAATAATTCATGGCTTTTGCATCACGATAATGCCCCTGCTCACTCATCTTTGCTTGTGAGAGATTTTTTGGCCAAAAACAACACCACAATCACGCCTCAGCCACCATATTCACCGGATTTGGCCCCATGTGACTTTTTCTTGTTCCCAAAACTAAAGAGACCTATGAAAGGACGGAGATTTGCAACGATTGAAGAGATGAAGACTGCATCGCTGGAAGAGCTCAAGGCTATACCGAGAGTGCTTATGAGAAGTGCTTTGAGGATTGGAAAAACCGTTGGCATAAGTGTATTGTATGGTAGGGGGTCTTTTAGCCGAAAAAGTTTTTCGCCGAATTTTCTGCATTGGATAATAATTAGTATTTCCTAGGGATTTGTGGTTACCTTTATTGGATCTGCCAATGAACACATTTCGGCGAAAAACATTTTCGGTGAAAAGACCCCCTACCTATTGTATCCGAGGGGGATTACTTTGTAGGGGAAAACATAAATATTGATAAATAAATAAATATTTTTTCTTGAAAATACAAAGTCACCTTACTTTTTGAACACACCTCGTATATGAGCAGGTTCGAAATTTGGCACTACTAATAATTATCAGGGTGGGCCGAAAAAATGCAAACTTTTCATTTGAAGTCACTATACTGCGGGAAAGTTACAATTCGAGGAGACAAAAAATATGAAAAAAAATTCAATCAAAGATACTGATGTCTTCCAATAGCGCAGTCCCCAAAGTTCACGAAAATAGGTAAGAATCCACTATTCCACATCAGTTTTCAAAATGATTGGAGTTGTCACTATTCACACACTACAGCTGTCCTTAATGAGGCTTAGAAGAATCGAAGATGATTCAAGAAGATCGCCAAGATCAGTCATTGTATACAGTTCACCCATCAGGACTGAACCCATGCGGAATATTGAAGAAACAACACTGTAAAAAGTCTGACTGAAAATGGCTGCATCTTACTTGAAAACTTCACTGAAATTCAGTCTTTTCCATTGTGCCAGCATTTGTTTTGGATGGTCACTTTAAGCTGAGATAGGGCTCGTTCTGGCTGCATCTTAGAATAAGCCGATATTAAGGTTGGAAGTAAGTTTTACTTTTTACTGTGAAGTGCGTGCGCTCATGCACTGAAAGAAACAATGTAGCTAAATTTGAGTCTGGCTCCATTCTGTAATTATCGCAGTTTCATTATGACCATCGAAATATACAATAGAGTTAACTAAGTTCGCGTAAATTGCGTAGATAAAGGAGAGAAATTGAATTAGTATTAATGTCTTGGTTGAATAACATGTATGCAATACAGAAACTTATAGTAATTCAAGTTGTTTGTGTTGAAACCTTCATGTCTTTCTTTCATGATGATTTTTTTTATCTTTCCTTTTGCCTATCAGGTCCACTTACACGGAAGTCCTAATTGTATACGTCTATCATTATGACTGTCATACTTATATGCACAGTAACTTCAATGATCACATAGCCACCGCAACTGCAAAACCATAGTTGGTCTTGAATTTGATTGCAATTTTTTTCAACGTGCAAATGCCGGGCTGCTCCTCTCCTGCCTTCTCTTGTTCCCCCCTCTCTAAAAATCCTATATTATCGCTCCCTTTGTACAAATCTTCCGAATGATTAATCCATTGTTCTATTCTTTCCTTCGTTCTCATCAATTGTCTCCCTAGAGAACTTTTAATCTTACTGCTTCTAGATTTCATTTGTCCAAGAATCTCTTAACCATCTTATATGCTTCATCAATTCTCCCTAAATTTAATCTTACTTCTATATCTTGACATTTTCCCTCCAACCATTGTTCTTTTGCTTTCCTTGATTCTCTGATTATTTTATTCCTCAGTGCCTTGTATGTCTGCTGGTCTTGTTCACTATTCTTATTCTTGTATTTCCTCCTTTCATTAATTAAATCGAGAATTTCTTCTGTTATCCATGGTTTCTTGGGCTTTCTCTCATCGTTCTTCAAAATTTCAACTGCACATTGCTCTATTTTCCCCTTCATATTTGTCCATCTACTCTCTATTTCCAATCCTTCCTCTTGTCGATCCTCCAATTTTTCGTCCAACATAACTTTGAATGCCTCCCGTGTTTTTCCTTGTTTGAGATTCTTCAAATCCCATCCTTTTCGCATTTTCTTCTCATTTTTCAGAGCTTTGGATTTCAGAGAACATTTCATCAGCAACATATTGTGATCACTATCTATATCCGCACCTGGATAAGTTTCAAAGCTTTTCACTTGGTTTCTAAATCTTTGTTTTACTAATATGTAATCAATTTGATATCTTGCTGTATCTCCTGGCATTTTCCAAGTATAGATTCCTCTTGAATGATTTTTGAATAATTTGTTGGTAATAACCATTTTATGACTTTCACAGAATTCGATTAAGGATTGTCCTTTCTCATTTCTTTTTCCTAACGCGAAATCCCCTTTTATGTTGCCCTCTTTTCCTTGCCCTACTACCGCATTCCAGTCGCCTATGATCGTTGAATTTTCTTCTCCCTTTGCATATTCTATCGCTTCTTCTATTTCATCGTACGTTTTTCGATATCTTCCTCCGAGTATGCAGATGTGAGCATGTATAATTGAACTATAACAGTGTCGACCGGTTTTGTTCCAGCTCTGACCATCATTACGCGTTCGCTATGTGGCAAATAATTCTCTATCCTATTCCCTACCCTTTTATGCATTATAATTCCCACACCTGCTTGACCATCCTTTGATCCTGTATGAATGATTCTATTATCCCCATTCCAAAAATCCCCTTCTTGCCGCCATCTCATTTCACTAATTCCCATTACATCGATACCTCACCTATTCATTTCGAATTTCAAATTTTCTAATTTTTCTGTTTGTCTCAGTGATCTAACATTCCACGCTCCGACTCGAAGAATGTTCTCTTTCTTCCCTATCCTCTTTGGTTTTCTGTTTAGTTTGACGAGGCTCTGCCGAGTAGCCTCCACCCGGAGATCCGAACGGGAGGCTATTTTGCCTCATATTTTACATCATGTTGTTGTTGTTGCTTTTTTCAATAAATTAAAATTAAAAATTCTAGGTTTGGAGAAAAGATTCCATTTCCTCGGGAATACTGAAAGATATCAAGGAAGGTAGTTTCCCCTTGCTTTCCTTCCGCTTCTGCCGATGTTCCTGGCGTTGGGATATTGGCGTTGGGCGTGGTATTGATTAGGGCATTTGAAATGAACAAAAGAGTATGAAGGAGAATCTTTTATATCTGTACTGAAGAATAAGAATATACGATTTTGATTGAAGCCTTCCTCCTGTTTCATTTTCTAGAACCAAGATAAATTATAAAGGTTTACTCGCGGATATTTACAAAAGTTCAATCTAATTTAAAAAGCATTTACAACAGAATATTTCCCGTGTAGAAAAATCTCAAAATAATCCTCATTGATCCATCAGAGCCTAGCTGCGAATTATTGGGGTATGTGACGCATAAACAATCATGACCTGATTGAGCGTTTACGTGGCTCCACACGGAGAAAATATCTAGGAACTAGCGCATGAGCACCGATCACATATCAAAGGCAAGAAGACATTCTTGAAATAAAAGCATGAACCTATCCGCCCATACCATGCGGCAATGCGATAAGTGCATACCCGGGGGAAAAAACTAAATATAATCGGGATATAAACCTATATCTGAATTGGATATGAATTTTGACCAGATCTGATTCAGATCTGATTAGATATAATTATATCTCCATGTATCTAATTATATCTGCGTCAATTCGAGATCGGGTTGAATCGAATTCATATCTAATTCAGATATAGAGCAATATCAAAAATATTTTCTCAACTTATTCATGTGACAATGTTGTGACAGTTTTCTGAAATTTATCATATGGGAAATTATAAAATTTCCGAAGATATTCTCATCAGGCACGTGTGCAGAATGTCGTTTCGTTTCAAGTGCAAATTTAATCAAAATATCACTCTGTATATCACTTCTCTGATTCAAGTAGAAGTGCTATACGGAGCGATATTCCCTTATTAAATTGAAGCATTTGCCCGCAGTTTGTCATAAAACATTTGGCTACTGCCACGCCGCTAGTATCACCTTAACTTTTGGTTTTGATGGTACGTGTAATTCATCCTCAATTGAGATTATATGATAATAATACAATCATATATAATACTATTATAATGAATACTATATACAATACAATTCTGTAATAACAATACACCAAAGTAATTGGAAATGAAGATTTTTAAATTTGTAATCAAGGTTAGATTTTATCCAATATGGAATATTGATTATGTTTTATCCTCACGCAAACAGATTATGCCCCAGTAAACACGACTGCTGGCGTTTCAAAGGGCCAGTAACGGGTCTTCACTGGCATCGCAGGGCCTTCAGCGACCCATTGAACCGCCAGTAATCACTGTTTGTAGGGGCGTTCTCAGTTGGCACTAGTGTGAAAAACTATACATAATTTTCATATGCCTCATTTTTTCATTTCAATGTCAAAAAATATCACTCAGTAATTAGCCTTGTTGAAAATTTCTGTTGAAAACAGTTGAAATGTATTAGAAACTGGTTACAACCGGATGGAAACGGCTAAAAAATTCAATTTGTTTCCATCCGGCTTCAAGCTGTTTCTGATATATTTCAACTGTCTTGAACAGCAATCGTCACCAGAGAGATATTTATTTCCTGACATTTGAAAAATGAATAATATCATTCATAAAAGAACTTCATACACAATTTTGAGATGGAATATGTTGCAGACATAACTCAGATTGATGCTTTTATAAAATTTATAGAAAAAACACTGCTGATTGACACATGGCTCCCTCGTTTGTGTTGCACATCAATTCTACGAGCGTTCACAACATGTTGTGCATCCCTCATTCAAACAATTTTCGAACGTTTCTATTTCATATTCCTGGTGAAAGGAACACTATCGGATCACAGCTGGAACGTGGTTTAAATTTCATTGCAATTGGATAACAGGAAGCGAAGACATGCCCGATCGCAAAATCGAAATTTTCGATAACATGTTTCCTTTCCCTGTCCCGTTTTTCCTGTAAGGATGAGATTAAAACTGATATGGGACCACTATCGACACTGTATTAAACTGTGGTAAGAATTCCATAACAATCGGATGATAGAAACGAGAGATATCCGCATGATAGCGGTATTTTTCAGATTTTCAAATTTTGTTTCAAAGCTGAATGCTTACCATTTCCTGTCCTCGCATCCGATTCGCTTGGAATTCATACCATATACCTTAAACCTCGTGGATTGGATATGTTCTAAATTCTATGGCATCCGGATCATACGGACACAAAAAAGGCATGCTTTCAAAATATTGTCAAATAACACGGATGGATCGCAAAAAAAATTGTCCACAGTTTTCAACTGATTGGGTTAAAACTCATATGGGACCACTATCGGCTCGTAACTAGAACGCTGTAAAAGTTTGATCGCAATCAGATAATAGGAAGAGAAGATATGCGCGGTCGCAAAATCACAATTTTTGATAACATTTTTCCTCGCCCCTCCCGTTCTTCTATAAGAATCAGGTTGAAACTTATATGAGACCACTATCAATACCACATATAACCGCACCCAGAAAACGATGAGCTTGGAAACAACATGAGATTATGATTAACAGTTAAAAATCCCAAGAATGCTTATTTTTACTCTACTATGCTGATTTTAAAACGATGTTAGTTGCAAAAGAAATATAAAATATCTTCAGAACAAAACTAAGAGGTATGTATATTCTCAAATTCAGCATAAAATATTCTATGAGAAACGATCTTTGATTCAAAAGTATTAAGCGCAACGCAATTTGACGTTATTTTCATTTCCACGTTTAAACATTCATTACGTTCTTCTCAAGAATCATCAAGAATGTGACATTTGGTTCAAACGTATGTTATGCTTGACCTATGAAATAAACATAACAGATGACACGCGAGGGGGGACGTGGGGAAATTGTTGCATGGGGATCGCTACTTGAGAAAAAGAGAGGCAAAATGGATGTAATCCGTTCGGTGTTGACAGCAAAGAATTCACGAAAGACTTCTTCAAGAACTCTGTGGGAACTCTTCAGTTCTCCAAGAGTTCTTGAGAAATTCTCAAGTGATCTTTTGTTGTTTGGGATCAGAGTATTCACGACACACTTCTGACAACCAATTTCCCTTATTTGGGGTGTATATTAAGTCTACACTCCAGGCAGCATATGGCTTCAGAAAGAGTTTAGAGTGACATAATGTCGAATTCAGGGAATTCAACTAAATTCTTCCTGACTATTTTTTCACAAATGGATGAAAATATACCATTAAAAGATGTTTTCATCATTCATCTCGGAATATACTTCATGTAAATGTGATGATTACAATTGGAAGGTGCGTTTTTTCATATATCATTTAATTCCACTACATTGTTCCGAAAAATGGCTACTTCTAATTGTAATGACACGCAAATGTCAAGCACGGAAAAAAATAAAAAGTTCCCACAACCACAATTGTGATATAAGTAACTGCACACGCGGGTAAAAATAGCGCCAACGCTTATCTACAGTCAAATGGACACCCAAAAACCAGTACTTTATGACATTCGGATTGTTGTAATATCAACAGCTGTGAACATTGGTGACAACCATAGCATAAAAATTTTGCAGTGATCTTCCATGATTTCCAAATTAAATTGTACATTGTTCTCAAAATCGTGGTAACAGACTTCACGAGTTGTCGTTACAGTTGTAACACTTTTACTACGCAGTTTTCCAGCATATCAGGATCATTTCATATTTGTCCTAATTACTTGCGAGTATGTAAAAATTTGCTAGGATCAAAGGTTAATATTGCTTGCAGTTGTTGTTGAGTCAATGTTGTTACCAACTCTTTTGTACATTGATGACGGTTGTAGATGCATGTACCAAATGTACAATTATACTATTTCAAAGGTTCCAGTAACATGATAGACAGAAAAAATAGGCGTGCTAAAAAATACTATATTCACAGAAATTCAGCATTGGTCTTGCTTTAGCGCCCTACTGGCTTGAAATTTTATAAGAGTATAATGCTTTCTCAATAAAAGTCCAAGTCAATAAGGTATTCTTAGAAGTTTGCTCACGTGAATAATACGACTCGAGCAAAACCAACACTGAATCTGTATAAAATATAGTATTTTATAGCATAAATCTTTGTGTACTTAGAAAACCCATTAACCATAAGATATAGTTTTTGTGTGTTATATTGGATTCATACAAAGAGCATAATATAAAGCTTTACATTCTTGGGTGAGAAATTACATCTCATACATAAGTTGAATTGAATACACATGTTGTTAAAAAATTCTTGTGTGAGTTGAGAATATTTATATAATCATATTCCATTCATTAAAATTTGAATATGAAAAGTTTATCATTGTGGGATATGATTTGCTGATTTTATCCACTACAATAGTTCATAATGTTCTCATCACTCTAATTTTATAGTTTTGACAAAGAATCATGGATTGTCAAACCCGATTTCAAGTACCCTAATGGGAGTATCTCATAAGATATTATCACAAATGGTCAAAGTTTTGATCAAGGGCACTCAAGCATCAGGAGAAGCGGGTAAAATTTTTCGCCAACTTTTTCCATCAATTACTTGATAAAATTGAATTTAAAATCGATAATAATCAAGTACATACCTGAGATTGGACTCTGAATACGAATTTTGGTTTCTTCACAGTTTGAAAGTATTGGAAAACGAAATTACAAAAAATTTTTGACAGTTGCAGGTTGCTACTTTCAAAATCCTTTCACACACACCAGGAAATCAGTGGAAGACTGGAACTTATATTTAGAGTCTTATCCTGGTCGTGGATTTCATTATTACCAACTGAAAATTTCCGTTGAACGCATAATTTATGAAAAAAGTTGGCGCAAAATTTGGCTCGTTCCTTTTGGTTCTTAAGTGCCCTCAAATTTCATTAGATTTCATTTGAACACATTGAATTTCCCATTCACCAATAAGATCCTATGAAATATTTCAAATAGAGCATGGGAGAATTGATATTACTTTTTGGTATATCTCATAAAGTATAAAGAATCCGCGCAATATAAATACTTTTGAACGTTTTTTATTCACTTTTATTACAAAATAAAATTCTTTACATGGAACATATTACTATGTTGATGTGCTCAAATGATATGCCGAGGCGTGATGAAGTATTTCTCATTCTTGCATAGTAACAAACAAGGAAATGTGTTTTTCAGCCGAGTGAATTTAATCGCTTTAGTATCGTCTTCTTTAGGACATACTTCATAAGACCAACAGTGATTGTTGAAAGATATAGTCTTAAATGGCATAATTACAAACCAAACCGCATCACAAATTATACATACAAATACGGTTTTCGCAAATTGTGGGATAGGTGAGGTTTCAATGATAATGATTGATCCATCAGAATATTTTGTACCGCAGATGTTGACCCATGATACAACGTTTATCATATCAATCTCTACTTTAAAATCGAAGTATTTCAAGTACATATCAGGAGTCACCATTAATTCTCTCCCCAAAATGAAATTATTCGAAAGGGTTTGAAGATCATGAGCGCCACAAAATGACAAAACTTCAGTTGATTTTTCATGGCTATTGTGTGAATAACGTTCCTCTTATTGCAAGAAACATTAGCATGTGCCTTCATTTGTTTATGTCTTGATTCGAATCGAATAGTTGAACAATGTACAAGTGGGCCAACTAAATTCGCTATACGAGGGTAGTGAATTAAATGATGGAACTTTGGTTTCAAGCTTTCTCCGAATGATGTTACATATAAATTATTATATTTCTCAATAAGTTCCTTCAAACAAGATATATTATCAGGCGATAAGACGGGAGATGTAACAGTATCAAGAATACTCCGCATTGCTTTATAAATCTCCCAAACTCTGTTATGTTTTGGTATTGAATCCCCAAGCATCAACCCTGAATATCTAGAGTGTTACGTCAAAACTTTCCAGTTCCTTAGTAGCTAGCGGATAGTTCAAAGGAAAATACAGAATCAAAGTCCTGTACTCCCTTCGGAACCCCACTTTAGCTAGGAATTAATCCTAGACAAGGACTGGGGAAAGGGTATCGTCAAATGAAAAATGTTTCAATTTAGTACTGAAATGTAGAATTGTTATGTTTTCAAAAAAATTTGTATAACTTTGAATTCTATAGTTTGATAACAAAAATCATTCTTGAAATTATGATTGTTTCAAGGTTATGACGTGTTTATTAGTTATAAAAATTTTGAATTTACAACTTCAATAATGTATTAGTGAATTCATATCAATATATATATTAAAAAAGAAAGATACGTTTTACCCCTTTTATTTGTTTCAGATAGAGAGTTAAAAAAAAATTAAGGTTAATAAGAGAGAGGAAATTTTGAAAGAAATATCCTGAGGGTTACTCAATGATTAATTTCTTAGAATATTAGAATATTCCTGAAAAACATGAAAGATTCGAATTGAGATTGAATTTATCTGGGGTTTGCCCAGTATATTAATTCGTTCTCTTGGCTTTTTATTACTAGGAATCATGCATACGAGGAAACAAACATATTTTCCTATCGTATAGGAAATTTAGAACTATTAGTTCTTGTTTTCCTTTTTACGAAGGAGGATTTAGGAAAGGAAAAAGATTACTCAGTCTCGCGATGAATTCTTTTAACGATGAAGAAATTCATTTATTTGACGAGATTCATCATGGTAATCGGAAGGATTCAGGATGGTGGATTGAGGTGTAGGAATTTGTGGAGGTTTGTGTCAGGTTAAATCTGAAAGAATGAAAGTGATTTTAATTAGTAATTTGATTAAGAAAAAGAAAATGGTAATAGAAAGTAGTGTATGAAATCTTGTCACCTATTTTAGCGTCTCAATGCTAAAACTTGCTGGAAATTATTTAAATTTTCATATTCTTCTTGAGCAAATCCCAAGATTTTTTCATCGTATTCCAAATTCTTCAAAAACTTCCTTCTAGCTGGTCCAGGTGAAGGAAGAGTACCAGAACGAACTTTTTGATGTTTAATCTGGATACGTTTTTTTATTTTACGAATCTTGTCGCTCAAAGCTTGTAGCTTATTTGCAACGACTTCTTCCACTAAAATTTGAATTTGAGTTGATTATTAAAAAGGGAACATTATTTAATACTTATTGTTTCTGTTGACAGAAAAACAAAGGTAAAAAGAAAAGAAAATCACACACACACAAAAAAATAAACTTACTTTTGATGATGAATATATATATATATATATTTATATATATCAAAAAAGAAGGAAAAATATATTTTAATTCACTGAAATAGAATATCAAATGTCGTTGCCCCACTGGAGTCCTACTCAAACCTTTAAGTTAACGAATGAGTATTAGAGTCCTGTCGTGGAGATTGTTCGCAGCAGAGTTTTGTTTTAACTCCAGAGAAATTTTGGTTTGTATTGCTCAGAGAAGCTGAACTAGCAGTGAAGTTGTTGGTATTTCTTGCCCAGTCGTCACCTCGGTTTTTAGTTTGGGAGAAAAAAATTAAAAGGTGTGGAAGGGTGGGTGCATGCAGGAAAATCTATGGGCGTGCAGAAAATATAGATTGGTTACAGATTTTAGTTGAGGGTGGTTTAGACATTGATTCGTGCATTACTTGAGAGTAGGCCTGTCCTTGAAAGGAAAATCGTCCATTTTCTTCAATTAGGACCAACCCATTTACCCTTTCTCTTGAGCCTGATGCTCAATCTATGCTTCCTTTTCTATATGTATCTTTCTTTCTTAATGTACAGTTTTATGAAATTCTTATTTATACCTTAAAATCAAATATTAATTGGGAAATTTAACATTCATTAATAATTGTCTATATTATTCATTGAAAAACTTCAACAATTATTTTAAAAATTACAATTCATTTACTTTGATATTAATTAATTAATTTTTTTCTTTTTTTGAAGAATTTAAATGGAGTTTATATGAGAATTTTAGGATTTGAACTGAAAATTCATGTGAAGTTTATTATGTGGATTCTACATAACAATTTTGTACAAGGAATTTGATATTCTTGATAAATTTCAATCATTGTGGTCATTATTTATTATGTTGAAACCTTATATTGCTGAAATCATGAAACTTAACTTATTGATTATTCAACTTGGTTATATTTTATTTATCGATAACTCATAAAAAAAGGTCTAAGATAAAAGGTGGAATGTTATTAAAAATAGTTATTTTATTCTAATTATTATAAATATGATTTCAATATCTACATACAATTTACTTACCTTCAACTTACCAAAACTTACCGATTTATACTTGGAAACGTTTCATTATTTCTAATAATGTTTTGTTCCAGTATAAGCTATGAATTTTGCATTATATAGGTGCTAAATTGGGCCAGCATAGGCAGCCAGTGCTGAATTCTTAAACCAATGGTTAGATTGGTTTTATAAAAAGAATGGAATTTTATATGTGCATTAGCACAGTCAAGACTGAATTCACAAAATCGACGAATATCGGCAATCAATATTTCGTCAACTTTGAGCCAACCTTGGCCCAATAAGGAATATTGGGACTTTTTATTTGAAATATAAAAAAATTAAAAGTTTTTTCTTTATTTTTAATATTGGACTCATAGTGGAATTTGTAACAGAGTTGGCGACACAATTCTTCGCTCTAATCCTCTGTTGTCTATACTTTATTAATTCTTTTTATTGCAGGGCAATTTAAAATGTGCTTCTGTTTGGAAGAAAAACAAAAAGGACCAATAAAGGAAAAAGAAAGGGTCTCTGATTTTCTAGATTTGCTTGTTCCTTTTAGATATGGTGGAAGCATAACGGTAACACAAGTTGTTCTCAACCTGCGTTCAAAGAAAAACTTCCTTTTCTCTGTAGCTAGAGTGTAGGAAATCTTCCTTACCGTATGCGTATATTTCTTAGGGTGTATTTGTCGATAGGGTAGCAGATTTCTGTTTTACCCTCAACAACAATTCATCTATAGAAATCTAACCATAAAAAGAAAAAGGAAAAGAGAAAATATCTGAGTTACGATTTATTATTGAAAAACAAAAAGAAATAACTCAGATGAAAAGGAAAGAGAAAAAATAAAATTTGAAAAAATTTGACGTTCTCGTTACAAGAGAAACATAACATTTCTGAAGCACTCATTTTCAATTTGATTTTGGAATCATGCACAGGAATCATAGGAGGTTTATTTGATAATTCCAGGTTCCCATAATTGAAAGTTAATATTCTGAAATTGAGGTCATCGAGTGTTAGTATTTTTTCTTCAAAAATGGAATTATTCAAAATAGCTTCCACAGTATATTTACAAACTCCTTCTTCCATATCATGCATAATATCGACAGCCAAGTTATTAGTGACATGAAAGTCAATAACATTATTCCACATGCTTTGTTCCTTTATACCTGTCCTACTCACATCTTTTAATTCAAGACCATTCTGATAGTTCTCTATATTTCTTGAATTAATTTCATCTTCTACACTTTGCGTTTTACAGACTTCTTTTGAATTCTTACAGAATCTACATGGAAATTTGGCATTGAAACACTCTACATAACCCAAAACACTGTGTAGGCCAAGATTGTCGCCTAGAATCAGACCTAATTTGAGAAATACATGTTTTTCTTCTGTTCCGTTTCGAACTCTAATTCCAATTTCGGATAATTTGTTGATTTCTTCCACCAATGGTCTGAATATTGCTTTGTTCCCAAATTTTTTCCTATCATTGGAATAAAATAAAGCTGCGAGGAAAATATGGTTCAGAGAAGATCTAATTTCTGGCGGTGTGCAAGGAATAGCATAGTAAACTCCACAAATTTTATTGATACCGGTGTGAGATCCTAGAGGATTTCCAATCTCCAAGTCATCTAAATATAAAAATATAGGATATATTATTTTGCTGCCATGATGTTTAATTTTTTCTTTCCAATGATTGCTTTGTATATAGTTTTGTATCTCTCCAGAATTATGCTGAGAAATTTTTACAATATAGTCTTCCATTTTTTTCAAATAATTCGGTGATTGGAAAACGGCTGTTAAAGTTTCTGTCATGAGTATGTACTTGGTATAAACGGGTTGTGGTTCAAATACCATTGCATCACCTCTCCTATTCTCTATACATTCATGACCAATCAGATATTCTTTAGGAGGTATAAATCCACAATTTTTCTCCAAATGATTGAGACGTTTATATTCTGTAGTTAAATCAGAAAGAGGGTTACATTCATGAAAAATGGACTTCAATTGTTCCAAAAATATCTTTGAATTCGGTATTTGTTCTGTGGTTCTTGCGAATCTATCTTGAATTGTAGGGAATAAACTGTCACGTAAAAAGGAGTCGACGTGTTCGATGAAAAATGTTATTACATTTCTAGGGATATTATCGTTATTACATAACGTAGAAATGAAAGAATTCGTGCAAAAATTTAAATCAATTGGATTATTTTTAATTCCATTCCCTGAACAGGTTTGTGGCTCATCAACTACATAATTTTCATTCGAAACCTCCATTTCTGCGATAGAATTAGTAGAATTAATTTTCTTCTCTTCAACAATCTTGACAGTATGTAATGTATTTAAATTTTTTCGAAAACTTTTCGAATTCCCAAAAATCCTCCCACAATTTGCAACAACACATTTGTAATGATCATGGGCTTGCAATTGATGGCTATGTTTGAAATGAAGGAAAAGATGATTAATATTCTCGAAAGAATGTGTACACTTGAAGCAATCCATATCAGTAAATCAAAAGCTATTGATATATCAAGTCGAATTATCTACAAGTATTTGTATTCACTGCTTTGAGAAATACTGTTGAATAATAGCGTAGAAACAACTCGAATCTACAATAATCCTAAAGTTTATTTAAATTTCTATTGAATGATTGAAAGCTCTGTCTATACTGATTAGAACTGTACATCTGCTCTTGACCTATTCAGTTGTGTTATTTTACATGAAGAAAAAAAAATAATAGGAAAATACGTAGAAAAAGATCCATGTTTATCATAATCAGTCTTCTTCTTCTTGACAGCATATCCTGTCTTCTTGATATCCTTTTATTAATCTTTTGTTCGTCGTTCAAATATAATCACAGATTTCTTCACACAATGAGTTTTCGTTTCATTCCCACATCAGTTATGCAGTGTCAGAATTGACACAAAAAAAAACAAAGTACAATAAAATTGAATAGGTTTCAATATTTTTCATGAAATTATCAATTATCGCAAACAATATAATAGTTGAAAATAAGAATCATAAATTTCTGTTTGACAAATCAACTGTGTCTAGAATTTTTGACTGACATATCGGTTGAAAAAAAAAATATTAAGAACGCATTTTTGGTTATCTATCAGTCTGATTCGAATATCACAGTATTTTTTGGTCTGTTAATGAAATTATACTAATTAATCATCTGTTCCTTCAATTGCATTCAATGAACTGATCAATTTATTAACTGTAACTTTTGATATTTTTGTTACTAATTTTGTAGATATAAATCTCTAAAAACGTCCAGATATGCTTGCACTCTACCGGATAATGTACATTCAAAGCATAAAATGACTTGAAACATACGTCGATGGCTTTCAGTGGCGAAGGAAGAGTGTATGTTGTGTCTTCGATTAAAACTAAGCAACTCACAACGTTTGAAAGAGGTCCTACAATAACAACAAGAGGTTGATTGCTTCCTGCACATGATTCCAATCTAGTGGCTCTTTGGTTCAGTTCAGTTTTTAGTACATCCACTGTCTGGAAAACAAAAAAACCTTTGAGATCCAATAAAATTTTGGTCTCTTAATTTCTCACAAATATCCGTGGTATAATATAATATACATATTCAATATCTTATAATATACAATGTTGAAATCATTCATTGGAACGTAAACTGAAAAAAAAAACTAGGGAAGTCAACCACGCGGCGAGGTTGAATACGGCGAACCTTACCACGTAGTTCAATCAACTGAATATCAATTGAAATGATTGAATATGAATTCATCTCAATCTATATTCAGCTGAATCAACCACATGGCGAGGTTCGCCGTATTCAACCTGGCACGGGGTTGATCTCACTACTTCCTTTTTTCAGTGTAAGTATGTAACGTTTAGTATTTTCACGCTAATATTCCTGCTACTGTAATAAGATGACTGAATATTTTGCTTTTGTGGAAATAATCATCCCCTATTCCTGTACATGAATAATTTTTTACATCATAAAAACAATTATCAGATATCAAAACAGTTTCGAATTTCATCGCGATATCGTAGACATTTTGAGTCATTCTCTTATGAAATTTATCAGTTGCTCACTTCCAAATGTAGGATAAAACTTTTCTGCACTTCTAATTTTGACGGTCTGCAATGTGTTCCAGGTGATTTTGATTTAACATTATTAGAACCAAGGATTAGAGGTATTATCAACAGAGCCATCAATTCAAGACCTTTGAATAAAATATGTTACAATAATGAACATTCATGTTGAATGAATTATATTTATAGTATTGATTACTTGTAGCAATCAAATCCTGATGTTTTGACAAAAAATTTGCAATTTCCTTGTCCTTTTTTTTGGCAATTTTTATGATTTTCCCTGCGGTTGATGGCCACTTGATGAAAATACAGGTTGGTTGAAAAGTTCCTGCGCTCACCAAGAGATAGCACTGCCAGCTCAAAACTTTTTTTTCTCAAGTTGGTATATCTGTCCTGAGAGCACATGCAAAGTTACGAGTCATTCTGTCAATTCATTCTTTATTTACAAGCCATTTGAAGTTGACGTGTCATTGATTCTTCTTAATATGGAGAAAATTGAATATCGTGCAGTCATTATATTCTTTGTTTTGAAGGGTTTAAAAGCAAAGGAAATTTATGAAAAATTGTTGGAAGTGTATAAAGAGTCCTCACCTTCAAAACGCACCGTTGAATTTTGGGCTGGTGAATTTACACGTGGTCGTACTAGCCTTGAAGACGATCCACGCGAAGAACGACCAAAAACTGCAACCACAGCAGAAATCATTGAGCATGTACATAATATGGTTAGTGAAGATCCAAGTTTGACTAAGCGTGGAATTGCTAATGCCATAGGCATCTCAGACGAACAAGTACTCCATATTTTACATGAAGAATTACGTATGAAAAAACTGTTTGGAAAGTTAGTGCTGCACACGTTAAGAATTCAACAAAAACTGGATCGAAAACAAATTTCTCAGCGTAATTTGGAGCGTTTTAAGCAGAATAAAACCGACTTCTTGCGTCGTTCCATAACTATGGATGAGACTTGGATCTACCACCATGATTCTTAATTGAAACAAGAACGTTTACAGTGGACTGAAGCTGGTTGTTCAGCTCCAAAGCAGGTGAAGTTACAACGACCAGCAAAGAAGGTTATGGCATCAGTTTTTTGGGATGCAAAAGGAATTTTGTTCATTGATTATCTTCAGAAAGGTAAAACAATCAACTCCGAATATTACTGCAGCCTTTTGGATCAGCTGGATGAAAAAATTCGTGAGAAAAGACCTGGTTTAAAGAAGAAAAAAATCATTTTTCATCAAGATAATGCACCTGCTCACAAAAGTGTTTTGACGATGGCTAAATTCAAAGAACTCAAGTACGAATTGCTTGAACATCCACCGTATTCGCCAGATTTGGCTCCTAGCGACTACTATCTCTTCAGAAATCTCAAACAATTCCTTCGTGGAAAGCATTTTTCGTCGAATGAAGAGGCCATAGCAGCCGTAGACGGTTATTTTGCAGAGCTTCCGGAAAACCATTATAAGGATGGGATGAAATTATTGGAAGATCATTGGAACAAGTGTATTGAGCTTCTAGGAGATTATATTGAATAGAAAAATATATTTCGTAACAAAAACAGTATTCTTTCATTTCGAGCGCAGAAACTTTTCAACCAACCTGTAGCATTTGCAGCATCAGGATGTAATATTCGGAAATCAATGTCAATCTATACAAAAATGACGTCATTTGATTCATGGAATAAGTGCTTGTATAACTGTAACTCTCACAAATGCATTCATTTACCAGAACATGACCGGAAGGTCCTGAAAGATATTTGAATTTTTTCAAATACTCCGTTAGCTTTCCATTCGAAAACTTTCGTAATCCATATTGAGAAGTCCTCTCCCAATTACTCAAAACTTGTTTCCTCGGTTCTTCATGATGCTCCAGCCAAATAATTGCTTCTTCAAGGTCTTGGTTAATTTCTAAAACGAATATAATAAGCCTCTATAGTCATCACTGACTATAATTTGATTATAAAGCAAAAATTGAAAATGATTACCTAATTCAGCAGTACAAACATCCTTATTCTTATCTGCTTTGGATAGGATGCCAATTTTATACAGCAATCGTTATTTATTTCTATATTTATCCCGAAGAATTCCAACAGCGGATCGTGGACCATTTGCTGTTCTTGTATATGGAACGTAATACGAATCTTTTATTTCACCAGGAAATAATTGTTTAATTTCTAGAGCCCACTTCAGGAACGTTGATGATGGTATCCTGAGAACAAATTAGTATTATCAGAAATAAAATGGATCAAAATTTTATTTCAATCACTGATCTTCAAAATCATCAGATACAGCAGTATTCAGCTGTATATTCTAAGAATATTTACAAAGTGTATAAAACATCACGAAAAAATATATGATTTGATCCTCATGAAGCTCATCAGATCCTTCACGTTCAAACAGTTGATTAGAATGAATTTTCAATTACATCCAAGAATACTGAAACTTATATATCTTTGCTGTTGTGACGATATGGTTGATCGTTATATTTCATTCAAGAAAATTGATCTTGAAAAAATCTCATCAATATTGGATTAGATTTCTTTATAATTGAATTCCAATTCGTTTTGCCGGAAGATTCAAATTTCAGCAATATGGGTTTTTTTAATGCAAACTCAAGGAACGAATGAACTGGAAATTATCATAATTCTACCGTGTATCAGGCTCTTTTTCAAGCATATAATCGATCAAAACTCCTGCCAATTTTGGACGATCTAATTCTTTACATGTTTCAAACAATGCAAGAACTTCTCTACCACATAAACAAGATTGTAACATGCACTTCACACTTGTTTTCTCAGTGTTTGAAATTTGGGCTGAAGTGGAAGTATTCTCATTCGCTGCATCCCTTTTTTTTTGTCTGCTATGACTACTGCAATAAATATTTCAAAAATGTACACATCCATATGAACGTCATTATGTGTGGGATCAATCCAAGAAAAAAAGTTTACTCCTTCAATGTTTTAGTCTTATCAGACGTCGGTGGAGTTTAAATCATTTATTGAAACGAATTTTTAATCAGATACAAAAATACCGACGGACGTATGTATACCTCCACCCCTTCTCATAACATACCTAACCATTATATTTGATAAAAAAATAATCAATTAAGGCCCAAGGAGTTCCAGAAAAATAAGCAAAATTTTGCTACGTACTCTTCCAACAACTAAGCATTAAATAAAAATTTTGAATATGCAGTGATGGGACACATTGCCAAGATTAGCCCCTGAATATTTGGTTGAATCTGGAAAAGATTCCTGGAAATTATGCAAAGAATTATAAACATAATAACCCACAAATGTCAATAATTTCCATAAATTATTTTCTTTGGCAATATGCTCTATCATTGCATATTAAGAAATTTTATTCATCGCTTAGTTGTTGGAAAAGTATGTAGCAAAATTTTGCCCGTTTTTTTAGAGCTCTATGGCCGTTAACACTGTCATCAATTCAAAAATTTTTATTTTCATAGCTGAATTCGATCCGATAAATGATTCAAACTTCAATCTTCAGACTCTGATCAATATCTCACCAGGCATTTCTCTTACCATTTGTTTCCTGATCAGAAGATGATTTTTGCACTGTTGAGGAATTTGGTTGAGAGTTTGACGGTTCGTTAGTCAATTGAATATCGGTGGTTTCAAAAACAATTTCAGCACCTTCTATGCTTTGCAAATTTGCCAATAATTTATTGTATTGTTCAATAAATTTATGTCTTAAACCAATTTGAGGGATCAAATCTTTAATCATATCCTCATCCGAATTATAAAAGATTCCTTCGTCAATTACGTTGTCTATGAGGAACAAACCTTAATAATAGAAATAGATAACATATTCTAACCTAACCTATTTATAACCTACTAATCGACGTGTCTATTAGAGGTTACCTGTTATATTCAATCTTAATGATTACATTCCGATTCAATCAATTCAAAATATAACTCTATTTTGTTTGGAAATTATTCTATACTGCATAAATGTTGATCACGTTTAATTTGAATGAAGCATAAAAAATTATATTTTCTTTATGACTTTCACTACCAAAAACAGAAACAAGCAAGGCTTATGATGGTTATATTTGATGTATTCATTTGTTCATTACAAAATAATTTAGATTAAAAGGTTTTTAGTTGTACTTACGTTCAAAAGTTTCGATGAGAGATTCCAATTTCCACTCTGTGAGAATGTTTCTAACAAATTCGGACATACTGGAGCACGTGAAACCAAGACCAAGCAAGAGGGAAGTTGATTGAAACACGCGTTATTATAATTGACGATCGCCTGTATTCACGTTTCTTTCACTTGTTATTCGCTACATTCTCAACATTTTCATAGAACTGATGCAACTGTACACAACAGTGATGCGTACCGTTCTGAGCAGTTGGAGTAAATGTTATCTACAGCAGTTGTAATTGCTACTAAGTCTATACTCGAGTTGATATATAAACCTTCAGGAAATACAACACTCGCAAGTAATTGATCAGTTTTCAAGATGCAACCTTTACTTTATTTATAGCACATTATTCCAAAACTAATTCCAACTTTTCCAGTAGTATTAATTTCAGTTCTCTTAGTTATGTTTGTCGTTAAATATGTACTATGTATGATATGTAAGTATAACATTCGTACTGATGCGTTCTAAGCAATTTTGCAGTTTTCATCAATAGTTTAGGAGTTACGAGAACAATAAACTTTTTACATGCGTATAAAAGTACACTCGACCATCGGATTTTTTTCCGTGAGTATATTCAGACTTTGATGATGAAAACAATAGTATTTGTGGTATTTTTTTCTGGACGTAAGGATATCCCTGAATTTTATTTCAATGATATCTAAGATTGATTCAAAAATACTATGAAACTTGATATGAAAACAATTTTAAGCTAAAGTTCAACTGAAAAGGAACATTCGAAACAAGAATATCGTGTTTGAGCGAAGATTAATATATCCTTTCTTACAGTGTGAACAAATTGGTTCGATTATCCAGCATAAAATATATTTGAAAAGAGTGCAATATGTTTGGGGAAATAGAAAGAATAAATTACGCGTGGATGAAGCTTACTACGCTGAAAACAAGCATAACGTTTTTTGGGTGCGCGGTTAAAATTTCATGACGATCGAATAATAGGAACGGAAAATATGCGCGTTCGTAAAATGTGCGCATACACACGCACAGACAGACACGGAACCGAAAATTTTCCCCGAGTTTGGAGGAACATATTGGCCTAAGAGATTCTGAGTTTGGAGACAAAAAGTTTCCGTTCCCCGAAAACGATCACAAAGCTTCCTCCTAACAAGGAATCAAAACAATAATCATTGTTCAAAATCACACACATAGACATACAGTCACATGCAAACAATTTCGGAAAACAACTTTTCTCAACTTTGTAAGAAAAATTTGTTATCAAAAGAATTCGAAAGTATTATTATTGTGACTCCGTCATCAAAGATTGGATATTTTATCTGGTTCAGATATAACCAGATCTAATGTTCACTCAACGTATCTTATGAAACATGACCTGATCTGATGTTCGATCTCAGAAGATCTGATTATACAGGGTGATTCAAAATTCGCGCACTCTTTTTTGGGAGTAGATTCCTGATGAAATTCTAAAACGATTTGTCCTTTTGCACAATGCTCTTCGAAGCATAATTTCCGAGATATAATTAATTAAAGTTGACTAATTATGGGGTGGATCCATCGGTCATTCAGGAGCGTCATAACAGAACAAGAGAGGAAGGTGCTTGCAGAGGGCGCTCATACGATCAGCTGATCGGTATAATCGATACGATTCACCAACATACAAATTGGTAAATTTTCTCTGTAGAACGATTGAATTCGTCGACACTGTGGAAAAATTGATTCTTGTCATGAATTCTTATCACGATATGCTGTAGGTGAAAGTTGTAATTTCAGTAATGATTTTTATTACGCAGACAAAGTAAAATAGTGTTATTTCGTAGGGATAGGGATTCAACTTACTTATACTTACTTCATAGGGATAACTTACTTCAACTTGTACGTAATTAACGTTCGATAAACCCTTTATAATCATCGAATGATGTAAAAAGGGTGAATTCGAATAAATTCATCATTGTTCAATTTTGTGGTTGGGATAAGTCGAAAACATATTCTTCAAAAGAATCATTCGAAACGGCCGAGGATTGATCTAAGATACATTGATTCTCGACCAATCAGAATACAGGATTTGGAATCCAATCTCTCGTGTTAAACTTACTAATCAAACCGTTCAAATTGGGTATCGGATGAATGAAAATTCTCATGTTTTCTTTTTTACATGAAAATTCTGATGGAAAACGAGTAGTTATACTTTTTTCTCCCACTTGAATCCCTATCCCTACGAGATAACACTATTTTACATTTGTCTGCGTAATAAAAATCATGACTGAAATTACAACTTTCACCTACAGCATATCGTGATAAGAATTCATGACAATAATCAATTTTTCCACAGTGTCGACGAATTCAATCGTTCTACATAGAAAATTTACCAATTTGTATGGTGGTAAATCGTATCGATTATACCGATCAGCTGATCGTATGAGCGCCCTCTGCAAGCACCTTCCTCTCTTGTTCTGTTATGACGCTCCTGAATGAACGATGGATCCACCTCATAATTAGTCAACTTTAATTAATTATATCTTGGAAATTATGCGTCGGAGAGCATTGTGCAAAAGGACAAATCGTTTTAGAATTTCATCAGGAATCTACTCCCAAAAAAGAGTGCGCGAATTTTGAATCACCCTGTATATGAATAGATTCATAACCAGATATGGTCTGATGTAATGAGATCTCGTTTTATCTGTCTAGATATAATTATATCTGATGTTAGACCTGATGAGATCTCATTAGATATGGAGTGAAATATGATCAAAATTCATCTATTTTCAGCAGATATAACTATATCTTCATTATATCTTATCAGATCAACTTTCATCTGAAATATATATAATTTTATCTGGATCAGATCAAATTGTGTCTAATCATATCTGATTATATCCAATTTTTTTTCCCCCGGCAGGTGCATATTCTTATTTCAAGGAGTTCCACGGAATAAACCGGTGGAACTTCTTGCGATTGATACGTCATGGGTGCTCATGTGCTAGTTCCTAGATTTCTTTCTCCGTGCGGTTGTAGCGTGGTTCATTTGATTGAATGGCCTAACCTAACTACGTACATCACAATGCAAACGGAAGTGTACTTTTTTTCTTCCTGCCGAAGATGTGGGTTGTCGAAAAGCACACATCAACGTTTCATTCGTTGAATCTCGTGTTCCAGGGCCGTTGAGATTTATTCAGCTCGACAACAATCATGAAGAATACGTTAAATTAGCAGATTCAACAGTTCTCTATCCCTTTGTTACACGTTGATTGGAGATGGATGGAGAATTTCTAAATCCAGCACTGACGAAGTCGATGTCATTTTCATGATCATAATAATAATCACGTCAAAAAAACCTAGTTCTGGTGAAAACTTTTATTGTACTCTAACCACCGGGAAAAAATGATGAATCCGAATTGGAGGAAAATGGAATCCATTCAGAATTGGACTTGGATCTTCAAGATCAGAAATAATTCACGGATGGCATTGTAGGAGAGGGCAGGTTTGACTAAACATTGATATGTGTAAAACCCTCCTTCCATTTTCTCTTGTTGTTTTACATAATTATTACTTCCTCCAATAGCTGTATTCATCGGGACGGATAGGGTAAACGAAATGCGTGTGCGAACTTTGAGCTCATGGGCAAGACTGGTTAACCCCAGCATATAGGTATGAACGATAAACTATATTGTTTAATAGATGGCGTGAGCCGTCGTATTTCAAACGAAACGAACCATGCCAGCCCCCTTGAAAATCTTTGCTTTATATGAGTTATCATGTACAATGTTTGCTTTAATCGCATTATACTAATATTACAAAGATTAAAAATACTTTACACAGATTAACTCCTCAGAGTATTTGAGTTACGTCGACAATTTGATGCCTTTATACATTAAAACTCTCGAACTTGAGTAGAGATTCGAGAAAAACTCATTGAGTGATCAATGAAATAGCGCTTAGATTTCAATACGCCATGATTTACATGAATTAATTGATCGTAAAATTATGAGAATTGAAGGCCCGGATGCAATAAGGGGACTAACGCTCGAAAACACGGGAAACTATTGTCCAAGCCATGACGTCACACGCCAAAATCAAAAGTCGGAATTTCAAAAATTGAAAAATACTGAGTGATAGGGCTTGAAAAATGAATATAAGTATCTGTTCACCATTTTTTTCTAGGATCGATAGTTTTCGAGGAAAAAAATAGAAACTTCCTATTTTTCCGCACCAAGAATCAATGTATTTCAATATTAAACTCGTTCTAACTCGGTCGTTTTTCGATGCATTGGAATGAACCTCGTGAATTTCGATTTGTAAGACTTTTCCGAAGGAACCAATATCGTGAAAGTTTGTAAAAATTAAGAACAAGTGAATAAATTTTGAATTCGAAGTGAAAATCACGTTTTCCATGCTTTGCTTCAAAAAAGTGTCGGGGGAAGTATGAGCTACAGAAAACTTCCAGCGACAAAGTTGTTCGCTAGTATATGGACAAACTTTGTGGAAATTTTGAGATCGATTGGACTATTAGTTCGTAAAATACAGCGATTTATTCATCAAAGCGGAACGAAAACTTTTTATGATTTTGCATCGTTTACAGGTTAAGTATTGAAATGCGTAGGAAAAAATGTATTCACTGGATTTCTCATCGTGGGTTCATGTTTCTTGGGTCGGAGAATATAAATATCGAAGAATTTTTTTGAAAATCGTTATTAATTCTTTTGTTATAAACAATTTGATTGCATAATAGATAAATTAACAATTGGATGACGAATTCCACAAGAATTCTTCGATATTTGGATTATCCGACCCAAAAAACATAAACCCGAGATGAGGAATCTAGTGAATGCATTTTTTCCCACGGATTTCAATACTTAACCTGTAAACGATGCAAAATCATAAAAAGTTTTCGTTCCGCTTTGATGAATAAATCGCTGTATTTTACGAACTAATAGTCCAATCGATCTCAAAATTTCCACAAAGTTTGTCCATATACTAGCGAACAACTTTGTCGCTGGAAGTTTTCTGTAGCTCATACTTCCCCCGACACTCTTTTGAAGCAAAGCATGGAAAACGTGATTTTCACTTCGAATTCAAAATTTATTCACTTGTTCTTAATTTTTACAAACTTTCACGATATTGGTTTCTTCGGAAAAGTCTTACAAATCGAAATTCACGAGGTTCATTCCAATGCATCGAAAAACGACCGAGTTAGAACGAGTTTAATATTGAAATACATTGATTCTTGGTGCGGAAAAATAGGAAGTTTCTATTTTTTTCCTCGAAAACTATCGATCCTAGAAAAAAATGGTGAACAGATACTTATATTCATTTTTCAAGCCCTATCACCCAGTATTTTTCAATTTTCGAAATTCCGACTTTTGATTTTGGCGTGTGACGTCATGGCTTGGACAATAGTTTTCCGTATTTTCGAGCGTTAGTCCTCTTATTGCATCCGGGCCTTCAATTGTATTTTAACAATATGAAATAATTATTCGGCTCAATTAGATAGTCAATACACTGATGACTTGATCGGATTATGTACAATAATTCTGATGAAAAGATTGATTACTATGTATTTATAACGTAACATGAAACGATACAGCACAAATAATTTATCGAGTCAACAATACAGTTTGATAATACTGGTCAATGCGAATGGCATCGCTGGATCGTTTCAATTTATGATGAATATAAGTTTATTCATTGTAAGTCATAAATATGACAGTAAAATTCTGTCATTGTCAAAGAATGTCAACTGTACTATATAATATTTTCTATTGATTCATCAAAAAATATATTAACATATGATATTATTCAGAATATGTTAATTGAGAATTTGTCAGCGTATTTGAACTATTGACTCAAATTGCATTCATATACATTCACGATTCTATAGGCAATATACAAATCTTTGATGTCCGTCGTTTGGACGAACCATTGTTGGTCTCAATGGTGACAACTCTAATGATATCATCAAAACCTGGATGTGTCTGCGACATCCGTCCCAATTCCCAATTCAACGGGGTGACATTATCTTCTTTCAATATTACCAATTGTCCAATTCGAATTAGCGGAGATTTATCGTTTTTCCATTTATGTCGCTGCTGCAACTGACATGAATATTCGGATCACATGACAACGGAGTTAAGGGGAGAAACCACATCAGAAGGCTCATTCTCACTGATTTCTTATGATTTTTTTTGGGTGGGAAAAATTAATTGGAATTCAATCAAATTCTGCCATCATTTTATTCATGTTTTGAACAAGATTCGTGAATTTCCTCAAATGATATGGGTGAGAAATGATGGAGTCATACCCTGTTGTCCGGCTTAGATCGTAAAGGATTTTTTCCGACTGCGTACCATGCAGCGGTTTTGATTTTCATCTGGAATCAAGAGGGTTTTTATTTCACTTCAATAACGTATTTCCTAGGAATATGAACCTCAATTCAGGTGAAAATAATGGGAATTGAAAGTTTGGCAGGTGTTTGAGAATTTTTTTCCGATTTCCACCACTTTTTTTCACTAATTAGGCAACAAAAAACGCCCTCAAAATTATGATATCATCCCAAAAGTTGGTTCATATCCTTCGTGATTTCATCAAAAAATGAGGCTACCAAATTCCACAATGATCGGTTCATTAGTTTCTGAGTGAGAACGCCCGGAGATGTGGAAAAAGTCATTTAAAGAAAAACGCGTTTGAAAAAAATATTCTCGGAAACTAGAAATTTGAGGAAATTACCAATAATATGGAGTGCGCACCGATTAATCAGCTATTCCAGCACCATACATCAACCCTTCTTCTTCTTCGTAAGCTTCATTTTGCGCTTGCAGTAGTGCTTTTCGAACTGTTGAGCTTTCTCGCACTAGCACTTTGATTTTCATTATTACCACTCTGTTTCTTGTCATGCTGGTTCCCATGAAACTTTCTTTTACGCGGTCTACTGCGGCGTTCATCAATCTCATGTCTACTTTTCGGATACGAAGACATTACTCACTCTCAATTATAAATGCACTCGTACACAGAGAGAAAATGATGGATTAATCCTCCGCCAATTCCACGCAATTATTCTAACCAATGTAAACATGGACCAATAGCAAGGAACGCATGGAATTTTTTCATGTGTTGGTAAGAATGATTGCGTGGAGGTGCAGCTATCACCAATGGCTGCGTTGGAAAATCACCTATAAGATCGCATGCTTTTGTTTTACCGAAAGCTCGCGAGGGATTAGTCAACTATTTTTCTCTGTGTGCCGGGATCGAAGTGCGCTCGGTTCTGTGCTCACAACATCTAAACAAATAGGAAATTCGTTTTGAAATTTTGAAAGCACATTCTTGGATAGTTGGGCTAACGATTCATGCAATGAGAAAAAATCGATTTTTCGAACCTGCTAATGTGGTTTCCCCTCTTAACGGCCTGGAATTCAATACAGCCTCGACCTAAGTGATCACTATATACAATTGTTCAAGAGTGAGATGAGCACCCAAGACTCTTTTCAAATGGTGCTTGGCTGACTTTACAGCCGATTCCCAAAGGCCTCCGAAATTGGGAGCATGTGGAGGGATCACGCACCATTCAATAGAATTTCCGTCACAAAAATACGTCAATTTATCGTCTTTTTCCAGATCGTTCAACAATTTCTTTACCTCAGCAATTTCATTTTTTGCTCCAACGAAGTTCGTGCCGTTGTCGGAATAGATTTGTTTGCACAATCCTCTGCGTGACACGAACCTTTTCAGGGCGTTGAAAAGGGAGTCGCTACTGAGATCTCCGACTAGTTCAAGGTGGACAGCCTTCGATGTGAAAAATACAAAGACACATAGATAAGCCTTGACTATAGCTCTATTACGAAGCCTGCCATCCTTGAGTAAGAAAGGCCCTGCAAAATCGACCCCTTTCGTCAGGAAAGGCCGTTGATATTTGATTCGTGTTTCAGCGGGGTTCACACAGAAATTCTAATTTTGGTTTCCCTGACTTTCCCTGACTTTCCCTAACTCAGTTGGCAAATTTTCCCTGACCTTTTTGCATTTTTTTGCAATACTGATTTTTCAATAGTTGAGTGATTTATTCCGCTTAGATTTTCGAATTATTAGATCTTACAAATCTTAGTTCACTCCTGAGCTGCCTATAACCCATATATATTCTCTAAATTATTTTTATCTTCATTTGAGGTTTGAGATATTCGATATTAACAGTATCAATACTCTTAATATCGGGCATGACTGATTCAGATGATAGATCTAATATGCCAGTAACATCTCCGAAGTCGGACAAAAGATTTTCTCTTCATGATTCTCAAGTTACTGAATTTGAATTCATAGCAAAAATTGCAAGATTCTTGTTATTTCCCATGAAATCTAATGCTTCCGCGAGATTCGAGAAATTATCAATCTTGTTTTGTCTTGTCTTGGAAATCGAGACAATATCGAGACTGCGTAAAATAGCATGCTAGACAAGAACAATATGTACCAATCGAGAAAAGCGTATCGTCGAGATCTGTTGGTCAAGATCTTGACTACATCTCGATCTTGTATTATCAAAATCACCAATGCAATAAGGACAAATTTTGAAGTGAATTATTGCAGTATTGGTTAGGAACTTTGTATATCTATATACAGGGCGTCCCATTTGAAACAGGACAGCTGAATAACTCTTCAGGGAATGGAGGGGGAAAAAATTGTTCAGATAAAAGTTGTAGAGTTCGAAGGTGGCCATAAGATGGTGACCTTGAATTTGACCTTGAGGTCAATTTTGAGCATAATTGACGGTCAAAGTATGTTTTCTCAAATGGAAAACCCTACGTTCGACCTCAGAAATGGAAAGAGCGGAAAATTTTACGTCCGAATATGTTAACATATCAGGTCATTTAGAGGTCATTTGAAGGTCAAAAAACCATTTCCTATGGATTTTCACGGAAAAGCCTCAAACGAGTTGTTTCTCTGACCAAAGTTATTAAAGTTAAAGTGAAACCCCACGTTTCGACATTGAATTGAAAGTAAACAGAACTAACCTTCAGAGTTTATTCTTCATATCAGTACGAGAATGATCATTAGGAAGTTTTCATCGTTGACGGTGTAAGTGCGGGTTCAAAATGGTTTATTCACCTAACGAATGTGTTGATATTTCAATGATCTTGGGTGAGTGTCGCGGAGTGTATCAAAGAGCGTCACGATTGTACAGGGAGCGGTTTGGAGATCGGCAGCATCATCCTTCTCCAGAAGTCATTCGCCAAGTTGAAAGAAATTGTCGACAAGGAAGGATTGGTCAACGCCGAGACAATCAAGGTTTCAACTTTAACGACCCTCGATGCGTTGCTGTTTTAGCAATAATACACATGAATCCTCATGTTAGTTTACGTGATATTGAACGCGATTTGGGTATTCCACGCAGTACGGCACACAGAATTCTACAAGCTGCTCAATATCATCCGTACCACGTCGGACTGACCCAAGAATTATCTCAACAAGATATGCAGAATCGGGTTAACTTTTGCCATTGGGCTTTACAGAGGTTGAACGAAGCGCCCGATTTCTTTCGATATGTTCTTTTCAGTGATGAATCAACGTTTCAAAGTACTGGCTTGTTAAATCGTCACAATAGCCACTATTGGTCAGCGCAAAACCCGCACTGGACTCAACAAGTTGATCATCAGCATCGGTGGAGTATAAATGTTTGGTGTGGAATTCTAGACAATCAAGTTATTGGGCCTTTTTTTTTTGATGGAACTGTTAACGGTCCTAATTATCTACAGTTTTTACAGAATGAATGACCAGTTCTCATGGAAGATGTGACATTAGCAACTTAGGCAGAGGATGTGGTATCAACAAGACGATGCACCACCACACTTTGCTCGATGTGTGAGGGATTATCTGAATATCCTTTTCCGCAATCGTTGGATTGGTCGAGGTGGATTTGTACTGTGGCCGGCAAGATCTCCTGATCTCACCCCTCTAGATTTTCATTTGTGGGGTTACGTAAAAAATGTCGTTTATACCAACCGACCAACAACATCTGTGGATCTACAACAACGCATCAGATACGCAATTGCGAATATTCGTGCAGAAGTTTTTCTTACCCGTCAACGGATTTGTGCCATCTGTCATTATAAAACGACGAACTGGAAAAATAAATAATTTTTTAATTATTGTTTCAAATTTGGCATTCATTATCGTTCTCAAGGTCGAATTCAAGGTCGAAACGTGGGGTTTCACTTTAACTTTGATAACTTTGGTCAGAGAAACAACTCGTTTGAGGCTTTTCCGTGAAAATCCATAGAAAATGGTTTTTTGACCTTCAAATGACCTCTAAATGACCTGATATGTTAACATATTCGGACGTCAAATTTTCCGCTCTTTCCATTTCTGAGGTCGAACGTAGGGTTTTCCATTTGAAAAAACATACTTTGACCATCAATTATGCTCAAAATTGACCTCAAGGTCAAATTCAAGGTCACCATCTTATGGCCGCCTTCGAACCCTACAACTTTCATCTGAACAATTTTTTCCCCCTCCATTCCCTGAAGAGTTATTCAGCTGTCCTGTTTCAAATGGGACGCCCTGTATATTGCATATTCAGATATATAAACAATGTTAAATAACAAAGACGTAGTATAAATAGACCGAGCCCGTATATGGCGGAAGTAAGAGAGACAGAAACAGGAACTCTCCCAACCGTATTTTAAAATAGGCGGGAGAGTTTATATCTTTCTCAGACTGAAAAACGATGGTAAATAAACAGCGCCACAATAGGTCTGTTCTTTTAGAAATGTTGGGGCACCACGTTGGGGGTGATTATACTCATATTTTTTGTAATGGATCCTGCCCCTTATACATATTATATAAATAAATATAACAACTTTATTTTCCCGAATATTACCTATTTATATTTTACTTATTATACAAACGTATATTTATATTTATATATTCCCTCAAACATATAAAATTCCGAAAGTTTATCGACAAGATCAATATTCTTGAGGTATTGTCAAGACAAGATCAAGATGATTCATTACAGGAATCATTCAAGAACAAGACGATATCATTATTTTCATATTTTTCAAGAACAAGACAATATTTCAGAAAATATCGGATTGTCTCGTATTGTGGAAGCACTAATGAAATCTCGAAGATTGGATCTTCAAAAAATTGAGAAGTACTGTTCATGTACATTTGTAAGAATTGAGGTGGGAATAGACAAATTGCACATACGTTTTTCCATTGACAGAAAATCGTGACTGAACGTTGATACAAGTTCTGATTATTCTGCACAGCTGTCTTAGAGACCGTAACACTTTAGAGAATCTCCCAGTATGATTTAATGATTTATTCGTCAATGTCTGAGGAATTCAACTCCTACAAGAAGGAATAGTCTTCAAAAATAAGGAAGAAATCCTTCATTTCCAGCAAAATACAAATTTCCTCATAATTGAAGGATGTGATTTATGGGGGAAAATTCTCCAGAATTTTCACTCCAGAAAGATATCTAAAAGATGTTTTTCTGGGAGACATCTTAAACATATCCAAATTTGTTGCATAAGACATCTTTTAGATCTCTTCAAGATATCTTTTAGACTGATCTCTTAAGACGTTCATTGGGTTGCTGATCCAGCAATCCGGCATTGAAGGTATATAGACTACTAGAAACATTACTGAATCAGCAAATATCTTGCAAGCAAGATTTTTGCGGTAACACCAAACCTTTCGCCAATTCAGCAAAGAAGATTTACTGAAGTTATTTTTTCAGCAAGCATTTTTCTCTGCGTGTACGTATGATTGAGTGAGTTTCAGAAGATTATGAAAAAATGTTCCCAATTTTAACTGCAATGCAAAGATTATGTACGCGTAAAAATGACCAATCTTTATTATAATGTATATTGATTGATTCATATTGAATAAAACTCAAAATATCAAAATTGAAGAAAGGAACAAACATTTGATTAGTAACCAGCAGTAGAATTCACCAAAAATAAAAGAAAAAGGAACAAAGCACACAATGCAAACATATGAAGCGATTATATTGTGTCTTTCATTTCCATCTCATGTTGTGATAAGAACTGTTTCATTCGGTGCACAATTCGATTGTTCAACTGTACAAAATCATTTATCAGATGAGAATGAAAGCACAGATAAAATTCGGATAATATTCACATAACTCAAGAGAATACCAACATTCGAGGACGTTTTTTCTATCTCATTACTCGGAATTCAATTGATAGAAAAAAAACCAAAAGTTCTAGGGGGTATTCTCCAAGACCTTCCCTACGCCTGTGAGAAGCAAAAATTCTGAATTTCAAATGATTTGTTCGAAAAAAAAAATTGTCACTACGTTTTAGTCGATTCCCTAACTCCCTTGATTTCCCTGACTTTCCCTGATTATTTTTCACTCCCCTGACTTTCCCTGACCTTTTTTGATTTCCCTGACTTTCCAGGTCAGTGTGAACCATATTCAGGGAGGTCGCCCATCTTATATGTAATTGATGTGGGCTTTACTCTGAAGCAAATGACACAATTGTGTAACAACCGCCTAACCGTACTCTTGCCGTTCAGAGGCCAGAACCACTTCCGTACCCTCGCTAATGTTCCCTGAATTCCTGCGTGCAAAGATCTGATATGCTCGTGCATTATAACCATCCGAGTGCAAACATCACTGGTCGGAAGTAGCATCATAGAGGCCAGCGCAGATCCTAGAAAATTCAAGATGGCTGGTCTTATCCGGGGGGAAAACAAAAACATTGCTAGATATATGTATATGGTTCAGCAAACAATAGGTTGAATGTCATATATGATCCCGTTTGTCGGAAAATAATCCATGGATATGCCATATTTTTTCTATATTTAACACTCAAGCACTACCCCTTTCAATATTTTGAAGATAATACATTTTTCACAAATGATTAAACGATTTCAGTTATGATTGTGAGAATATGGTACTTTATTTTTGTTTCCCCCTTTGTAGGACTCTTGTTTTCTCCACCAAATATCAGACTCTTTGATATTGTTAAGTTATTTTTCCGCAAATTGATACTTCCCTCATGGGGTAGAAGTGAGTGGACTCGAATGAAAATGAGCCCGAAAAAATTTTAATAACCATAATGGAAATTAAGGGATGACCAGTGAGGCTAGGCTCCCATGCAGCCG
Source organism: Gonatopus flavifemur (assembly GCA_018340375.1). NCBI lineage: Eukaryota > Metazoa > Arthropoda > Insecta > Hymenoptera > Dryinidae > Gonatopus > Gonatopus flavifemur. Next base: position 1,745,398 of record JAFFJZ010000036.1, on the reverse strand, counting down.
GATTGTCCGAAACGGAACGCTCACAATTGGTGAATCCGTGTATTGTTATAGTTATATTCAAAGAGGACTAGTATTCTACCAATTAGGATCGTTCCGTTCCGGACAATCCGGTTGCATGCGAGCCCAGCCTTAAGGCTCGCGTCACATGGAGCTGAAAAAGAGCGAAAAGCGGAACGTGGAACCCTTGGTTGAAAGGAGAGATGAATATTTGCCTCTCTCTTCAATCAAGGGTTCCGCTCTCCGCCCTTTTTCAACTTCATGTGGCACAGGCTTAACACGTAAAGATTTTGCGGGCTTATTCTCATTTGGGTCTATCTTATTCGGACCAATTTCTGTTTGAACCTGCAGACCTGTACTTTCATAGGGTATATCCCGCACAGCACCACAGTCCCGGTAGAATTCATGAGGAATTCTTATTGAACTGAGTGAGTTCTTTATGAATTCTTTAGGAATTCTTCTGGGACTGTGGTGCTGTGAGGGATGTACAGTCGGTGGATTTAATGGCAGGGCTCAAACACAGGAGCCTTTCGAAGTGGTTGACCAGATGATCAGATCAGCTACTTCGGAAGGCTTCACAAACTTCTATCCAATACACTAGACCGCGAACATGCTATAAAATGTGTTCCTCAAGCTGAGGCGAATACACGTATACAAAAATTCATATGTGTTAGAGAATGGTGGGCGCCGCCATTTGTAATAGGGGAAAATAAATACACATCTTCTTACGGGATATATATAGCGAATGGTCCCGATATTCGTGCAAATTGTGCGAATTTCAATACTATGTTATTTTTCTCCGTATTGAGTTCGCAAAATTTACACAAATGTCGGAAATATCGAGTTTTGTACTGTTCCTATTACAAATGGCTGCCTACACGATTATCCCCTCTACTAAAGAAATTTGCCTCATTCAATTTCTTAACAGTTCGCGGTCTAGTATATTATATAGGAGTCTGTGGGCTCAAATGGCCATATATGAATGAGCCCAACTGGGCTGAAGAAAATCGAACTGACTGAAGTTGAACCTGAAAAATCACTACAGGTCACTGTTCTGAAAAGTACAGTTAAAACTTAAAATTTGCCGGCGCTTGAAGATGCCACTGTTCAACGCGTATGTAAGACTCAAGACACGTGGAGATAAGGAGATTGAAATAAATTGATCACTCGTTCACGTTACTGAGTGTGCAAACACACACGTTTATTATAATTCTGCACATGAAATAGTTCCACAAACGAAAAATTGGCCACACATGTGCCTTTTTACAATATTGATTGAGTGCAGCAGCAAACAATTCCTTGCTCTATCACAAGCACTCGCGGTTATTACCGTACTACGCAAGTAATCTGAGGCACATCTAATCCAGATCGCTGTACTTGTCGCACTGACTCAAGTCAGCCTTGCCCATGAAAGGGGGAAGGTCGTAGGGGAAATCAAGGAGCTATTCGCATGGTAGCGATCTTAATTTCGTGCGGTTCCGCCTACGTTATATTTTCTAAATAGTTAGTAAGAATGCTCTAATCATCATAATAGTTACCGATAAGGTAGCAAGTGCCCAAAATTGCAGTTGCCCAAGAAGCAATGATTTGTGCATCCGAGAATAATCACCAGAAGTTTCTAGCTCTTTTCAAACAACCACAAACTTCACCGCATTCGAGTCAATGGCCTTTCGGGCACTTGCTACCTCACCATTGTTAGGAATTTCTTCAGGTTTAATTTCATTTGGGTCTATTTTCTTCCGGGTCAACAGCCCATTCAGGCTTATTCACATACGAGTCAATTGAGCCCTACCGATTTGATCCGTCCCCTCCTTGTTTCATGAATTTAAGAACACCCGCAAATAAATTGCGATTGTAATGATAATAATAATAATTTTTTTTTTTTTTTTGTAGAGGGGGAAATGCGTTACGCACCATCAGGGACCTGAGTTGCTTCCCGGTGTGTGGGACTCCTGCAGTGGCTGACGATGGTTGCTGCCTATCGCAGTCTACCCACTAAAACCCCCTCTTCACAGGCATTGATTCCCCCCCGGAACTGTTTATCACATCACTTCGGGGGGGATGCCCTGGCCTACGGGCCGTTTTCACCTGGCCCTTCTGCCTCCTATGGGACCTCTGTTGTTGTGAGGCCCTCTCCTTGTCCTGGACTCTGCTCGAGACCGTTCGTCTTTGTCATGAATACATACAAAGGACAGATGGAATACAACAAGGACGTCACAGAACACAAAGAAAAGGTGTAGTCAATAATAAAATAGGATAAATACATAAATAAATAAATCTGGTCAGCAAATAAAAACGTTGTAAGGATAAAATCGGTGTATATCTAAAAAACAATGTATGAGTAAAAACGATGTATAAATAAAAGCAATGTAAAGATAAAAGTGGTGTATAAATAAATAAAAGCTGTGTATAAATAAAATTGGTTAAAAGTCTCGACCCTAGCGGTGGTATCACAGGTGATGTCACAGATGGTGGAGTCATGAGAGTTAAAAAAGAGACACACTAGGGTTGTCGTCGGGTGTAATTGAAAGAAAATAAATGGGTGAATGAATAAATAGATAAATGAATAAATAAATAAATAAATAAGTCGACACGTGAATAAATAACGTCCCCATTGGAATTGACCCGTCTCTTTCATTCATTCAGGGCCCTCCCGTCGAGAGCCTTCTTCTTCCGTCGCAGGACTGACTCCACGAAGCGGGCGACATCGGTCCATGCGTCCTGGTTAGCAGCATGACCCCAACGATGTTCTCTGGGGTCACGCAGCCGTATGTCTCTTCGAGACGTCTCCTTTCCGCCCTCCACTCTTCACATTCAAAAAACGTGTGGAGGGCGTCATCTCGTTGGGAGTCGCAGAAAGCACAGTCTGGTTCCGCCACTTTACCCATTTTGTGTAGGTAAGCTTGGAACAGACCGTGCGCCGCCAGCAGTTGGGTGATGAAGTAATTAACTTCCCCATGCTGACGGCTGAGCCAGGGTTCGAGGCTAGGGATCAACCTCGCCGTCCACCTGGCTCGCGACTCCCCTTCCCACCGTTCTTGCCAGGCGCGCATGGACACTTCTCTTGCTTTGCGCCTCGCTTCTTCTCTTCCTACGGCGGAAGCGCCGTGGTGGACGAACTTCCGCTCCTGGGCGAGGAGGTCGATCGGAATGACCCCCGCGACGACCAACGCTGCTGGCTCCGAGACCGTGCGGTAGGAGCAGGCGATGCGGAGGGCCCCTCTCCGCTGCACTGCGGCCATGCGCTTTCGGTATTTTTCGTACCGCAGCGCGTCAGCCCAGACTTCGGCACCGTAGAGCATGATGGACTCGGCGGTTCGTAGGAGTAACCTTCTTCTTGAGGGTCGGGGGCCGCCAATATTGGCCATGACCCTGCTCAACAACGTGGTTACTCCAGCCGCCTTGTCCGCTCTCCTCCTTATCTCCTCCCAGAAGGTAAGCCTGGAGTCTAGGCACACCCCCAGGTACTTTACCGATGCCTTCGTCTGGACCGTCGCCTCTCCTACCTGCATATCCCTGATGAGCGGGATATGCTTTTTCGTGAGTAGCACGATCTCGGTCTTCGCCAATGCCAGCTGCAAGCCGTGGTCGTCCATCCAGGAGCGGACGCGACGCATGGTCTGGTTGAGCAGCATCTGCGCCTCATCCACAGTTCTAGCAATGATGACGGCGCCAACGTCATCCGCATACCCAACCAGAAAAGCCCCCTTCGGCAGCTCCATATGAAGGATCCCGTCGTACGTGGCGTTCCAAATGTCGGGACCCAGTATGGAGCCTTGAGCCGCACCAGAGGTCAACTCTTTTACAACCGGGCCATCCTCGGTCTCGTATCTTATTGAGCGGGATCTCAAGTAGTCGTCTAGTACCCGAATGAGGTATTCGGGTACTTGAAAATCCCGCTCCAGCGCGCTCATGGCGTCGCTCCACCTGACCGAGTTGAAGGCGTTGCGCACATCCAACGTGACCAGCAGACAGACGGGGCGGGAGTAGTGATTCCCCCGCTCCGTGCCCCTGGCAGCCTCGGCAACCTCCTGGATCGCGTGTATCGTCGACCTCCCTCTCCGGAAGCCAAACTGTTTCTCGGAGAGGTCTCCAGCGGTTTTGATGGCCGCGTGGAGGCGAGGTCTCAGGAGCTTCTCCAGGAGCTTGCCGGCAGTATCCAGCATGCACAGGGGCCTGTGAGATGACGGGTCGTCTGCTGGCCCCTTGCCCTTGCTCACCAAAGCCAGTCTCGCTAGTTTCCAGCGGGCAGGGAAAATCCCTGCACGCAAGCTGGCGTTATACATGTCAAGCAAGAGCCTTGGATGACTCTGCGCAACTGCCTTCAGCACCTCTGCTGGTAAGCCGTCCGGACCCGGAGCTTTCTTGTTTTTGAGCGAGCGAGCGGCGCTCGCTAACTCCGCCCCTGTGAAGGGAGGGATCTCCGGGACTTCAGATGTTAAAGGACGGCGTGGGCGCTTCGGGTGTTGGGGGAATAGGGTGTCAACGATGTTCTTGACGGTCTCCGCGTCTCTGGGGGCACAGTTGTTGTACGTACCCAGTTTGCGGAGCACTATCTTGTACCCTAATCCCCAAGGATCCTCGTTGAGATCCTCTCCGAGCGCCTTCCAGCAGCGGTGCTTGCTCTCCGTGATGGCCCGGCGTAACCTCTTCCTCGCCGCTTGATAGGCGGCGACTTTAGGGGCTGCGTCGCTTCGATCGCGGAGTCTTGAGCGCTGAGCGATACGTCTGCGTCTGAGACTCTCGCTCCTCAACTCCGCGATCTCATCCGTCCACCAGTAAACGGGTCGTCTATTCTCTCTTCTCCGACGCCTCGGCACTCCGTCCCGACAGGCGCGTTGGATGTGGCGCATGACCACATCAACCACCATTTCCGCGTGCTCGGAGGATGGCGGCACTTGGGGGATCCCGTCAACGGCGACTTGTCCGCGCGTTAAGGCCGGAGAAAGTCTCTCGGGGCGCATCTTCGCGACGTTCCATCTGGGCATCTGGTCGTGTCGTGCCACTCGGACTGGAGCTACATCACGCACGGTGAACGTGATGTATTGGTGATCGCTGGCTGTATAGTCCTCGATCACCCTCCAGTCCCTGACGCGTGGCACCAGATCTTCCGTCGCAAAGGAGATGTCCAAAATCGTTTGTCTATAGCCAGGCCTCCGGAAGGTGGACGTTGAACCGGTGTTCAACACTGCAAGTTGGAGTCTGGATACCATATCCATGACTCGTCCACCCCGGGAATCTGGCCTGGCTTCGCCCCACTCGAGAGACTTTGCGTTGAAGTCTCCGGCCACTATTTTGTGTCCCTCCATGTCCCGGACAGTGTCCTCGAGGCCTCCGAGTTCGGCCTCAAAATCTCGTATATGTTCGTTTGGGGTGAGGTAGCAGCTGAAGTATGTTACGTCTCTGCACCTCACCCACACAAAGCCACTGCCGGAACCATGGGCTGCCACGGGATTGCGCCGCATATCCGGGATTCATATTGCCGCCGTGCCGAGGGCGTTGGAGAACCATCCTGGCCCTTCCCTGTCGCGATACTGTTCGCTGATCAGGGCGAGGTCTGCTCTCTTCTCGAGGCAGATCTGGGCCAGGAGGTCATGGGCCACCCTACTTCTGTTGAGGTTGCACTGCAGAACCACCGCCATTTTTGTTGTCGCTGCCTTTCGCCTGGGCGAGGGCCCTGCGAAAAGCGTCGCACTTGCCGGAACCTGCCAAGTGGGTTCCAGGCTTCCCCGCCGCAGTGCAGAGGTAGCAGTTGGGCTCCTTCTTACATCCCGCTGCCTTGTGGTCCTCTGCACCGCACCGGAAGCAGTTCTTGCTCCGGTCAGGCTCTTGGCAGCCGCGGCTTTGATGGCCGTAACCGAGGCATTTGTAACACCTCGGCACGACCGCCCTCTCCCGGATCCTGCAGTTCTTGATCCAGCCCACTCTCACGTGACCTGTGGTCATCAGTTTATTCGCAGCCCCTTGTTCCATCGAAACAAGGGCCGAAACTTGACCACGCTGCGTGGGCTTCGTGAGCTTTAACTGCAGGATCCCGCTGTAATTTGGCAGTGCATTCCGCAGTGCAGCCTCTACTTCCTCCTTGGTGGAGGCAACGTCCAGGTCGCGTATCTCCAGGCTCGTGGAAGGCGTCAGCGCTCGGACGCTGCCCATCTCCTCAACGGCCTTCTTCAATGCTTCCGAGAAGGAAGCTTCGGCTTGGTCCGTCGCTTTTTTGATTTCGATGAGGACATCGCCAGTCCTCGTGCGACGGACCGAGCTCACTTGAACCCCCAGTTCCTCTGGGTTTACGGTCTGGCGGACGGTGGTCAGGACGTCCGCATACGTCTTGTCCGCAACCGGCTTCAGGGCGAAGGCATCGGGCTTTGCCGGACGCCGTTCACGTTTACGTTTAGGATTCGTGGGCGGCGCCACCCTCGCTGGAGGCTTCGTGGTCTGAGCCGGTTGCCCCGTTTTCTTCTTCTCCTTCTTCTTCGTTTTGGGGTCGACCACCGTCCACACTTCTTCCTTCCCAGTCGCCGAAGGTTTCCTCTTCTTGGCCACAGGAGTGGCAGTAAGCGGAGGAGCTGGGGGGCTCGAAGCAGAACGCTTCTGGCCACTCATCAGTGGAGAGCTGCTGGGAGAACTCTGGGGGGCGGATGGTGTTGGTTTGGTCCGCCCCCTCAATGCCCCGGAATCAAGGGCCTCCCGGACACGGCTGTGGGTCCGCGTGTCCTCCCGCAGCCCATCCAGCTGTTCCATCAATTTTGGGAGGCCATCCTTCACAGTTCGATTAACGTTGGGCTGCTTCTGGATGGCCTCCATCATGCTTCGGATAAGGCGCCGCATTTCTGCGAACCTTTCCTCGGCTGCTTTTTCGGATTTGAGGATTAGCTCCCGTAGGGAGGCTAAATCCTCTCCTCCTTCCTTCTTCTTCCTGGTTCCGCCGTGCTTCGAAGTCTCGAGAGAAGTCATTTATTTTGGTTGCCAGCGCATCGTGTTGGGTGGGGCGGCCCGGAAAAGCCGAGAACGGGTATACCCTCAGAGAACGTCTCCTACCCCAGTTCCCCAGGGCTCGGCCTCCGTTTGCCCAGTCCGGAATACCGCATGGACCGGGGGTCGCCCGTAGCAATGTAGGCTCCGACACCTACATCCACGGTCCACTTCCTGATCAGGGCTCGAAAGGGCTGGTCCCTGACTCCGCGCCGCGCCGACTCCTCGGCAGAGCAAACTCACAGCAGCCCCACTCCCCAGACCGGGTGAGAAGTTCGACTGGTTCAGGGGCACTCCCAGAGTCGACTACAGCGCGGGCCGATCGTTGAAATACGGCCGCACCTGACATGGTGACAGACGCCGACCAGGACGCCGCCCGATACAGGAACAGACGCGCCTGGATTTGTCGAGATGTGGCTCTTCCGCCCCCTCCGCCGTTGGGGAATTCATTCCCTCATCCGCCGTCAGGGCCGTTGGCCGGGTGTCACCTGTAACCCTAGGCAGGGGCCCTCACGCGGTGCTACCATCCGGAGCCAGATGGACCGCGGTTTTTAGAGAGGTGTTACTCCTCTATCCCTCCTCCTCCCCCATCACTTGCGAGATAGGGTCCCGGGCTTGGGACCGGTTCATAGCGGAGTTAATAATAATAATAATAATAATAATAATAATAATAATAATAATGTTCGATTCAAAAACTTTCAAACCATCAATCATGGATGAATATCATGGATAAACGTGAATCGTTTCTAAAATGTTTAGATGGTAGAATTCCAATGTTTATCAAGAATTTGTGAATTATGACATAGTTTCCCACAATTCATCACAGATGGGAGGGAACGGATTGAATCCAACGACTGTACACACAAGTAGGGATTAGTAGGCCCGGAATGAAGTTGCCTCAAATGAACAGCGCCACTTTCGAGGCCAATCCAGGATACCTTTTCGGCTCAGAGCATATACTACTGGAGCGAGCAAAGGCTACGGAGGAGTGTGGTTAGTTTGAATTGAAGATAGAATGAGAGTTCCCACTTTCAGGCAGTGCTATCTTTGCTTAAATCTCATTGGATGAAGAAAGAGACAACTGCCTAAAAATCGGATCTCTCCCTCTCAATTTAACCACACTTATTTCTATTGAAATCATAGGCAATGCTCGCTCCAGGAGTATATGCTCTCAGGTTTCCGGGAGCACTTTCAAAGTTCGCGGTCGTACTCCTTTCTTCTATTCTTCATGCATCCTATCAACCCCTAACTTAGAAAATTTACTGGTTGATGTGAGTTTGTGTATATATATATACATATATATGAAATTCAAAGGAAATATCGATATTCATTGACAGAATATCGATGCTTCGATTTATCGGGGAAAAAATATCGATGAAAATATCGATTAATCGATCAGAAAAGTACCGATACTCAAAATATCGATCCAATATCGCCCATCCCTAGTTCAAGCGGAGCAATGGCTTGAAAAGTGTCATGAGGACTCCGCTCCATCAGAAACCACAATGAAACGTTGGTTTGCTGACTTCAAATGTGGTCGCAGAGACACCGATGATGCAGAACGCAGTGGACGTCCAAATGAGGCGATAAAACCAGAAAACATTGGAAAAATTCACAAAATCGTATTGAATGATCAAGAAGTAAAGTTGCGTGAGTTAGCTGACATCATGAGAATGTCAGAAGAACGTGCTGGCTTTATATTGCATGAGCATTCAACTATGAGAAAGGTCTGTTGAAAGTGGGTGTCGCATTTGATCACTGTTGACTAGTGGTGGGCGATATTTACAGGAATATCGATATTTATCGCAACTGAAATATCTATATGCGATGAATATCGGAACCGAAGTATCGATATTCTTTCGATATTATATCGATAATATCGATAACCACATATATACATTAGACCGCGTCACAAAAAACAAATTTCTTCTGTTTTCGAGTGAATGCATCTAAAAAGTTTCTTTGATTAGCAAAAGAGAATCTCCCAAAATTTCAACTCGATATCTCGAAAACTGAGCTGGCGCACGGGGGTCCCCTTTTCCATTCAAAATATATTGAAAAAAATGTTACCCGGTATTTTCAATATTAATGGTCGAAAATTTTTTTTTTCGAATTTCCGTCTTCACTATCTTGTAGAGAATTGAATTCTCTACAACAACGTCTATCCCTTATTTCGCTCAAACTCAAAGAGAAAAAGTTACAGGGTGTTGAAAAGGCAGAAAAAGTGAACCCATTTAACATACAGTGAAAAACAATGTTTTCCGGTAATTTCAATATGAGTGGTCGAAAAAGCAGCCCGGTAGGTTGCATTGCGCGGTCTACCACGGCGAGCCGCATTCAACTCCCCTTACGGTTGTTATATGGGGTCTACCCTGAGCAGAGCGCATATGACAGCGATGTAGATCGCATTGTGCCGTCTACCACGGTAGGCCGATCGCGTTTAGCCGTTTGTAGCAAACTTTTCCCGCACATCGCGGATTCACGCTACGAACAAATCTTCTTTCCTGCTACGTAGCCGCCACCAATACTCCATCAGATATCCGTCCAGTAGCTCCTCGGTAGTGTTGTGCATGTTTCTCAAGACCTTTGACTTCACAACACTCCACAGCACGTCAATCCGTTATGTGTGGCATCCGTCATCCGGATTTACAAAGAATTCTTTGTGATTGACTGTTCTGTGGCTGTACCCGTGTTGGTTGAGGGTGCGGTAAGCTGGCCACTCGTCAGAATGTATTTCGGTGCCGGGAGCAATTTCGTTCTCCACAATTCGCATGAGGGTTCCACGGTCTCGGCGTTGGACAACGAAGAAGCGGGCATCGGTGACTTCATCCGCGGTTTTGACGCACATCCCAAACACCCACGGTCCCTCAATTCTTTCCCCGTAATTTTGCGGGGGAAACTCACTTTCGTCGTCGAAACTCACGTCATCGGCATCGATTTACTCGGCAGGATTGTTCCCCAAGAGGTAGCGGCCGCGTTTGTGCTTACGCTTACCCCGCAGCAGGGACTCATAAAAACATATAAACAACCAGATATCCGTACATTATGTGTATACGTGTACATATATTGTATGTTATTGTATGCGTTTGAGTACGAACATATGCGTATATCGTGTTTTCATGTACTTCTGCAGGTAGACCGCATGTAACAACTATTACCGTTGTTATATGCGCTCTATCCAGGTAGGCCGCGTACGGCATTCATATACGATGCACCGTGCGGTCTACTCAAGTAGACCGCATACGGCGTTCGTATATGACGCACTGTGCGGTCTACCTCGGTGGACCGCATACGACATGCGTGTACGATGCAGCATGCGTGCTACCCCCGTAGACCACCAGGTCCCGGTAGACCGCATACGACAAGAATGCCGATAATTTTTCATTGTTTTCCGAGCAATATTCAAGAGAAATCTGAACCGTTTCATGTTCATTACAAACTTAAGAAAAATTCTCAGATTTTAAGAAATATTCTCAGATTTTAAGAAATATTCTCCAATTTTATATTAAAGATTACTATCCTTTCGAGCTGCATTCTTCTCCGTGTATGTTCGTGATCAGTGAACTACATTACAAACAGTGATAAATACGTTTTTCAAATTTGTTGTGGATGACAGCTAAACGGTTAATGCGTTATAATTATTCCTTCTTGCAGTTGTCAATGAATTTATTGTGAGTCTGGCTATATTCCTCCAGCCATATATTTCTTTCTATTACAGTGGAGTCATTTTTTTCCGTGTAGAGACTTCCCTCATCATCGAAGTTCCCAGACTTGTATATCCATGCTTCCGATAGGTGTTTTGGGTAAACAAGAGTCGATATGACCAATCCTAAAATTGATCAATTTTTTTCATCGGCCATTCTATCTAATTAAATGTTCTGATGAATTGATCTAAGGGGAAAAGTGTATGAATTATGCACAGTTGGTTACTGTGACAAGAGAGAATTTTCCAAGCTAATGAAGTACTGAAAAATATTTTATCCTCCTGATCAGTTGATGATTTTCATGAATCCATCACCAAAAAGTGTATATCGAATTTCGATATTTTTAGGGTGAAATATATCGATAAGGATATATATTAAATAAAAAAAAAACGATATATCATCTGAAAAATATCGATATCCACAAATATCGATGAATATCGCCCATCGCTAATCCTGGCATTTTCCTTCCAACCATTGTTCTTTTGCTTCCCTCGATTCTCTTATTCTTTTATTCCTTAGTGCCTTGTACAGGTTGGTTGAAAAGTTTCTGCGCTCGAAATGAAAGAATACTGTTTTTGTTACCAAATATATTTTTTCATTCAATATAATCTCCTAGAAGCTCAATACACTTGTTCCAATGATCTTCCAATAATTTTATCCCATCCTTATAATGGTTTTCCGGAAGCTCTGCAAAATAACCGTCTACGGCTGCTATGGCCTCTTCATTCGACGAAAAATGCTTTCCACGAAGGAATTGTTTGAGATTTCTGAAGAGATAGTAGTCGCTAGGAGCCAAATCTGGCGAATACGGTGGATGTTCAAGCAATTCGTACTTGAGTTCTTTGAATTTAGCCATCGTCAAAACACTTTTGTGAGCAGGTGCATTATCTTGATGAAAAATGATTTTTTTCTTCTTTAAACCAGGTCTATTCTCACGAATTTTTTTATCCAGCTGATCCAAAAGGCTGCAGTTATATTCGGAGTTGATTGTTTTACCTTCCTGAAGATAATCAATGAACAAAATTCCTTTTGCATCCCAAAAAACTGATGCCATAACCTTCTTTGTTGATCGTTGTGACTCCACCTGCTTTGGAGCTGAACAACCAGCTTCAGTCCACTGTAAACGTTCTTGTTTCAATTTAGGATCATGGTGGTAGATCCAAGTCTCATCTATAGTTATAAAACGACGCAAGAAGTCGGTTTTATTCTGCTTAAAACGCTCGAAATTACGCTGAGAAATTTGTTCTCGATCCAGTTTTTGTTGAATTGTTAACGTGTGCGGCACTAACTTTCCAAACAGTTTTTTCATACGTAATTCTTTATGTAAAATATGGAGTACTCGTTCGTCTGAGATGCCTATGGCATTAGCGATTTCACGCTTAGTCAAACTTGGATCTTCACTGACCATATTATGTACATGCTCAATGATTTCTGCTGTGGTTGCAGTTTTTGGTCGTCCTTCGCGTGGATCGTCTTCAAGGCTAGTACGACCACGTTTAAATTCACCAGCCCAAAATTCAACGGTGTGTTTTGAAGGTGAGGACTCCTTATACACTTCTAACAATTGTTCATAAATTCCCTTTGCTTTTAAACCCTTCAAAACAAAGAATCTAATGACTGCACGATATTCAATTTTTTCCATATTAAGAAAAATCAATGACACGTCAACTTCAAATGGCTTGTAAACAAAGAATGAATCGACAGAATGACTTGTAACTTTGCATGTGTTCTCAGGACAGATATACCAACTTGAGAAAAACAAAGTTTTGAGCTAGCAGTGCTATCTCTTGGTGAGCGCAGGAACTTCTCAACCAACCTGTATGTCTGCTGGTCTTGTTCGCTACTCTTATTCTTGTATTTCCTCCTGTCATTGATTGAATCGAGGATTTCTTCCGTCATCCAGGGTTTCTTAGGTTCTACACCAGGGTCTGCACTATCCACGAGAATTTCAAAACCATGATTCCCGCTGCTGACTTGCAAAAACCCACCAAGAATTTGGAGAACCCATGGAATGACTACAAAGATTGTATCCGTTTTGTACTGAGTAGGCAACCTATGCCTGTCTGTTATTTACTCGAATGCAAGTCCTGCCCGAAGATCGAAAAGTTTTCAAATTATATTACGGAAATATTAGGACAAAGAAATATTTCATAAGTAACTTTTAGTACGTTATACATCCTTTTGTTGTAATATTTCCGAAGTACCGCGTGCTGGTCTCCAAGTCTACCGAAGCGGAGCTATTCTAAACTCAGAGGCTCTTCTCTCTTGGGCGAAGAACAAATTCAGCACATTCACAGTTTTCGATTACACTGATAATCATCATGGAAGGGCTCGTAGGTTCCTGGCTGAAAGATTTTCCAATGCCAGGCCTGTGACAATGATCCGAATAAGCCATGGGCTTATACCAATTCCAAATAATAGATTGAGGTTAATGAGGTATTCAAGTCCTACGAATCCTATGATCACGATACAATATTGGATGGCGTACGAAATCAAGATGAAAAACAATCAAAATTACTGTCTTGAAATGATCCAGACAACATTTTGAAGCTCCCCCTAGGATTGGATGCAGTTTGCGGGCAGGAGCTCATCCATGTGCGTCGCTTTGGGAGCGTACAAGAAAATTGCGTGAAGATCCGTGTCCAGGTGCGTTGCTTCGTGAGGGCATGTTATCTGGGGAATGAGGAATATTTAATTGAAAAAGCGACCCAAAAAACTCCTCAATATCGAATTTCTTCAGATGTGCATTTTCGTTCCTGCTATATTGAATTGACCATTTTGAATTCCATGAATCTGACATCAGATGAGTGATCTGTGACCCAAAACCCCCCTGGGTACCTATTTGGATAGAATTCAAACGAACTGTCAATTTTGGATCGCCATATTGAATCGGCCGTTTTGAATTCCATAAATCTGACAACAGATTCGTAATCAGCGATTCAAGAACCCTTGGTGACTCATTTGGATCGAATTAAAGCGAACTGTCAATTTTGGACTGCCATATGGTGGTGATTCCCAAATTCAACGTTTCCCGGTATTTTGTCCGTTTTTCCGATCTCACCGGAATTTGAATCGTTAATGGTACTGGAGGGCTCGTTGATTTTACGGATTATACGCACCATGTTGGGTCCGCCATATTGGATTTTCCAAAAGGTCACATTCCTTCCGAAGATATTCGAATAGACGAACATTTTGGACTATCATTTGTTATTTGTGAACGCTCTCAATTTTGAGCAGAGAAGTGATTTTTTTGACGTAAGACTCCTCATGATTATTAATTTATTTATTTATTCATTTATTTATCTATTCATTCATTTATACGGGTATGTGCCCTTTGGATACATGAATTGACAAACTAGTTAATGGCAGATTTGAAAATATGAAACAATAAACTGCTAATTAAACAATAAGATCAAATAAACAATAAGCTTAAAAAAAACAATAGGATACAATAAACTATTCATTCAATGACCACGCACACAACACAGCATTCCGGGAACGCGAAACTGATCCAGAGAAGAAATCAACTTCATTATAATATTCATTAATAAGATTGCAAATACGGCTAATCGGATCAGTCTGAACGAACCTAGATGTATAGGTTGGCGTATTGAATGATAGCGGCTTCCTGAGAGCCCTAGACGGAACATTGAAATTGAGCAAAGATAGTAATTCAGGACAAATGATCTGACCATTAATCTTAAAAATGAATAACATATCATTAATCATCCTACGAGTTTCAAGGGTGCTCATGTTGAAGGATTCCATTATTGGTCCATAGTCATGGCATGTAATGGGCATGGGATTATTATTCTTATACGATAAAAAACGCAAGAATCTGTGCAGTACCCTCTCCATTGGAATACGATATTTAGCTTGATAAGGAGACCAGATTGGAGAGGCATACTCTAGATGAGGTCTGACAAGAGTATTGTATAATGCAAGTAACGTTGAAGGTTTCCTGAAATCCTTACATAGCCTCTCTAAAAATCCAAGCTGCCTCAGAGCCGTATTGACAGTGTTACAGTAATGAGGAACGGAAGTTAGTTTGGAGTCGAAGGTGATGCCTAAATCACGAGTAATATCCACGGTAGCCAAAATAGAACCATTCAACGTGTACGGAAATACTATAGGGCTCAATTTACGTGACAGTCTCATCACCTGACATTTATCAATATTGAGTTGCATTCCATTTATGGAACACCAAGTTTGCAAATTATACAGATCCTTTTGTAAAGCAATAGCATCTGCGATGACAGAGATTCTGAAGAACAGCTTCGAATCATCGGCAAATAGTGAAAACCTTGCAATATTTAGAACCCTGCCAATATCGTTAATGAAAAGTAGAAAAAGTAATGGACTCAAGTGAGACCCCTGAGGGACACCAGAAGAAACATTGATAATCCTAGATATGGAATCCATAATCCTAACAGTTTGAGTTCTATCCATCGAGTAGCTTTTGATCCAGTTCAGGATATTTCCACGAATACCAAGTTGGTATAATTTTGATAAAAGAATATTGTGATCCACAGTATCAAAAGCTTTCTCAAAATCGGTGTATATAACGTCATCCTAAAGGAAATGATCGAGAACTGTGGAAACATGGTTGCAATAAATAGCTCGATTAGTGCTAGCCAAACGACCAGGCACAAGACCATGTTGTTCATCTCTGATAATATTTGAAAACGAAGGCGCGATTTTCTTGGTAACTATACGTTCGAATAACTTAGGTATAACATTGATAATTGCGATAGGTCTCTAACTTTTCACGTCGGATTTACTCCCAGATTTTAAAATAGGCGTGATTAGGCTATTTTTCGAACGAGAAGGAAAATAGCCCGAAGATAAGGAGGCATTAAAGATCAACCATAATGGTCGCGACAGTATAAAGGCACAAGATTTCAGAAATATAGGTGGAATCCCATCATCACCGGGACCCTTATTGGCATCCAATGAATTTACTTCTGAGAACACTTCGCTAATATCAATATGAAGATCAGAAATATCAATCTGAATATCAGATTCAACATTAGGGAGCGAACTGTCGTGAGAAGTATAAACTGATTCAAAATGCGGTGCAAAAAGGTCAGCTATATCTTGACTAGAGGAAGCTGAAATGCCATTCAACTCAAGATTATTGGGTAAAGTATTATTTAAACGACAAAAGTTAACAAACTTCCAAAAACACTTAATATTATTAGGAATCTGCGATTCAATAGATCTAACATAATCTTCGTAACATAACTTTGTTAAATTCTTACATTTTGAACGCATATCAGAAAAAACGAGATAGTCATGTAGTGGATTCGAAATTTCATACCTACGGTGTGCTGCTTCCTTCGTACGAACTAACTCAATCAATTCAGGTGAAAACCATTTGGGAAATTTCGAATCATAAAGAGAGTACTTAGGAATAAACATATCTATTGCTGTATATTACTGCTGGTAGAGAAATTCAACTACATCATCAACAGATATATCCTTGAAAATTTCATCCCATGGAATAACATTTAAAAAATCTCTCACAGCAGTGTAATCACCCAATTTGAAATTATAACGAACAGTAGTGTTACGCGAAAGATAATTAAATGATACATTATGCAGTTCAGAAACGAGAGCTGGATGGTGATTATCACAGACAAGGAATGGTTCATCGGCAAATGTCGTTGATACATAATTATCATTAGAAAACAACAAATCAAGTGAAGTACCAAAAACATTACAAATATTGTTTTTCTGACATAAATTGGAAAAATAGAAATATTCACAGACAGTCTGAATAGACTGCACTTCATCGTGAGTTGCTCCAGGTCGCAATGTATAAGATGAAGTTTCTTCACTCGTATACCAACAAACGTGGGGAAGGTCATAATCCCCATAGAGGTAGATAGAACAATCCTAATTTACACTCGAAATGTTCTCTCCACTTTTGCAGTGATCTTCATACAGTTGAGAAGGTGACGACGGAGGAATATAGACAGCTCCAATAATCACATATGAATGTCCAAGCCTCACACTCACAAACAGATGTTCAACGTTATCATGTAATGATGAAAGCTCAGAACTAGGAAGAGTATCCCTTACAGCTATCAATACGCCGCTTCCCCTCTCAAATTGGCTGGTCAAAGCACTCCTATCTTTCCTATATATGATGTACCCTTGGAGGTCGATTTCAGATGTTGAAATACTACTCGTTAACCAGATTTCTGTGAGAATAATTATGTCGTAACATTCAATCGAAGATGATACTGCTAAACGAAGAGAGTCAAGTTTGGTACGTAGACCACGAACATTCTGATAGTAAACTAAAGGGCACGCTAAACGTTTTTTTGAACAGCCTGGTTACGTGTTACTATTGTTGGTACACCGTTAACATATCTGGTTGTTTTTGAATCATCTTTCTGCTGAGATAATTTCAACCGTAAATTATCAAGATACGTACGTTGCTTCATTGTACGATCTTGAGAGAATCTTACAGAACCGCGGTAAAAAGATTTCTTCTTGAGAATATCCAGAAGAATTTCCGGGGATTGAAAAGTGACACAAACAGGACGAGTTTTTCCAACAGTCTTCTTCCCAAATCTACGAATTTTTATATCATCGTACGAATCAGGCCGGACATCATTTAAAAGATGTCTGACTGATTCCAAATCCGCTGGCGCATTGTTGTCTGATTCATCTAAATTGAAGATTAATAAATTATGTGACCTTTTCCGTCTTTCTTCAATTTCAACAATAAACTCTTCTTCCAAACATGAATTCGATGTCCGTGTGTTTTCAAGTTCGCTGACTCTCTTTCTCAAATCATCAACTACATTTAATAGTTCAGACTTGAATGAATCCAATTGTTCGCTGATTTTAGATATTTCAGCTTGCAACAGATCTTTAAATTTATCAAACATATTTTGGTCCGATTCATCAATAGACGAACGAGATGTAAATAAACTCTGTGATGGTTCAGCACAGTCGAGTAGAATGCCTGTATGCCAGGGGTGCCCACTCCTTCCAAGACATGACGACCCAGGGTGAGAACAAACACCGCAGGTTTTACGAATCACTGGCTTGGCAACAGCCACACAACAGCCTTTGCAAATCTTTTTTCCGCTGTCAGACATACTAAAAGACTATAAAAATATAGCTCCAAGCAAGAGAAAGTGGAAGCTCCCACTTAAACTGACAATGATAACCACTGATAACTTTACAGTCAGCTGACAACGATCACGTGACAACTACTCTTCCAAGCGTACACACACAAGCAAACATAGACAAAACTTGCATATGAACACGAGTAATTTATTATTTCAATTTCACACACCTAATTATAACTTATTTGTTCCGAAAGAGCACAAAACTGAGGTAAAGTATTAGAAGAAACTGACAGTAGAACATTGAAGGATAATATACGGAGAGGAAACAATTTAAAACAAAAATTCTGGAGACCACGATCGTACACAACCACTTCGATCCGCCATTTTTGAGAGATGATATATATCAACTTTGATAATATACATCAACTTTGATAATATATATCAACTTTGATAATATATATCAACTTGGTTTTAAAACTGTTTCTGCAAACTCATCCTTAATCTTTAATATGGACCTATCATAGGATTTTGCGAAAACTTTTGATGTTTCTGACCATTCCACAATGGGCCGAAATCCACAAAAAGTGCTCAAAACCCCTTTTTCTGAAATGCGCTAAAATTCAAGAATGTTGGTATTTTCTTACTCCAATACATTAGTAGTATGAAGGTATGTAACGCTGTGTCTGAAGGCGAGTTAGTTTGTGAGATATTGTTACGTAAGATACAGGAACTACTGTGGAATTCTAAAAACTCCCGAAAAATAATACAAGAGTTTTCGAAGTAATCAACGCTTGCAAGCCTCTATGATTTTGATATCTAAGGATTTTGTGGAAGTTTACATGTTGTTTCAATATAAAAATAGTAAATATTGTCCAGGGGACATGAGTGTTAGGATGGAACATTGCGTTTTTGAGTTGTGCGTACGAATGAAATCATCGATTTTGATATTTCACTGATGATTTTCTTAAATACTTCGAAAAACTCTCTCTGGGAGGTTTTTGCAATGTGTTCTCAGATGATTCCTACTTGCAAATCACTTTTATTTATGCTGCGCAGACCTGCGCAACGAGTGGTATGTTAGTTTTTATGACACAGTATCTGTAAAATTATTAGTTCTCCGGTATAAACTGTTGAAAAAGTTTGTGAATTGAATACACACAATTTGGAAGCAATCAAAACACATATTTGTGTTTGAAATTCACTAGAGATTTTATGAGAATTCGAATCAAATTTTGTATGAAAAGCACTTCAAAATGATATTGTGTTTGGATTTTAATAGGAGTATGGGAAATTCAATGAACGAAATATGTTTTGTCAATAGCTTACAAACTTTTGTATCAAAATTGATATAAGGGCGTTTCCACAAAAAGTGTCATTTTTCTGTCCCTCCGCGTTCATAATTAATCCTATGCCTAAAATTCAATTTGAGATGCGTGAAAATATCAATTCAGGCCTCCTCATATAGAAGCAATAACTTGAAATGATCGCAGGAGTCTTCAAAAACGGATATAACTTATAGTGATTGAACAGATCACGAAAAACACGAGTTTTGATTTGTCCCTGGGTACAAATTGACTACTTTGCTTGCTCACAACATTTCTGCGTGTGATTAATCGTTTTGTCAAAAATCAGCAGAACACTTTACACCTCAAGCTACTCAAAGCACATGAATATAACACTGTGCTATCAATCCATTGTCATAAAAAAAAATCGCGAACTTGTGTCCCGATTTTTAAATTACAAATGTCCACTCCGACACTCTTAGAAGTGGGGATCGCACGCATATACTCGGGTTCAATTTCCTCAGATTTTCTATCAGTTTTAGGCATCAGAAAGACACTCGGTGAAGCGAAACGATGTGCTCCAAAAATTGTTGAAGTATTCGACTTCGAAAAATCGAAAATCATGATTGTGTAAAAAAAATGTTCACTCTGAAATATCATTTCATTGCAAGAGTTTTCAATGCACATCTCTCCAAGTCCCATGGAATTGAACAGTATGTAGGGGCGGAGAAGTACACCAAGTATTGTTCCAATATTGCGTTGCGCGCAGAAGTTATTTCAGATTTGAAGCCAAAATGTCCACTTCAATCTTTCAGTAAAAATGTCCACTCCAACACTCGCAGAGGTATGGATCGCGCGCATCAACTTAGGATCAATTTCTGTAGATTTCCGATCAGATTCCGACTTGAGAAAAATACTCTGTGAAGGACAATGATGTGCTCTAGAAATTGTTGAAGTATTCGACTTTCAAACATCGACAGTTAGGGTTGTGCAAATAAAACTCACTTGAAGAATATAACTTTTGGAGAAATGAGTTCTCCATCGGATCTTTGTACATAAATGACATTATACAGATGCCGATACGTGATTCCATTAGAGGAACCTCCCATTAAACCACCATACAAATTTTGCACTGATTATTTACATCAAAATTTTTAACAGAAAAGGCATTTCTGTGAAATTTTTGATGTTTTATCCCTCTTTGATGAAAAAAAATATCGATTGAACACATCGACCATCCACAGTCCAAAAAGAGTTGCAAATGAATTCATTATGAACTCTTTTTGACCTGTGGTGCTATGCGTTCAACTCCTGGGTGTTGTTATTATATACCAGGATCATGAGAATAATACTGTCATGCGTGAATAACCAATAACAAGTTGATAATTATTTTTTTATCGAAAATGGGATTTCCAAAGGAAAAATCACTATTCCTTGGAAAATTGTTGTTAAATATTCTTCTGCCTGATGTAAATAATCCAAAAGTTCGAACAAAGCATCCTGAACATGTCTGGATAGGAAACAAGGTCGAGTGTCTTGTGGTTTTTGAATGATGAAATATTGCATCAAATTAAAAAATTCAGATAATGCAATAATTTGTCAAAATCAAGCGCAAGCTTGAAGCTCATTTCCGCACTGGAGAATCAACTTCAATAAATGTATGTAACGTGAGAAAAAAGTTTGAATGGTGTGCCTGAACATTTTTTTATCATGTTTTTTGAACGAAATATGGCACTTTCCGTGGAATCACCCATAAATATCCTTGAATTTGCGGGGGAAATTTTCAACAGTGATATGCAACATGCAACATCTGATGAATCACATGCAGAAAAATGATGTATCAGATATTACTACATTCACTCGTACATTAGTGCCCGTAAGTGAAATAGTATATTGTTTAAAACTGAATGTAGTGAAATCTCATGCTTTATGATATAAAGTTGCACCAAATTGCACGATGTTTTGCTACATTCAGTTGTAAACATTATACTATTCCATTGACGGGCACTAATGTACGAGTGAATGCAGTAATATTTGATACATCATTTTTCTCCGTGCAAGTTAGGTTTAAGTAGAGCGTGCGGAAATTTTTAGAGTATTGGATGAGTTTAATTTAACCCATTATTGCCCATGGCGAAACTGCTCAGCCTACGGGGGAAGAAACTTTTGGAAATAGGATATCTGGGTGGAGGATGAACATCCACGGAGAGGAAAAATTTTTACAATTTGTTTGAACAATTTCTTGAAAATATCAATTCACGTGAATGAAAACCCCGGGATCGTGTTCTACGGAAAATTTCATATCAGAATAGGTGGTTTGGAAAGTTCTCAACCATCGCATTGGTTTGTAAATAACAATTAAAAACAATTTCGAATACCCCATACCCGTTGGTGCCCACGGTGAAACTGCTGGGCCTACGGGAAAAGTGACTATTGGGAATAGGATATCTGGGTGGAGGATGAACATCCGCTGGAAAAAAATTTTACAATCTGTTTAAACAATTATATACAGGGTGATTCAAAATTCCCGCACTCTTTTTTGGGAGTAGATTCCTGATGAAATTCTAAAACGATTTGTCCTTTTGCACAATGCTCTCCGACGCATAATTTCCGAGATATAATTAATTAAAGTTGACTAATTATGAGGTGGATCCATCGGTCATTCAGGAGCGTCATAACAGAACAAGAGAGGAAGGTGCTTGCAGAGGGCGCTCATACGATCAGCTGATCGGTATAATCGATACGGTTTACCAACATACAAATCAGTGAATTTTCTATGTAGAACGATTGAATTCGTCGACACTGTGGAAAAATTGATTATTGTCATGAATTCTTATCACGATATGCTGTAGGTGAAAGTTGTAATTTCAGTAATGATTTTTATTACGCAGACAAATGTAAAATAGTGTTATTACGTAGGGATAGGGATTCAAGTGGAAGAAAAAAGTATAACTACTCGTTTCCATCAGAATTTTCATGTAAAAAAGAAAACATGAGAATTTTCATTCATCCGATACCCAATTTGAACGGTTTGATTAGTAAGTTTAACACAAGAGATTGGATTCCGAATCCTGTATTCTGATTGGTCGAGAATCAATGTATGTTAGATCAATCCTCGGCCGTTTCAAATGATTCTTCTGAAGAATGTGTTTTCGACTTATCCCAACCACAACATTGAACAATGATGAATTTATTCGAATTCACCCTTTTTACATCATTCGATGATTATAAAGGGTTTATCGAACGTTAATAACTTACTTCAACTTGCAGAATCCATCAATTTTGACGAAAATAGAAGGTGTGACATCGTATACAACCCAATCATTGCACTTGATTGACATTGTAATCACATACGGTTTGTTTAGCTTAAATCAACCATTCGTGATACGAATCAACCAATCAGGTGACAGCTCGAAACAGTTTCATTTAAAGCACATATGACTTCAAAGGGCATATTGTTATTTCAAATGGAAAAAGAATTGTCTTTGAAGATTAATCAAATCCGTCCTTTTTAGGACGAATACATTTTCTAAACGTAGAAACGCGCTCGAACTTGCACACAATTTGAATTAGATTTTGATTTAAACATGAATGATCTTGAGTAATCTCAAGTAAGTTATTAACGTTCGATAAACCCTTTATAATCATCGAATGATGTGAAAAGGGGGAATTCGAATAAATTCATCATTCTTCAATGTTGTGGTTGGGATAAGTCGAAAACACATTCTTCAGAAGAATCATTTGAAACGGCCGAGGATTGATCTAACATACATTGATTCTCGACCAATCAGAATACAGGATTCGGAATCCAATCTCTTGTGTTAAACTTACTAATCAAACCGTTCAAATTGGGTATCGGATGAATGAAAATTCTCATGTTTTCTTTTTTACATGAAAATTCTGATGGAAACGAGTAGTTATACTTTTTTCTCCCACTTGAATCCCTATCCCTACGTAATAACACTATTTTACATTTGTCTGCGTAATAAAAATCATTACTGAAATTACAACTTTCATCTACAGCATATCGTGATAAGAATTCATGACAATAATCAATTTTCCCACAGTGTCGACGAATTCAATCGTTCTACATAGAAAATTTACTAATTTGTATGTTGGTAAATCGTATCGATTATACCGATCAGCTGATCGTATGAGCGCCCTCTGCAAGCACCTTCCTCTCTTGTTCTGTTATGACGCTCCTGAATGACCGATGGATCCACCTCATAATTAGTCAACTTCAATTAATTATATCTCGGAAATTATGCGTCGGAGAGCATTGTGCAAAAGGACAAATCGTTTGAGAATTTCATCAGGAATCTACTCCCAAAAAAGAGTGCGGGAATTTTGAATCACCCTGTATATATATCTATATGTACATATGTATATATGAAGAAAATATGAATTATGAGAGAGAAAAGAAAATATATCATGAATGAATAAAAATTACATAACGTGAAAATTTTTATTGATACATTGTTTTATGCATTAATAGAAGAACTTTACATGGAAGATTGTTACTTGCATGTGATTGAATTGTTACATAGATTTATCAGAATCAATTGAAATCATGATTCAACTGTGATTTCTTAATTATAAGATTGTTATTTCGTGTTATGTCATTTTTATATAACATTTATATAACAATGTTATATGAGTGCAAAGTATGAATATATATATATTCTGATAAAAAAAAGGACAAAAAAAGTGCGTAAAAAAACGAGGATGTTACAAGATATTGGATGCTAAGATTAGATGTTATCCTGGGAATGAATATATAACAGTCACTGATAGTATCGCAGAAGTAGAATTACAAGCTCTCCTCGATCATACTGCAACTCGTATAGTGAAGGGTAGTGGATCTGTTACTGGTATGCTGTCAATTGAGCAATTAGAGAAACTGACGCTGTTGTCAAAATAGGGATTTGATGGGAGTTCAGGTCATTCTCAATACAAACAGAAACCTGATAGCTCCGAAAGCATGTTCAGTGATAGTAATCTCTTTGTAACTTCTTTTGTTTCTTTGGAACTGAATGTCTTGCAATCTGACTTGACGAAAAAAATAATTTGGAAAAATCCACGTCCATTGTCAACGAGATTCTGTCGCCCAATGAGGATACAATTGATAAAGGAAACAACTGAAGTGAGTGAAGAAGAGGAACAATACATAGAGAATCAGGTCAATAATCTCGTGCCTTCCAAAGTATCATGTCCTGTGGGTGATGTAAGTGGTACTCATAAAATGGCACTGACTATGATAGACAGGAAAGTTTGCAACGCGATCACATCAACCGCATCCGCGCAAACTTGTGATATTTGTGGTGCTACGCCCAAAAAAATGAATAATATTGAAGTAGTCTCTACAAGAACAGTCGATCAATGCAATCTCCAATTCGGATTATCTTCTCTCCATGCTTGGATAAGGTTTTTTGAATTGCTCTTGCACATTTCTTATCGTTTACCCATTCAGAAGTGGCAGATTCGAAGTGTCGCAGACAAGGATTTATCCTCCCAAAGAAAAAAAATTATACAAAATAGATTCAGGAGTGTAATGGGTTAGCTCATTGATATGCCTTTACCTGGAGGAAGCAGAACTACCAATGATGGCAATACTGCCCGGCGATTTTTCGAACACGCATTCACATGATCTGAAATGACAGGGATAGATTTGGAAGTTATTAAAAGATTCCGCGTAATATTGCAAACAATGTTTAGTAGTTCTGCTATCAATGTTGAGGCCTTTGCAAAGTATGCACATGATACGGCTGAACTGTATGTTCATAAGTATAATTGGTATCCTATGTCAGCATCAGTCCATAAGGTGATTGTTCATGGGTCTGATATCATAGAACATGCTGACTTACCAATTGGTGAATCATCTGAGGAAGCCCAAGAGGCTCTGAACAAAGATTGCAAATATTATAAAGAACATAATACAAGTAAATCTTCGAGACTTTCAACCAATCCAGACCTTTTACACATGCTACTGATATCATCAGATCCGTGGATATCCTCTTGACGGAGATTGCCCCAAAAAAAGAATAAATATGTTTCGCCAGAAGTCCTTTCACTTCTACAGGATCCGCAGATACAGTCGGCCAAGGAACATTCGAACATTGAATATGAAGACAAATTTGTGTGAAATAATACAAGAAATGAAGAATAAAAAACCTTGAAAAGAATGTTAAAAAAGAAAATAAAAAAAGAATGAATAAATAAATTCAAAAAATGAAAAACAGTGTTTCATGAGTCTAATTCACAATCTTCACGCGGTAAAACACGTGAGTAAATTGGAAGATCAAAACTAATGTATCATTGGCATCGTATATAATTCAGCTAAAGATTTTGAAGAAAAATCTGAATCCAGATTCGTATTCGGCGGCTTCCAAAAACTGTCCGGCAACGGGTTTCAGGCAAATCGAAATCATTTCAACATTCATGTCCGTCATATTGAATTTTCCATCTTGAATTCTGAAAATCTGACTGCGAATTTGTAATCAGCGATCCAAAAAAACTTTCCTAGGACGAGTTTCAGGCAAATCGGAGTGATTTTGACATTTCCGTCCGCCATATTGGATCCGTCATCTTGAATTCTGAAAATCTGACTGCAGATTCGTAATCAGCGATCCAAAAAACTCTCCCGGAATGAGTTTCAGGCAAATCTGAGTGATTTTGACATCTTCGTCCGCCATATTGGATCCGCCATCTTGAATTCGGAGAATCTGACTACAGATTCGTAATCAGCGATCCCCAAAACCTCTTAGTCCAGAACAATGCATGAATCAGACAACGCCTTATAGTTTTGAACACTTTTTGTGGATTTCGGCCCACTGTGCATTCCGCTGTCTTTCGAATAGTTTCGAATTCTATTCCCTCCATAAACGCCGAAAAAGTGGCCACGTGTCTAGTGAAGTGAGCACTAAATACGTCTGTGTCTACTCCACTTTCATCGAGAACAGTTTCAACCCCTCTACTAATGTCCGAACTGATATGAGTTTATGAGGTCTCATTGTAGATAAAAACAACGTATCAAAATCTTTTCTATAATTTTTTGTTCTCTCTATGTATGCAAGCGATGTTATCACCACACACACTTCTGGTCTGTCTGAAAAATAAAACAACACTAGCATCGGTTGATATTTTCCCGTACCAGATGTTTTTGAGATATCCGAAATTCTAATTTCCAGACACTCGGAAATTGCCTTGATGTCACTTAATCCCATGGGGCAGATTGCTTTTGATCTATGCGCAGTACTTATTGCTAGCAAAGATACTGTTCCCTTCAGACAAATCCTGAATTGATAGTTCTCCTAATGAGAATAACGGCTGCAAGTAATTTAATACCTTAGAAACATCTCACGTTACCTCTTACCAAGGTATTCAAGATTTTAACCTGAATACACCCTTTGGAAACCTTTCAATCGTGGCTTTCTTTCTTATATCATTATGTGAAATCAACGAAATGGCAGATCGAATTACTTAACACCCTGTAGGACACTCCGTTTTTGAATTCTTCGTTCAAGAATTCTAGTCTATCTATTAGTTAAGGTGTGAAAATATTTTTGTCCTCCTTATTACAGAATAGTTTCCATTTCTTTGAATCTACGTTATACTGTTCAATCGTGGATGCCGCTAGCAACACCACATATACTCCGAGGGTATTTATAGGGGTGTCTTGATTCAAGAACCCTTCTCTGATAATTTGCCCGCTAGTGGTTCCACGTGTTCCGCTCCTGGGCGACACAGAGACCTACAAGGAAATGATGATGATGTAAATGCTGGTCCAAAAACTAACTGTTCTACTGATAACAAGGCTGAGAAGAGAGGAAACTAAGGTTGTGTGGGTCAATAAGGTACCATCAAAATTCTAACCGCCCGCTCTTGGCTTGTTTCCGACAACGCTCTCAAAATCATAGAAAAAAGTGGAAGAGCATAAAAATAACAATTCGACCAAGAAATTGTGGAAACGTCAATCGCCAGAGCCCTGAAGTCAGGATGCCAAGATACAAAATTCCCACATTTAGTATTTGCTTGAGTTGCAAGTAGATCTACTTTGGGAATTCAAAAAACCCTCTGAATTTCATTGAATATAGCATCATTCAATTCCCATTCCGTATACTGCACCTTCATCCTCGATAGACTATGCACTCCTACATCACCTTCCAAAGGTATATAAAACGCTACCAACCAAATGTCCCGCTCTTCTGCTCATCGCCAAATCCTACGGGCCAACTCCTTATACTTTTCGTATTTCATGCCTCCCATCTTATTGATGTAGGCTTCTATCATCAATCCGTAATAATATTTCACAACCATGAACATTCGAAGCCAATGCATCTAAGGCGAAGAAAACTGTCAATAGTTCGAGATATTTTACTAGTATATGTAAATCCGTACCCTTTCCCCAAAATCCAAAAACCTTTTTATTTCCACAGGTTGCACCCCAGCTAGTTGAAAAAACATCCGCATGAATAACGTGTTCAAAATGATGTCTTCTGATTGTGTTGAAAGAAGAACTTACATAATTCTTCCACCACTCAAGGTATTTACCAATTGTATTAGAAATTATCATGCGCCTTGTGAAATCTCCATCATTAATTATTGAAGCCATATACTCCTGTCTTTCTAAAGCTTTGGTGTACAACCATCTGTAAGCTACTCCCAGACAAGCTGCGATCAACACACCACCTAATTGGGAAAATTCTTTTATAGAAAATGAACCCTTGAATACTAAAGATGTGATGGAATTTTTCATCTTGATTTTCTTTTGCTCGGTAGTTTTTAGAGTAAACCTAATCGTGTCAAAAATAAAACCTAAGAATTTCCAGGGTGTATTTGGATTTGATTGAGGCTAACCTCCCATGGACCGGAATTCGTTCCGGCGGAATGACTTTAAACCAATCGCTTTCACAATTTCTTTTAGAGCGTTCTATCAGAAATCTATAAAAAATTGTGCATTGGCTCAATTTTCATTCCGCCGGAACGAATTCCGGTCCATGGGAGGCCAGCCTGACTCTTTCTTTTATTGATCAAAAAACCCAAATCTTGTTATAACCTCCAAGACATTTTCACGTTATTGGGTATGGGAATAAGTTTCCGCCCTTTTTCAAGCAAAGTTGATTTTTATTCAAACAATGGATTATTACATAATGTTATTCAAAGTATGCGCCATTGAGAGCCACCACTTTTGCCCATCTTTCAGGCAGCATACGGATTCCTCGGAGAAAAAACAGGTTTTGTTGACTCGATCCATTCATTGAGCCATTTTTCGACACTTTCCTGAGAAGCAAACCGCTCTCCAGTGAGGGCTGATTGCATAGATCGAAATTGATGATAATCCGAAGGCGCAATGTCTGGGGAATACGGCGGGTGGGGCAAGATTCCCCAATTCACTCCCTCCAAATATTTTTTAACAGGTTGAGCAACATGTGGCCTAGCATTATCATGCAGCAAGATAAGTTTATCATGTCTACCGTCCCACTCCGGTCGTTTTTCTTTTAGAGCTCGATTCAAACGTATTAGCTGTAGCCTGTAACGATCGCCAGTTATTATTTCTGACGGTTTGAGAAGTTCATAATAAATGGCACTTTTCTGATCCCACCAGATGCACAACATAATCTTTGAAGCGTGAATATTTGTTTTCGTTGTCGATGGACCTGGTACACCTGGCAGCCCCCAACTTTTTCGACGCTCAGGATTATCGCAATAGATCCATTTTTCATCGCCAGTGACAATACGATGAAGAAAACTCTTTCTTCTCTGCCGTTCAAGAAGCATCTCGCACGTTATCAAACGTCTCTCGATATCTCTCCCCTTTAGTTGATGCGGCACCCAATTACCTGCTTTTTGGACCATTCTCATCTTGTGCAAGCGTTTACCGACGGTCAACCTGTCAACACCCAACTCTTCAGACAACTCATCTAGGGTTCGACATGCATCTGCATTCAACAATATAATTGTTCCAGGTCTACATCTTCAAATTTTTTCGGTGCCCCTCCGCGTTCTTCATCACTCACGTCAAAATCGCCACTTTGGAATTGTTGAAACTACTCTTCACAAGTTGTATTAGACGGAGCGTGATCACCGTAAATATTGCACAGTACACGATACGTTTCAGCGGCTTTTATCTTCGAAATAAAATGATGAAGCATAACTTCCCGCAAATGTTGTTTTGTCGGGACAAACGTTGTCATTTTTGACACCAGATAAAGAATGATGTTTACGCTTGTAACAAATGTCAACTACCGCAATCGACACCTCACATATACACTTCCAAATCACAAGTATAGCACTTGAGTGAACTCAAAAATAGTATCAGCAGCAACACTTTTCCCAAGAGGGCGGAAACTTATTCCCATACCCAATATTTTTACATTCTTCAAAATCCTCCCCAATATATAAGATATCGTATATAACAATTCCTTGGTTCCTCTCGTAATATATCTGAGACATTGCAAATAGATAGCATTGCAATTGACAGATTTTTGACATATTTCTGTGACAGTATACTGAAATGTAATTGGGACATTACTGAAATCTGTGGTGCTGTATGGACGATTAAGAATTTCAGATCAACAACTTTTTTCAGTCAAAAATTGGATTTTTGTGCAGAGAATTGTTGATACCTATCGAAGCCATGATTTTCAACGAAGTCTGAGGCCATATTCTGAAAGAGCATGAAACAGATAATGTGAAAAACAATGGGTCAAGACGCAACGTCAATCTGAATACAGTCGAAAATGTGTATATTTCACTGCTCCGGGCTGGATTATCTCTCTATATCGAACTTTCTTCTCATTCGTATCAGGAGGAATAAGAGAGCAGGAGCAGGAAGAAGTTGCATAAAAGGGAGTCCGACTGTATGAATGTTCTAGAAGTTTGAATCGTGTGTAGGAACGAAACGAAAATTTAAACTCCCAAAATCTGACGGATCATCATTTTCTATCCTTGCAAATCAAACCCTTGATACTGAGAACATCATTTAAACAATGTACTGCAAAATTTCTGATCTTCAAAAGCTAGGTATTCCGTTATTCGATTACTAATTGGTTTTGATAAACGATTTTCAAACTTCCGCAACATCTGTATAAATATATTCCTTCAGATCAAACCATCACAGTATTTCATTGAGAGGGTATCCTAGTCTAGAAATTTGATATAATTGAATTTTTTTTTTGTTCATGATTTTCAAGTTTCAATATTCAAGAATATGCCCTTGGAAGGACTTTTTGGAATCCTCATTATACCGTACTATTCAATAAATAATTTTTCCGGAACTCCGCTCAAAAACTTCGAACGCGTTTTTTTCAAAACTACTTCTCTCAAGTAGACGAACGCGATATCTCAAGTTCTACTGAACCGATTGATTCCAAATTTGGTATACAATATTTATTCCAAATTCCTCATACATCTCTCTATCGCGTGAATCTACAAAAATAAGAAATTTTCTAATTTTGAGAAAATTTAGAATCATCATAAGAAACGTGCTAAAATTTTTTTCTTCAAACGGCGTCCATTTTGTCTGAACATTTTTTTCGAGTTTTCCGAGGCTCATACCATAGTGGCATCTTTACTCATTAGGAATCCATTGACTTTTTTTGTTTCTGATGACCAGAAGGACTGGAATCTGGTACCCCAGGGCACTCTTTTTTTACCTCCCCCTCTCTCTTCACCGGTTTTCAACTTCTTCAATTGTGCATATTATTTTTCGTTCAATTTTTTTTTATTCTTGAAACGTCAATAAAGAATGATCGAATAATGGATGGTAAAAATATTCTTATTTTATTTGTTCAGAGCTCGACAAAACGTCAAAAATTCGTACCTCTGCACCAGAGCACCTCCTTAAAAGGATACCAGAGTTACCATCGTAGCACGTTTTCTAGCACTAAAATACTCGAAACTGAATTCGTGAACAAATCTGAAATTTTCAGGGAAGATTCTTTGACACTCTATTTGGGTCTGTACAGAGCCCGAATTTTGAATTTCGAAAGTTTTTTTTTCCAAAATTCAAAATTCGGGCTCTGTTTAGACCTAGGTAGAGTCTCAAAGAATCATCCCTGAAAAATTCCAGATTCTCTTATGAATTCAGTTCCGAGTATTTTAGTGCAAGAAAACGTGCTCCGATGGCAACTTTGGTATCCTCTCAAGAGAATACGGGGGCGCTATCCGAACACGTTTTCTCATAACAAAAGAAAGTGATTTGAGTGAATTTTCACTCATTTTTCAAAAATTTTCCTTTTCGTGAGCTTTGCGGTGGTATGCAGTAAACTTGACTGGTCGTAAGCCCAACTCCACTATTATTGATTGACCACTAGGAATGTGTGATGATTCCACTAGAAATCACCAGTTGTTACACGGAGAAAAAAAATCATGGAATGATCGCTAGAAAAGATAGTAAACTGGTGACAACTACGAATTTCTGTGCAGAGTCGCTAACAAAGACGAGTGATGGTTATTATTTTAGTATACTGAAATACAATACAGTACACCAAAATAGGAACCATTACTCGTCTTTCTTAGCGACTGTGCACAGAAATTCGTAGTTGTCACCAGTTTACTATCTTTTCTAGCGATCATTCCATGATCTTCTTCCTCCGTGTAGCCAATAAAATTCATTCGGGATTCTCGCATACTACTAGTTTTACATCACCCCTTCCTCTCTCAAGGCATGTACCAAAATCGATATTCAATTATTGAATATCGATACGAAGAAGGAGAAAGGATATCAATAACACTGATCGACAGCCATTTTGGCGCCGGGTTCTCAGCAACTTTTTTAGGTGGAATCCATCTCGCTGAACTCGAAAATGACCCTAGTTTTGCTCAATCAGCTCGTGTTTCCACGATATTGTGAGGAAACCACTTTTTTGGATGTGCAAATGTTCAAAAATTCGTATCCCCCATTTGTCACGGTTGGAATCAATTTGAGTAATTTTTTTTTTGAAGCTTCGCGCACCAAACAAGCAGAAGAGAATCATTATTGGGCCATCCTCAATGACTCCAGTGATGAATATCAAGCTGAAAGCAAAAGAATAGTTTTTTCGTCAAAATTACTTATTTCGTCAAATTCAGAGGGTGATCACCTGAAGAATTTTGGTCAGATAATCATATAAGTTGGTGGGTTTCCAGGGATCAGTTTCGACTACAACATATTGAAACTTCAACAAAATTGGATGGAAATTCACTGAGTTCATCTTCAGAGCGTGAAAAATATGATCGAAGATCTTTGAGTTCTGTGACTGAACAATGAATATTGAAGACATTGTGATAAGGGAAACTCACTTTAATTCTTCATTACATGACAAAAGTCCTTGGGATTGTATTTTATTACTCTATGTCAAGGCTCATTGCTTTATACCTAATAATTTCAAGAAAAACAGTGAAAAATCATTCAAACGCTTGAAATTATTTCCAATCATTTTGTAGAAGAAAGTCATATATGTTGGAATGGAGAAAAAAATTATGATGATGGGGACTCGAACCTGAGCAGCGAGTTGTTGACTGTCAGTGCTTAAGCCACACGGACACACACACTGCTAATCGGTGAGGGTCTGAAACATATGTCTATATAACATGTGACTTGCTGCACCTCTCTCTCGTGAAGAGAGAGTTGATTAACGCTGAGTGAGTGCGTATAACACAATCCAAAAAAGTAAAAAAATAACGCCAAGTACATGAAAATTCCTCCAAAACTCATAAAAAAAAAAACAAAATACAAAAATACATTCCCAAGGGAAATTGTACTACATTCAAAATTTTGATGAAACACATTAGGAATATCTCATCTGAAAAAAAGATGTGAAATCAATATGACCTGCCAAGTACATTTGGGTATTCAAATGGTATCACACTAAACAATGATTGTTGCCGTTATATAGAACAGGATGTTGATACAACGAGGTGGCAACCTGGTAATTGCACATGTCAGCTTGTAGTGGTCATACAACAGTGGCTCTTTTGTAACCTCAACATTACTGTTACATAACAATCACACATGTTATATAGATTCAATGCAATTAAAACATGAATTTGTGATGTAATAGCAGTAAGAAAGTTTTATTGCAATAATATCACCTCAATAAAACTGTGTTTCGGAAGATGTAAACCATTTCTGGTATATTGTCACTTCAGTTTGTTCAAAATGTATTCAAAGTAATTCATGATCCTCAAAAAGCAATATTGTATCGAATATCCAAACCAAACGGGTTGGTTGTTCCTGATTTTTCAATTAATGTCGATACGAAACACTGGGCGCGGCCGATGACGTGAGTTTTGAGCCTTAATTGTATTCAAACGACTTTGTTAAAAGCATGCGAACAGAAAGTTATATGCTAAAATCTTTATCGGCCGCGCCAAGTGTTTCGTATCGACATTAATTGGAAAATCAGGAACAACCAACACGTTTGGTTTGGATATTCGATACAATATTGCTTTTTGAGGATCATGAATTACTTTGAATACATTTTGAACAAACTGAAGTGACAATATACTAGAAATGGTTTACATCTTCCGAAACACAGTTTTATTGAGGTGATATCATTGTAATAAAACTTTCTTACTGTTATTACATCACAAAGTTACGTTTTACTTGCATTGAATCTATATAAGATGTGTGATTGTTATGTAACAGTGATGTTGAGGTTACAAAAGAGCCGCGGTTGTATGACCACTACAAGCTGGCATGTGCAATTACCAGGTTGCCACCTCGTTGTATCAACATCCTGTTCTATATAACGGCAACAATCATTGTTTAGTGTGATACCATTTGAATACCCAAATGTACTTGGCAGGTCATATTGATTTCACATCTTTTTTTCAGATGAGATATTCCTATTGTGTTTCATCAAAATTTTGAATGTAGTACAATTTTCCTTGGGAATGTATTTTTAGATTTTGTTTTTTTTTGTAAGTTTTGGAGAAATGTTCATGTACTTGGCGTTGTTTTTCCACTTTTTCGGAGTTTTTTTTATTGGGATTCCACTTCTTCTTCTGAAAATGCCTCTAATTGAAAACACAGGAATTCAACAGTCTGGAAATTCTGTGGATCTCATTGGTCATTCTATTCAACCCGGGTCTGTGGTTGATCAGTTCCGTCAGAACTTTTCTTTTTCAACTTTCCGCTGTTGCAGGATAAATCTCATTTTCATATCTATTTACGGGCAGGACGATACGCTTATTTCATTTATTTTTTCAATACAATAATGTTTTTTTGAAAATCATAAATTACCTTGGATACAGTTTAAACAAACTGAAGTTACAATATACCAAAACTCTTTTACATATCCTTTAGATAACCAATGTACTTAGTCGCTCATATTGATTTCATATCTTTTTTTTCAAATAGATGTCCTTTTATATCCCCTCGAAATTCTGAATGGAGTGAAATTTTCCTTTAGAATGTGGTTTTAGATTTTTTTTTTTTTATTGAAACGATAATACAATGGGTGGAATTGAATTTCAAATATGAAAAATAATATTCACCTCTTTATTTTTACCAAGTGCGGGATTTTTAATGAATTCAAGAAGAAGAGACCACGCTCTTGGAAAACCTCCGAGCATATTCAATCCAAAGTAATTTCCAAAGGTTTAGAGAGTCATGAAAACGGTTCAGAAACTTTGTGCGAATCCACACAGTAGTTTTCCAATCAACTGACCGGTATGAATGCAGTAAATCATGAAATATTTTTATTTAGAAACTTCGTACGAATTCATACAGCACTTTTCAAATGAACTGACCACTATGAAATGGCTAGCGTTCAGGTGATACACTGTAAAAAATCTTTCTTGTGAACTACTCATATCTGAATTGGAAGATCACAGTTTTTCTGTTGAAGTACTACGTTCAGCATAGAGAAAATAAATTTTTATCGTAAAAGGCTCACGCTCAACGTACAAGAAATCAATTTTTTTTAGAGAAGTCTCACACTCAGCGTAGTAATATTACACAAGTTTGGAAATTGTTCACGCTCTGTGTAGATTATGAAGTTTTCTGCACTTAGCATGTGCAATTTACAAACTTTCGTGATATGACTTCCCAAAAAGTCTGAGTGCAGGACTCTTCCAAAAAAAATCTATTTCTTCTATGTTGAGCATAAGACTTCTACAATGAAAATTCATCTTTTCTATGCTGAACGTGGAACATTAACAAAAAATAACTGTGATTTTCCAATTCAAATATGAGTAATTCCCAACAAAGATTTTTTACAGTGTAGCGCCTGGATGCTAGCCATTTCATACTGGTCAGTTGATTTGAAAACTACTGTATGAATTTGTACAAAATTTCTAAACAATTTTCATGACTTACTGAACCTTTAACGAACTTTGAACGAATTTGATCCATAATTACGCGATCCTTAAATCTCTATGGAACAGAATATCTTTGTTTTATTTTCGACATATATTGAGAATAGAAATTCGTGAGAATGAAGATATTTAAGATTAATCATATTCATAAGTGGACTTATTTGAGGACAGGAATAATTAGGAATACAAATATTTGAGAGGAGAGATATTTACGAATAGAGGTATTCGAACACAGAATGAATGGAGAATAGAGGAATATCTCTTTTCTCAAATATTTCTATTCCTATTCCTAAATTACTATATTTCTAAATATTTTTACACTTGATGAGTCTATTCTTGAGGGTATCCCATTGGCCCCACAGTTACTAAATCTCTCTACCCAAAATACTCGGAAATAATTCGATAAAATAGAAAAAATCAACCAACCAGACCCTTTATTGGTACGTAACAAGGTCTGACTGGTTGATTTGTTCCATTTTATTCAATTGTCATAGAGTACTTTG
Organism: Gonatopus flavifemur; assembly: GCA_018340375.1. NCBI lineage: Eukaryota > Metazoa > Arthropoda > Insecta > Hymenoptera > Dryinidae > Gonatopus > Gonatopus flavifemur. The sequence goes on along the minus strand of JAFFJZ010000036.1, from coordinate 1,709,549 downwards.
GGTTGAGAGATTCAGTAACTTTGGGGTCTATGAAATGTTCAGAATGTACTCAAAGTGATCCATGATCATTAAAAAGCAATATTGTATCGAATATCCAAATCATTTAATATTCATGATATTTGAGAATTGAATCATTTCAAAATCAAGATAAGTAAAAATAAAAATGAAGGTTTGTAAAAACACAAATATAATCCAGCTTGAAACGAACAACTTAAAAGATGGAACTTCGGAAGGAAACATTCAGAATGAATTGTCACATCCAGTCACATCAGTGAAGTTGACTTGTAGTTGTTCTGTAGCAATTTCTATAATCAGAATATTGTATCTGCTCAATTTTCGTCGAGTTGATCCTAAACAGTCTCTCTAATCATTCGTCAATTGGTCAGTGGAATGCACCCGATGCAAAGATTTGTGGTATATCCACTGCGCTCCTATCTTTTCTGAATTTTTCTTCAACGCTACCTTATGATCATGGTAGGATTTAACGTACAGATGTATGTTACATCTACATCCTTTTTGCTTTTTCTTGATCCACCTATGATTCTGTTGGAAGAATCTGATAATGGTATTATTTAACGCAAGGACTTGTATATCCACTGCACTTCTGCCTTTTCTTCATTTTCCTATGACGCTACCTAATGGCATTGATCATCGTGGTACATAGCATGAAGATATATGGTACATATGCATCCTTCTTGCTTTTTTCTCATCTACCTGTGATTCTATTGGAAGAATCTGATAATAGTGTACCCAACGCAAGGACCTGTGGTATATCCACTGCACTCCTGCCTTTTCTTCATTTTCCTCCTACATTACTGATGATATTGATCGTGGTAGTACGTAACATACAGATGTATAGTATACCTGCATCTTCTCTACTTTGGCTTGATCCACCTGCAATTTTACTCAAAGAATCTACGGAAACCATTTCGTACATAATTCATAATTTTGATTCGAATGTCATATTTTAGTATACCTGAAGTGCTCGGTGACTAACCTTATTTTCGAATGTTTTTCAAACTTGCTATAATTGAATTTACATTCATCATCTATTCAGTATTCTGTTTCATTATTTGTTCACGATTCTGATTGCAGAATAGTGGATACTAGCAGACTGTCCATTAGAGATTATGATATATCCATTATACTTTCGCCTGTAAAAGAATAGCGAATAAACTCCAATAATCACCCTTGAGCAGGCTCGATATGATCTTTTTCATCGATTGCCTACGATCCTAATTGGAGAAATCGACAGTGGAGCCTTCCGAAGTAGCTGGTCATCTGGTTTTGATCAGCTACTCCGGAAGGCTCCAGTAGTTGACTGTCCGTCAAAACTTATGATATATCCCTGACTTTCTGGTATGTGGAGGAATTGCAAATAAACTTCAACCTTTTCCCTTGAGCATACTCGACATGATCCATTTGATCATTTCCCAACGACTCTAGCAGGAGAACCTGATAGTAGATTGTTTGTAAGGGGGTTATGGTATATCCGATAAGATTTCACTTAAAAAGTAATGTATGAATTTGGATCATTCTTTTCGACTAGACCTTGTATGATTTATTTGATCATCAGCCTGTGGTTCTGGTGGGAAGAACCAACAGTAGCAGACTGTTCATCAGGGATTACAGTATATCTGTTGAGCTTTTGTCTGAAAAGAATATTGTATTTCATGAATAATACATCATACAGAGCTTGCTTTTTATATTTTCCAATTTTTCAAATGTAACAAACGGATGTATAGCTTTCTCACACTTTTCCAATGTTTTTTTTCTATAGATAATCTCATCATTCATTGATTTTTCATTCATTTTTTTCTGTGATACATACTTCAAATTATGTGTATTTCATTGTTCATTGTTGTCCTGATTACATAAACCGTAACCACCTGCAATTCATCTATTTATTCAATGATCCTCTTAACATGATAATAACCTGTCAATAATAACTTGTCAACACATCGCTTCATTGACAGATCATTTATGTTTCTAATGAATCGATTATCGATACAATGTATCGCAATGTACAATTATACATACAGATATGAAATCAACGTTTTTGGATGTTTGGATTATAATATACATTAACTGAAGTGAATGCTTTTGGATATTGGAAGAAAGGGAAAAGGACAGAATATTGGATGTCCCAAGAAGGAAAGAGACAGAATATCCCTATGCCAATGGAAGAAACCTTCCCGAATTCCGATGACGAAGAACTATCGTCGCTATCGTGATTAAAATGAGTCGAAAGTGGCGATGATGATGAAGAAAAATCCTGATGTTTCGATCGCATGAAAATTTGAAACGTTTGTATCTCGGGATCGCGTGAACGGATCAACGTCGTGGTGTGCTTAATCGAAAGTGTGGATTCGAATTATATACTAGAAGTGTAATTATTTTTGCGTGAAATTCAATGTGTGATGAGTTATTGTGGGTTAAAGATTTTTTGACTACATCAAATCTCAGTTCACGTATATAGATACACGGTAGCGCACGACTTATGCTTCTTCATTTTTTTTCAGGGTTCTCATGTACTTGGCGTTGAGACGCTACCGCGTCTCTTGATACCCACACGCGTATGAGAAATAGTCATTCCTATCAATGGTTAAGGAATTCCGCATCACTATGAACAAGGAAAATCCAATCATTCCTTACAACGAGAATTCTGCATTCAGTGTCTTTACTTCTGCTGTCTCATCAGCATAGAAAGCCTGAATATTCAATGTTGACACTTTGGTGTTCGAGAAGAATGTTAACCAATTTCAGAATGACATATATCCTACTGACGTTGCGGTTAATTCATTTTTCAAGATGGATCAATTTAGTCACAATGATCCTCGCCAACCTCAATTCCTGTAGTTTTGTGCGTTACCATAGAAACGAAAACAAAGTTCTCCAATCAGTTGAAATGTTTGATGGAGTGAAGGTTTTTTGGTGTACTCGAACGACATAAGTGGAGTATTTCTCTCGTATGCAAATTGAGTTCTCAGTAGAGTTACTGTGGAAAATAAGGTTCAATCGGAGAAATTCTCATATTTCATATAAGGCTAAGCAGCGAAATCTATGAATCAAAATTGATAGACTACACTAACAGGTGAGTACCCATGTATTTTGATTCACATGTTCGACAAATAACAATGTGGTGTGGATGTTTTATTGTTGATACAACAATCCAGTGAGTAATTTCATTTTGTTATTCTTCATGGCAGAAGGGACACGTGGTATGGCGTCTTCACCTCGAAATTGTCGTAAGGATCCTGATATGTTCTGCTATATTTGTGGAGAGTCCACTTTTAAGGAAGATCGAAGAAATATTTCCGAGTCAGTGAAAAGTGCTTACTCTGCTTATTTTGGTTTGATATCAATAAAACAGATAAAAATTGGGTTCCAAATATTGTTTGCAAAACTTGTCAAGCACATCTGCAGCATTGGATGGATGCCTTGGTTAACAGAACCCATTGATTCTGACCAATTCTCATTAACTCATGAATTAATCAGATTCAGTCAGACCTTTGTCCATGTATAATGACGATTGAATCCGATGAGGAAGCTAATCGGGCGATTGTTATTCATAACTGAGGAACGAACAGTATACCGCTGAGATTGTTCGAAGAATACCATGGTATTCAATCAGCATAACACTGGTTAACCTTGTGGGAATCAATAAGTAATCGTACAAAAGTTGGATTCGCATGGAATCCATCGCATCAACGCCAAGTACATGAAAACCCTGAAAAAAAAATGAAGAACCATAAGTCGTGCGCTACCGTGGATCTATATACGTGAACTGAGATTTGATGTAGTCAAAAAATCTTTAACCCACAATAACTCATCACACATTGAATTTCACGCAAAAATGATTACACTTCTAGTATATAATTCGAATACACACTTTCGATTAAGCACACCACGACGTTGATCCGTTCACGCGATTATATTTAACGGTCTGAATGGGGTATATGCCGATCAAATGCGTTGAGAGTAAAGATGTGATGTAAGGTGCGATCTTATATATACTTACCGGATACTCTAAATGAGATTTAATCTGACCATTCCCAAATGCATCACAGAGTTCAGGAAAACAACAGCACAATTAGAATCAATTGGTACCCTGACGAATGACACGAATGATGTGAATAGGTATTACGAAGATGAGCTGGAACGAGAATGAATGCGTATTCTGACATGCATTCAGGTGAGAATTTGGAAGGGTTCTGAGCAGATCATCAATAAGATCCGGTATGTGATCTGACGAGTCATTGGTGCATACATTAATGAGTTTCATAGAAACATTGCACTATGAGAATGAATCAGAATAACGACGCAAAACTCATCTAGATCAGGTGAGTGAAATTATTATGACAATGAATGAGAATCATTGAGGGTTTTGAGGGACAATCCGATGGGAATTGGAATGTAATGGGCGAATGTTTTTCATGGGATTGTATGCGTTATGTGATCATCAATTCTCACGTGAATTGTAAGTGTGACGGGAGTAATTAAACCACGAGAATCAGTCAGCTTGCTGACAAATGATTCATGTCGACTGAATAGACAGAGCGACGAGAATATCTGATGAGAATCAATGCGTATTCTGACATACATTCGAGTTGTATATGAAAATTGTCCCCAATGGGATTCAATGCGTGATCGGATGTTTCACCATTACCGTCAGTATTGGGAGATGTAAAATTAATGTGTGATGAGAATCAATCGGGATGCCGACAAAAGACTGATCCAAATCTGCTGGGCTATAAGTTCATGAGATGCAATACAGATTTCGACGTTCAGTACGAGCAGATTGTAAATGTTATAGCTTGACGCGCTGAATGGGATCCAATGCGTAATTTGACCGAAATTTTAACGTTGAGGGGTCCTTCCCCCCAGACGATTGTTTCATGAGAATCAATGAGCAAATCGCTGAGTGGGTCATGTGGGTTCAAAAGACAGTACCACGATCAGATTTGATGAGAATGCGTATTCTGACGTACATTCGAGTTGTATATAGGAATTGTCCCCAATGGGCTTCAATGCGTAATCGAACGATCCACTATCATCGTCAGTGTTGGGAGTTGTGAAATTATCGCGTTATGAGAATCAATCGGGATACTGACGATACACTGAACCAAACCTGCTAGGTTATACGATTATGGGATTCAATATGGGTTTTGACGTATAGCGGGGACAGATTGTGAACGTGATAGCTTGACGCACTGAGAGACATTCAATGCGTAATTTGACCGGCATTTCAACGTCAAGCGCGCCTTTCCCCCAGACGATTGTTTCATAAGAATCAATGAGCAAATCGCTGAGTGGGTCACGTGGATTCAAAAGACAGTACCACGACCATATTCGATGAGAATCAATGCGTATTGTGACGTACATTCGAGTTGTATATGGAAATTCAAAAATCCGTGCTGATGATGTACGTTACGATATTAAAAAGTTATTGTTAGAGTTTGCACCGCAATGGAAGTAATCTGGAAATGTGAGAAAAATCCCTCTCAATTCGAAAAGATATCCCACTTTTGTTTTCTTCTTCAATTGAGAATACATGCTCCTAAGATTGAGGGTATTTTGAGCAAATGAAAATGGAAAGTTTCTTCACCACAAAGATTACTCCTCTCAAATGGAGAGGAACACTTTCGATGCCATATATGAGAGGAGAAGTTGCATCAAAATGACAGGGATACTCTTATTCCAACATTAATTTTTTTGGGGTGCGAATTGCTTGTCGAAATGAATTCTGAATTAGGATGGAAAAACTCACGTAGGGAAAATCAGTATGACAGCTTGTGAAAATATTGGAGTGATTTGGGAGAGATCTCGGCAAGTCTTCGTAAATAGTACCGTAGAATGGGGTTACTTCGATCCGCGGGTTTACTTTGATAACTACTTTGTTTGTATATAGAACAATATTTTGAGCGCAGATGAGATTCAATTTTTGATTTTGTCCTCACTGGTCGGCAACACAGAAGACCCCTCAATAATTCTGTTAGCAATGTAACAATCTGTATCGCAAAGAATGTGAGGAAAATAGTGAAGACGTGAGTGTAATTCTTCCATTGAATTCATAATATCGGAAAACTTTATCACTAATTTCATCCCTCAAATTCCAATGAATCTAGGATTGCAAGGTGTGATTGATCAATTTTTTCGGGGCTACTTTGATCAGGTATATGAGGTAACTTTGATCAACGGTGTGGTGTGATTTTGTTCAGTCACAAAGGGTGATAATGAGAGGAAGGACTGGATCAAATGTTGCTCTGGGAGCGAGTGTATCAGTGTTTGAGTCAGGAAACCAAAATGATGAAAATGTTCCAACTTCTGCTGAAAAGAAGGAGCAAAGGGCAAAGAAAACTTGATCAACGCAGAAAGAGAAATTCAGATGCTCTATAAAGAGAGTTTTTTGACATTCAATTGCATTAGATGATACAGATCATATGAGATTCCAGTTTCGCATTGATATTTGATACCCATATGTGGAATTTTGCCCCAGTTTTCATATCAAACGATCCGAGTTGATGTGATTCCAGTGAGATTTTGTTTTACTCACAATAATGTAAATGAACCCAACAAACATAGCGTCCAAAACTTGATGGAAAATCTTGCATAAGAAGTCTTTTGATTACCTGATAAATATTTTTCAGATCATTGTCTAAAAAATATCTAATGAATATCTGAAAGACGTCTTATGCAGCATTTCTTGACAACTTTTGAACATTGTGTTTGTTGGAAAGATTTGACGGAGATATTCACGTTATTTCATTATTCTCGTAAATGTTTATCATCCTTGAATATTTCTTGACCAGTATCATTCATTTCATAAGGAAAGATAAACACGCACTGAGCAAACGCCTGCTCAGAATATAAGCGATCAAAATAACCCCACTTGACGGGTAGCTTTGATCATAGAGTTTTCAATTATTCGAATCCACACTGACTAACCGAATTTTTTCTAATGAAGCATATTGATAGTATTATAAAGAGCGATTATGATACTAATTCCGTGGAATTCCATCTCAAGTAGTTTGACTTTTGAAGTGTTATAAATTTTGAAATTGATCAAAGTAACCCCATTTCACGGTATCAGGTTTGAGACTCTGTTGTACTCTTGAGAGACCGACAAGAAGTATAACAGAGTCCCAAAACCCTCTTTTTTTCTCCAACTTTTCTGCCAAGATTTCTCTCGAATTACTTCAATACTTTCGCAAGCTGATCAAGCAAAACGCTCATTAGATCCGATTCAACACATCGTCACTTCTCTGATTGTATCGCATTCAGAATGCACGACCCAGTCGTCCCGACGTTTTAACGACTGGAATGAAGACTCAGTATAGTACTCAACGAATATTATAGAACCCAATCATTGTCTTACGTAATGAATATGATTGGAACCTTCCATTTGCAATGTTCAAAATCTGACGTTTCCGATGATAATCTTATCCAGCGAAACGGTCATTGGATCTGATTGTCTGAATCGTCATATGGCTGATCGAGTCTCTTTCAAGATACAGTATTCAATTCTCATGGTGATCTGAGAAGTGCCATGAGAAGTCAGTACATCACTCGGCTAATCCCGTAGACCCCGATAGACGTTTTACATAATGAATACGATGGAGACATCTCGCTTGTAACGTTTAGAATTCCACGTTTTCGCTGACAACGTGATCCAGCGAAACGCTCATTGAATCCGATCCAACGAATCGTCATTCTCCTGATCGTATCCCATTCAGAATAGAGGACCCAGCCGTCACGATGCTCCGATGATTGAAATAAAGACTCAGTATTGTACTCAACGGATCTTACAGATCCCGATCAGTACCTTACGTGATCAATACGATTGGAAGCTTCCGTTTGCAATATTGAGAATCCCACATTTCCGATGGTAATCTGATTCAGCGAAACACTTATTGGATCTGATTGTCTGAATCGTCATATGCCTGACCAAATCTCGTTCAGGATACAGTACCTGATCCTCAAAATGATCCGACGATTGCAATTAGGATTCGGTATATCACTAAGCTGATCCCATTGACCCCAATAAGCTTTTCACGTAATGAATACGATTGCGACCTTTTGTTCATAGCGTTCAGATTCTGATATCTCTGTTGACGGTATAGTAAAGTGAAATGCTCATTGAATTTAGTTCGACAAACTGTCACCCGACCGATCATATCTCATCAAGAACAAAGCATTCATACCAGCACATATTGGTAATCTTCGAAATTGGCGATACACTGTTCGTATCCTTCCAACTACCATATGTCATTAACCTGTCAATTCCGCTTGATCATTCCCGTACATAATTTTTGAACATTTGCACGTTCGAAAAAGTATTTTTTCCGCAATATCGTGGAAACACGAGCTGATTGAGCAAAACCAGGGTCATTTTCGGGTTCAGCGAGATCGAATCAACCTAAAAAAGTTCCTGAAAATGCTGCGCCAAACAACTTGTCTTTTTTTTGTAGACCTGTGTATTAAATGTTGATAGGAGTGCATTTGAGACGAGACGATATTTCAGAAAATATCGTCTCGGTATCGAAAAATATCGTCAAGCTTGAATATCGTCTCGGTATCGTGTAATATCGTTGGACTGGTATCGATATCGTCTCGATATAAAAAATTCTGCATTCATGATTCGAAATTTGTACTAGTATTTCACACTGAAGAGTGAAACTCATTTCCTTCCTCAATATCAGCCTATTTTAAGGTGCGACTGAAGCTAGCCCTGTCTCCACTAAAATTAGGCATGAAAAACAAATGCCGACACAATGGAACTGACTGAATTTTAATCGAATTTTGATGTAAGTTGCAACCACATTCAGTCTGAATTTTCACAGTATTAATTTTGTTTCCAATCGAATTTTCCATATAAGAATGTTTCATTTAACACAGAAAATTTCACATATTCATAAAATATGCATATTAAATCATACATATCCCCGGGAAAAAATGAAAATCGATTCATTCAAGACCCTGTTCGACCCCAAGTTGGGATGATTTGTATCCAGACAGGGCCTTGGACCCTAGTAGATATTACTCTAGTAACTTCTCAGACTATCACGAAGTTTTGCTAGGCCTCGCAAGACGCTCTCATGAGTTTTGTGGAGCCTTGTGAGGCCCAAAGAATGACTGGAGTAATTTCCACTACAGGATGTCCCAGTTCTCAATCGGAGAAGGTTTCACCCGGGTCATGTATGTAAAATATTTGACTATGAAAATATGTAGTAAACATTTGCATCAGATATATGATACTATTTGGAGGCATACAATTTTCCTAAACTGTATCTATGAAAAATTTGTGAAATACACACATTATCATTACATTGGAATTTTCGTCTTCTTCTGAAAAAATTATCTTTTAATAAATTGAAGTCAGATTATAAGATCCCTGTGGAGCAATGGAAATCGTGTGTCGAAATAGAAAGTTTCCTGCTGTGAAATTAAATATGATCGGATAAAATCAAAGCAGTCTTATTTTATTCCAGTGCCTTGAGAACATACTCATTTTTATGTTTTTCTATACGTTGCTTTTTTTCGAGAATTTCACCAATTAGAGCTGAACACTGTCTTATTCAAGTTTAAAGTTCTAGAACTTATCCCTCTACCGTACAAAACAAAAACGCGGTTGACTCAATTTTTCATCACAATGTGATTCTGGTATCATTCGATCCGGGAAATTTCCTTGAATGAGGTGAGATAAAAAAATAATTTCCAAAAAAAACTGAGTTGACTATCTTCTGGCCCAGTACGACAGCCTCATTGTTATATCATTTTGATTCTAAGAGCCCTTTTGGAGAGTCCGGTCCACTTGAGAATTTTCACCAAGATAGCGATGGAAATTTGTAACAATATTAACAGAGGGGAAAAATGGTGAGGCTCACGGACATATTTCCGCTGGTTGTAAAAATTCCCATCGGTTCTCTCTTAGAGCATATACTACTGGAGCGAGCATTGACTATGATTTCAATAGAAATAAGTGTGATTAAATTGAGAGAGAGAGAGAGAGAGAGAGATCCGACTTATAGGCAGTTGTCTCTCTTTTTATCCAATGAGATTTAAACGAGGATGGCACTGCCTAAAAGCCGGAACTCTCATTCTATCTTTAATTCAAACTAACCACACTTCTCCATAGCCTTTGCTCGCTCCAGTAGTATATGCTCTCAGGGTTCTCTGGTGATCGGATCATGAAAGTAAATTCACCAGAATTTCATTTTTTGATAGCAAAAAATGGCGCATTCTTTTCGTATTATTTCTGATACAATTAAACTTAAATCAGATATTGACAGTGAATGCATATGATTTTTCCCATCATGGATAACATGAATCAAAAAATGAGACAAGGGATTGATGGATCTGTTCCCTTGTCTCATTCGATACTAGGGTACTTCAATATTCCTTGATTGGAGAAAACCTATACAATCTACTTAAATCAAATTTACCGGGATTTACGCGAGAACATTATATACTTTCCAATGAGTCTTTGTAAAATGCAGTGAGTTTTCCATTGAAAAAGTCTATTAAATCTACGCTGAGAAAAAAAGTAATGGAGCTAACCTCGTGAGACTTTGGATACGGCGAATTCCGCCCCGCAGTTGAGTCAACTAAATATCGATTGAAATAAATCACCGCTCAGTCATTTCAATTGGTATTCAGTTGACTCAACCGCGCGATGAAATTCGCCGTATCCAGACTCTTACAGGATGGAGGCAAACCTGGTGTTTTCTCAGTGTAACCATATCTAATAAAAAATGCTCAAATTGACTCCAATTAGAACATTGTGAAAGATTCTATAAAATTTGGCAAGAGGCTATCCATAAATTACTCAATGTAAAATTACCACAATTCCAGTACCCCCCTTTCTCATGTAATGCATTAGTAATAGAATCTTGAAAGGGATCTTTTAGAAACTTCCAAAAGATCTCTTAAAACGTTCTTGAAGATATCTTTTAGAAATAAGAACATTGTAAGAGTTCTGAAAGATATCTTCTCGTGTTGCACAAACCTTCTCGCATTGTTCTCAATCATTTCTGAAAATATCTTTCAGACACCATGGCTGAAAGGTCCGATAGATTCCCATAAATCCCCATCCACCATAGAAACCGATAGGATATTTTATTCCTATCAGTATTCATCAGGGTTTGCAGATCATACCGATAGAAACCCAGAGAACATCGGATTCCTCATAGAATCTCATAGAAACCATCAAATTCTATGGCACTAACCACCATAGGAACCAATATATAGTAGATATATAGTATATATATATATAGTATATTATTGATTCCGATAGGATTGGGCCTGTCGGTTTCTATTGGTCTTTTTGCATAGGGCAAAGAGTGTTATGCACAAAATGACATTGACATGGTTTATAATTCTGAAAAAGACCGTTTACAACAAGAAGTCAAAAGGAAGTCTGTAATAATCTAATGCATTCCCAAAGAATTCTCTATAATTCTTGGATGGTATGGGGATCAATTGCACATTGAATTTCGCAATCCAAACGTGGCAACGTCGATGCTATGGAGACTTAAGAGAACATACACATTTTTCAATTTTCCAAAACATCGCCGATATTCTCCAGTCTCGAACGCGTCAATATCGACATCGTCTCGGTTCTGATTATAGAAATATCTTCTCGGATAGCCGAGACGATACGTGACGATATCGACACTGGTCTCGTACTCTCGTGCAACCCTGAATGTTGATATGTTCGGAATGAAATATCGATACGTATCGGGCATCCCTGGAGGATATATATCATTGATTCATACACGGAGAAAAAAACTAACAATAATATTGCTGAATTGACAATAAAATATTGTTATATATCAACCCACAATAAATATCGTGAAAATGTAACCGTCACTATTGCTAAACTGGCAACATTATTATATTTTTCAACATTATTAACAATGCAAATATTCAGTTTTGCAATATCATATGGTTATGTCAATAATTTATATTTACTTATTCAAAAAATATTACTTTCGACTAGGGGAATAAATTTCTCATCCGAATTTATCCCTACAAACATTCTATTACGATGTGGTTTGATTCATAAGTGAAGAAAAGGCGATTGTAGGTTCCAATGTTGGAAAGTTGACTTAGCAAGATTTGAACCCGGGCCCTCCGAGTGGGAAACAAAGCCTTTATCACATCAGCAGATCTCCGAGATGACAACTGAGTACTTGAATTGCCATTTATGGTAATCTTCGACTTTGTTCAGAGTTAACGATGAAAATATATTCAAGACAAACATAATATTGTGAACATTGAATAAATTTCCGAATCAAAAAATTTGGACGGTTTTTGTTCTCTTGTTTCATTTTCAAATTAATTTTGTCTTGATGGTTGATTATTGCGGACAAAAGCAGTACTTTTTCAAGATTTTAGTCTGAAATTTTCGTCCAACGAGTAAAAGTGCTTGAGGACAAATTCAGACTAAAATCTTGAAAAAGTACTGTTTTTGTCCGCATTGATCAACTATCAGGACAAAATCAGTCTAAAAATGAAACAAGAGGACAAAAACCGTTCAAATTTTTCGACCCGGGAATGAATTAGGATTTGAATCACAGGAATTTTTTCAGAAACGAATGAAACTCGTCGAAATTGTCCGTTAAACTCATGTAATATTTGGTAATCAATCATAAATTGGGATTGATTTTTTATATTTGTAAATTCAAGGACAACTTCATCGAAGAAGGGTTTGTAGAAGAATGTATATCACTTGAATATCATTTTCAACTATCTCCTGAAGTGGATCCAATAATTTTTCACGGGAATAATCATAACGCTTTATACGTTCAGAATATATAGCTGTTTTGACAATAAATGGATTTTGTTACGACAATTTTTTTTGGTCATTCTGTGATACTTATTGTTGTCGCTGCTTGATATTGTTTTGTCAAATCAACAATGTTTATCGTGAGTTGGAATGGCAACTCATATTGTTATTTTAACCAGTGATTTTCAGCAATACAATTCTTGTTAACGAAACGATAGGCTGTTGTTGTACGAACAACAAATTATTGCATAACCAGCAATAAAATGTTAACAATTCTTATGCACGGTTCTAACATACACATTTTTCTCCGTGTAAATTCAAATACCCCATGAACCATCAGCACATCATGTGTTTATTCCATTCACATTCTGTCAGATCGTCTAACTCACATCTCTCGGAGATTGACTCACTCGTTTGTTCGCCAGCAGCAGCAGAAGCACATATGAAAAGATGTTTCACATATGTCGTAGTGTAGGTGTACAAGTACGTGTGGAAATATTAGTGACATGATGGCCAATTACTCGAAGAAATTCATCGCTCCAGGCAAGGCTATATTTTTGACAACCTTTTGAAACTAATAAATACAGTCCATAGCATGAAGGAGAAAGAAGAAGAAGAAGTAATATCGAGTTCATAAAGGAAGAATCCCAATCCCAATTTGGCACTTTCAAAGGGACGGCACCCTGGGTGGTCACCCGGTTCGTCAATCTCTTTTGATCAGTAGGATTAGTAGTACGAATCCATGTGTATCTCAAATCGAACACAACAGCACACGGCTCTATTATATAGAGAACTTTCGGCTAGATGACTCACTGTGACTGTTATTACACGCAAAATTTTGTTTTATTAATACTTTCCACTTAGAACATGTTCACGATAAAAGATCGCGTGTTGCAAGATGAGTGGATGCAAGAGTATGAGGAATGATCTTTAATCATATGGTGTCCTGAGCAAGAAAACTCTTCAAGGGATTCTGAAATTATCCCAAAACATTTGCCCATTTCTCGACCTAATAGAAAGAGGCAACGGTGTATAAGTACATATATCGATATCGAACAATTTTGATTTGAGCGTACGTATATGGAGGTACTTACGTATTTATAAAGAATTGAGTAAGTGAGGATACAATATTTTTGATTGATACATTGATGATTATTTGATTTCATCCAAAGGATATACCTGATATATGATGTGTGTATGCATATATCCTTATATGGTGGGTATCCAGGATGAGTGAGTGTAATAATACATCTGAATAATGAGTAATTTCATGCCTCATTATTCTTTGAAACATTTTGTAGGAAGTATAAATATTCATTATAGCTTGTGAATATATAATTACAAAAATCGTATTACAAAGTAACGAGTTATTATTGTGATGTCTGTTTTTTTTCTTGTATCGTGTAGTTGAAAATATAAAATGTATGTCCGCATCAAACATCTCGTTATTCCATAGAGATGGGGAATTAATGATAATAATAATTATTAGGTGCATATACACTGAGAGAAATTCAATTAGTCGCATCAACTGTTTGAGGACAACCATTCCCATTCAGTATTCATAACTATATAAGTAGTTATGGTAACTTGTTTATAGTAATGCAAATTATATATGGGGCATTCCATACCAATTCGGCTACTTCTTTAGGTCACCCTCTTTTTGAAAAGTTTTGATGTTTTTGAGACGGATGAGAAACGCTTCCATGAATTTTCTCAGATTTTTTTGGCCACCCGTTTCCGAGATATCGATTTTTTTCGAAATTCGAGGTTTTTTCTTTCAAATGCTCATAACTTCGCGGAAAATACACCAATCGGGCTGGTTTTTTTTTAATTTTCGTTTTTAAATGTATTTTCAAGAAGAAAATACGTTTTGATTATTCATCAATTCCTTCATTGTTTATTTTGAGATTCAAGCAGAAAACCCGTTTCTTTGGAATGTATGCCCACTTCGATTTTTTTGAAAAAATTCTCAAAAAAACTTGGATGAATTTGGAAAATGTTGAGACCATCCCATCATGGGCAAACGTTTCGTTCTATTTTTTTTCTCAATTCGAAGAAATGTTTTTTCTCAAATTCAATGCTTTAATTCTATTTTTCTTCAGAGTATACCTGGATATGTGTTTTTTCCCCTATAAAAGGAAAATTGTAACCGATATTCTTAATAATTGACCATTTTTTCATCGATTTATTATTCTGTAATTTTATAAGTTGAAGTTTTTCCGTGACATTAAAATAATTTCACTGTTTCAGATTTATCATAAGTTTTGTCTGCACGGTGGATTGAATTTCAGCCACATCTAGTTACATATTCTTATGTGGGCATTCAAGTGACTTGTAACGGTTCAAACCGTTGAAGACGCGTTCACGATGTTTGACCGTTCCTTATTGAAACCGTAATTGGTTTCCGTTGCATCTAGCTCGCGGGATCCAAGGTTCAAGAGGAGGAAACGCGGGTTACAGATTATCAAAAATAAAGATATCGTGTATTTGGAGGGAACATTGATATTTATCCACAATTTTTTTTCGAGGTATATTTTTCGGTTCAATTTGACCAATAAAAATTTTCATATTGGTCTATTCAGCTGCTACAAATCTTTTCCAAACACTTCGCCTCTTAGAATTTACTACTTCTCAAAGTTTTTCTCCCCATTCAATTGATATTTTCACAATTTTTTTTCGAGGTATATTTTTCGGTTCAATTTGACCAATAAAAATTGTAATGAATTTATTGAATGGGGAGAAAAACTTTGAGAAGTAGTAAATTCTAAGAGGCAAAGTGTTTGGAAAAGATTTGTAGCAGCTGAATAGACCGATATCAAAATTCTTATTGGTCAAATTGAACCGAAAAATATACCTCGAAAAAAATTGTGAATAAATATCAATGTTCTCTCCAAATACACGATATCTTTATTTTTGATGATCTGTAACCCGCGTTTCCTCCTATTGAACCTTGGATCCCGCGAGCTAGATGCAACGGAAACTAATGACAGTTTCAATAAGGAACGGTCAAACATCGTGAACGCGTCTTTAACGGTTTGAACCGTTACAAGTCACTTGAATGCCCACATAAGAATATGTAACTAGATGTGGCTGAAATTCAATCCACCGTGCAGACAAAACTTATGATAAATCTGAAACAGTGAAATTATTTTAATGTCACGGAAAAACTTCAACTTATAAAATTACAGAATAATAAATCGATGAAAAAATTGTAAATCATTAAGAATATCGGTTACAATTTTCCTTTTATAGGGGAAAAAACACATATCCAGGTATACTCTGAAGAAAAATAGAGTTAAACCATTGAATTTGAGAAAAAACATTTCTTCGAATTAGGAAAAAAATAGAACGAAACGTTTGCCCACGATGGGATGGGTCTCAAAATTTTCCAAATTCATCCAAGTTTTTTGTTTTTTTCTTTATTGCAATACACGGGTTAGCCCCCCTTGATATAAAAAGTAAATACAGAGTCAATACAAGACAGCGTCCAAAGACGCATAAAATACAATCACAATATGGTCATGCATTAACCGACAGTTTAAACCGATTCAAGGAAACACCAAACAATTCCATCGACCGATCGAAATTTTTTGCTAATTCACAAATGCGAGAAATCGGATCATAATTTCCAAATCTAGATTTAAATTGTACAGGTCAAAATAGAAGCGCTCTCCTAACTGATCTACCGGGGATGTTAAAATTAACTCTACTCAGCAATGACTCGCAATCAAGAAAACCATTAATCAATTTAAAAAGAAATAGGAGATCATTCATTTGTCTCCGCTCTTCGAGGGTGGTTAAATTCATTCTGTGAAGAATTCTGGAGTAATCATGGTCAGAATATCTCATAGGGCAGCCTATTCTAAAAGCAGCAAAGCGTAAAAACTTGTGTTGCACACTCTCAATCATTCTAATATCCTTCTTCAAGTACGGAGACCAGAGAAGGGACGCATATTCAAGATGGGGTCTAATTAAAGAGGAATATAGTACTTTTAATAACATCTTTGAAATCACTAGAAAATCTTTTGACGATGCCGAGATTTCTCAGCGCAGTACCACAAGCTTTCACAGAATGCTCAGAAAAATCCAATTCATCATTTATAGTTACACCAAGATCAACATAAGATTTGACAGTATTTAATGTAACATTTGCAATCTTGTAGGAGAGTATGAGAGGATTCCTTGACCGCGTTCTGACCGTGTGTAATTCTCATTACACAGCATTTTTCTAAGTTCAGATGCAGAGAATTACGGGTGCGCCAAGAATCTAATCTCGATAATACTGACTGTAAGTGATGAACATCCGCAAGACATTTTATGTTCTTGAAGATTTTTAGATCATCAGCAAATACCAGGAAATCACAATCATTGAGAACCTGCCCAATGTCATTTATGAATAGCAAAAATAAAAGTGGACCAAGGTGGGATCCCTGGGGCACTCCCGAAGAAGGTATAATCGGTTCAGAAAAACAGTTCCGAACTTTTACCATCTGCACCCGATCAGTTAAGTACCTCTGGAATCAAAGTTTCAGATTACCAGATATTCCAAAGCTACTCAACTCAGATAGAAGAACGCTGTGAGATACAGTATCAAACGCTTTACTGAAATCAGTGTAAATAACATCAACTTGTGAGTTATTCTCCAGCGCAATGGCGGTGTAATTACAGAAAGCAGCCAAATTCGTAGTAGTAGACCTCATTGACATGAAACCATGTTGTTCCGGGATGATAAGAGGAGACAACAAAGGAGTAATCTTGTCAACAACCACGCACTCAAAAATCTTAGACATAACATTTAAAATACTTATAGGTCTATAATTCTTAGCATCCAGTTCATTACCATGCTTGAAAATAGGAGAGATCAGGCTCGTTTTCAATTCAGCAGGGAAACATCCGGAAGAAAGAGATTTATTAAAGATAATCCAGAGCGGTCGAGAAAGAATAAATTTGCAAGACTTGAACAGCAACGGCGGAAGAGAGTCTTTTGAGAATTTTTTCAAAAAAATCGAAGTGGGCATACATTCCGAAGAAACGGTTTTTTTGCTTAAATCCCAAAATAAACAATGAAGGAATTGATGAATAATAAAAACGTATTTTTTTCTTGAAAATACATTTAAAAAAGAAAATTAAAAAAAAAACCAGCCCGATTGGTGTATTTTTCGCGAAGTTATGAGCATTTGAAAGAAAAAACCTCGAATTTCGGAAGAAATCGATATCTCGGAAACGGGTGGTCAAAAAAATTTGAGAGAATTCATGAAAGCGTTTCTCATCCGTCTCAAAAACATCAAGAATTTCCAAAAAGATCGGAGAGGGTGACCTAAAAAAGTGGCCGATTTGGTATGAAATGCCCCATATATAGTTGCATTAACTATAAAAAGAGTTGGAAAAATTATAACCGAATAGTTATCCTCTCACATAGTTGCCATGACTATAGATTCCTCTGAGTTTATATTTATAACTGTGAATGCCATATAAAATAGTCTCCATATCGAACGTAATGCAACGAACAGTGAGCAATCAAATATTCAATTGAATTCAATGGAGTAGGGGATGTGTTCTTCCTATATATTCATCCACTTAGTGAGTGGAAAAATATGATACACTCAACGTGTTATTTAATTGAATGGATTGACAAATGTACATGAAACAGAGAAACTTATGGACATTGAGATGTACATGAGTTTTGTTCCTTCGAAAATGCCCAAAAGCTGGGTGAAACGTTGGGAATGAATAGCCACTTTGCTTGCCCGTCATAGCCCACATGTAGTGTTACGAGTGTTATTTGAACATCGAATAGATGTTTCGCGAGTATCGAAAAAATATTCGAAATGATGACCTCATATGTATGTCCAACATGTATTCGTTGTGTATATTCAATCACAATATCCAGCAAACGACAAAATGATATGAACTTTTGACATATAAATGAGATCAAGACGGAATTTGGAACCCATGGAAATAACAGACGTGATCTTAGGAAATTCCCGCATGCTAAAGGGATAACCCTTTATATTGGTTCTTATTTATGAAGAAAACGGGCAAAGGTGTCGATTAATTAGGGGAGAATCAAGCCACCTGCATAACGTACATGAATAGTACGAAAAAATGAAAGCAGTAGATTTTTCTCATCTCTGTTATGAACGGAACATTATTAGGTCCCAATGAGAACGCAATATTCGAAAACAATTTCAGTCGAGCTCATTCTGGTGATCAATTCTAATTCAAATTTCGATATGTTCTCATTGGAACAAAATTCACAATTCCATATGAAAAAAATCCATTTTCTTGGGAATCGAACTTGGATCTTTGGGATCACAGAGTAGACTCCGGCACCACTCTGTTATGGATCTTTATGAATGTGGCCGTCCTTATATTCTGAATGAACCTTGAATAATCATCACTCATTCAAATATAGAATAACCGATTCAAAGTAACAGGTTTTTACTAATGGGTACGTTCCTTAGACCCACACAAAAATTTCAGTGCATGGAATTCTATTGGAAGCCCATACTTTACTCTCTTTTCACACATGAGATGTAGGTTTTCATGTCTCCCGGAATGAATATCACTCAATTGAATCCAAAAATCGAATGATTCAACACGAATATCATTTCATCAATTGAAGCGCAATGAAATGCATTGAAGTAAAATCACATGCGTGCGTTTGTCGCACGCGTTAGAGTTAGATGAGAAAAGAAGTCTCATAAGAACAACACTTCAGCTCTCCTTCCTGTGACGCCATTGCATGCAACAAATGCGTGCATGTAATTTCATTTCTGAACTTCAATGATGATCGGTACAAAAAGCATGATTTCATCTTTCCCTGAAGAAATTGAAGGAATCAGTGGATTCAACTTCATGGGCAGAGCGAAATATGTGTTCATAATGAAATTCCGTAACCATGAACGTTGTTCAATCGCAATTAGATTCTGCGAGGTTCAGTAGGTGGTTTAATCAGGGTGAAGTGCACATGAACATAAAAGGCCAATCACATTCATAGATATTCATGGCAGAGCAGGACTGGAGTGGACTCTGTGATCCCACGGATCCAAGTTCGATTCCTAACACGATGAATTATTTTCTTTTCATTCAAAATTGTGAATGTTGTTCCAATGAACACATCCCGAAATTGAGATAAGAACCGATCGCCAAAATAAGCTCGACTGAAATTGTTCTCGAATATTGCGTTCTCATTGGGACCTAATAATGTTCCGTTCATAAGAGAGATGAGAAAAATCTGCTGCTTTTGTTTTTTTGTACTATCCATGTAAGTGATGCAGGTGGCTTGATTCTCCCGCAATTATTCGACACCTCTGCCCATTTTTTTCATGAATAAGAATCAATGTGACCTTTGGCATGCGGTAATCTCCTAAGATCACGTCTGTTATTTCCATGGTTTCCAAATTCCGTCTGAATCTCATTTATATGTCGGAAGTTCATATTATTTTGTCGTTTGATGGATATTGTAATCTCCTTGTCAGAACAACATTTTGAAAATCGATGGGAAACCTAGCTCCACCAATTTTCAATCAATTATTTCGGAAATTCCCTTATTGTATTCGTGATATATGTATCCAGTATAGTATGTAGGGGGTTTTTCGAAATGTTAGGGGAACAGCAGGTGGTATGGCCATCCTAAGGGGAAACTGAGATAAAATCACTCCGGAGTAAAAGAGTGTCACTACGGTGTGGGATACAACTTTTCCGAGTATTCTTCTCACATACAACCTGAAGAAACAATTTTCATTAGTGAAATAAAAGATCAGAAACAATGTTAGTTTGTAGATGAATCCATGAAAAGTTTTTCGGTGTTGGGTGGTATGGCCCACCATCCAAAACCGGTAAATTGAAACAGGAACATTTTTTTTAACAGAAAATTATTTGTTCTAAGCATTGAATGTGGAAAGTTTCTTCTTGAATTTAGGCATCGTCCACTGAAATGAAATTCTACATCATTATATGGACCATATCATCCAAATCTCACCCATTAGAGCCCATGTTGAAACCATGGGGGATGTGGTCGCCGATGAAATCTTGGCATAGCAGCGAGAAACAAATTTTCATGTGAAACGCATGCATAAGAACATTGTTTATAAATAAATTGTTTGGAAAATTTCTTCAGAAATCAGTGTTTGGTGAAACTGATCCCACCAATGGATTCTAAGAAAAACAAATATATTGAAGACATGTACCCCGAATCTACAATGCGATTGTTCGTTATGAAAAAAAAACACGCATTGGTTTGTTATATTTTTTCATAACAATTAACGATCGCATTGTGGATGTGAACAATTTTTGAACCAATTTATTTATGAACAATTTCTTCACACACGTTTCTCACTTCACTTGGCATAGCATGGCTTTGCCAAGATTCCATCGGCGACCGAGACCATATGCCCCGTTATTTCAGCATGAGCTCTGGGTTAATGTGAGCCATACCACCCGAATTCAATGTGGGCCATACTGCCCGATCGAGATTTTTGGCGAAAAAATCAGTTCATAACCAAACTAACAAACATTATCGCTTAAAACTCATGAGACGTGTTCTATACATAGGAGCCTTAATACTACTGTAACACATTATCTGACCTACTTCAGTACAGAACATCTCAAAGTTTCCCCGACACAGTAAATCAAGAACGAGTGAATAGAAAGAGTTAGATTTCTCTTAACACACTGTATTGAAAACAATGAAGTTTCCACGCATGATATACAGAAACAATCTCTCCGTGACCAAAAGTGTGTGATGCTGCCCCCTAGCGTCAGTTCCTGGAGACACATGGTGGGCCATACCGACCACTGGGCCATACTATCTCCCGTTCCCTCAACATTTACGTTTTTTATTTACCATTAACTGACAGAATTCAGATGGAAATATTGCTTTTTTCTCCAAATTGATCCCATTTCGTGAAAAAGCATATTTTCCAAAACGGGTACGTATTGTGCTATCTGTTGAGTTACAGAAACTAATCATTTTCGGCTGATTGTTCTAGGTCAATCCTGGACTGAGTTATTTCATTCACCGTAAGACTATGCATTTTTACTGCGTTCTAGTCAATCATAGGTCAAGCCACCATTTTTTGGAATGAAATTGAAGAAAAGTGATTTGGTACTTCAATAGTAGCAGGAACTTCCCTCTAGTTCAATTTGGATAGAAACTCTCTAATTCTGGGAACATCAATGGAGGAGTTGGATCGAATAACTCTCCGAGCGCTCGAACGGCGTCACAAGTTTGATACAAGAGGTCCCGTCAGAGGTCGGAAAAAAAGTCGAGATTTTGGAAATGTAAAAATACTGAGTGGTAGACGTTGAAAAATCAATCCAACTTACTCCTTACGATTTTTTTCTATGATTGATGATTTTCGAGAAGAAAATCACAGCCATCAATTTTTCCACACCAAACATGATTATTTTTCAACATTCAACTCGCTGTAACTCGGTCATTTGTCAATGAATCTAAATGAATCTTGCGAATTTCGATTCGTGAGACTTCCCCGAAGATGCAAATGTAGGTAAAACTCGTGAAAATTGATGACGAATCAATGAATTTTTTACACGTAGTAAAAATCACGTTTTTCATGCTTTGTATCAAAGAAGTGGTGGGTACAAAAGGTTTCCAGCGAGAAAGGTGTTCGCTAGTGTTTGAACTAACTTGGTGGAAAACTTTAGATCGATTCAACTAATAGTTTGCAAAATACAGCGATTTATTCATTAGCGCGCAGCAAAAATTTTTCGTAGTTTCGCGTCGTTTATAGGATGAATATCCGCGTTCGCGGCAAAGGTGATATTCGCTTGATTTCTGAACGTAGGTCTGTTTTTCAGTTCGGAGAAAACGAATATTGAAGTATTTCTGTGAATAGAATTCATAATCGATGCCTTCCATCAAAATTTGATGATTTACTTCAAACTGAACGGGCAGAAGCAACTGGACTGAGCAAAGAAAAAGTGGATGATGTCAAATCGTTGATGCAATATTTGAATGGCGAAGAAAAAAAAATGAATCAAGATTTTTTTGAAAAAGCTGTGATAAAGATGAAAAAAAGAACAAATTAGAGATAAACCTAAAAGCAAAAAGTGCACGGAGAAAACTGGAATAGTGACGTTCACCATTATCATTTAGTAAAACCTTGTTTCGCTAAAAGCACTAAGCAATCATTTTATTCTACTAAATATAATTCAGTAAAGATTCGTGATTTCAACAAAATGGTAGAGTAGTCCATGTATGATCAATATTACGGATGGTATAATTAGTTTGACTGACTCAATTGCCTTTACTACGCTGTTTAGTAATAATAACTATTTTATTCGCGCTCGAGCGGAGTGAACCGAAACGAGTCGAACATAACCGAATATACGAACTCTCCTCGCTTACCGACACTGTTTTGTTTATAAACGATTTTTTTTTCTCATCAATGTGTTAATGGCAGGAAAGGAGTTGATGATAACTCGTATATGGAATATGCCTATCATCATTCTCGTCTTAATAATCAACACTTCACAAAATCAATTTATTTAGAAAATCCAAAATTGTTTCAACAGTATCCTCTAATCATAAGTTCCCCAAACACTTATAAGAGATACGCAAAGCCAGCAAAATTATATGCTCAGTTTAGCTCAAGTGGTATACGCGTTAGGTATAGGTAGGTAGGTAGGTAGGATGTTGAGGTTCGATTCCCGCTTTCAGCACCCTGAATGTCAGGTTCAATCGATGTTCGATGCTACAACTCCACGCTCAACTAAACAGTAATGAATGCCAAGCAATCAAAATTTTTGCTGCTTTGGGAAATTATTTCTAAAGACAACATTAACAACCTTCATAATATAACAAAAACTTTTTTATTGTTGAATCGAATTCATATTGTTGTTTAGTAAAAATTATCATGCCCATTCCGCGGAATAGATGATTTGTGTGGTGGAATCAATTATGCGACCATTCGATGTTTGGTACGAATAACAATGCTTGGGTAATCGAATGAAATACAAGTTTAGTGAAATTAATTTGACTTGTTATGGTGACATGAACTGTATGTGCATTCAGTTTCTAATACTAAACATTTGGTCTGTCCATATTTCACTGAATCGTTAAGTACGAGATACCATTGGTTTGATTGATATCCCTATTCAGTTTTCTCCGTGTGTGTGAATCCGTAGTAGTGAACGAGAAAAAAAAACAAATGCACATATGGAAAATAGATTACACTGTAGAACATTGCTTCCTAAATTTCATAGAAATGTATGTGGAGCAATTAACATATACATTTTGTATTGAATTTTCAAAACTTCTTTGGCTTTTCATATGAAATTTTATGATATCTCATACAGAATTATGATTTTTCATGCATTTTTATATGAATTTTCACACATTCTGCATTAAATTTCATGAATTCATGATTGAACTTGATTTCAATTACAAGTTTCAGAATTTTCATATACATCTGATATCGGAAATTTCAGAATATTTTTTACAGTGTATGTGAATGAATAAATATATTGAAATAAAAAAGGACAATGAAAAATGTTCCGCACCAAAGTTATTTCTCACAAGAGAAGAAACTTTCTTCGTCCGAACAGCTTTCCCTTAATATCAATAGTTGATTTGTAAAGACCTTTTGAACAATTAAATTACTGGTAATAAGGCATCGATCATGAATTTTATTCTCAGAAATGGGGGAGAGGCATGCAGGTTGGACCGTGTTTTGTTCTTGACTTATAAGATTAGAACAGGAAATTATTTGATCAACATCTATATACCACTGAGAAGTGACAACCTTCAGCTATATTAAATTTCGTGATAGAAAGTTTCTTGATTGCTTTGAAATACTGCGGAATACGAGCGATTTTCTGAAGTTGGAAAAAATTGGTTAAAAAAAGTAAGCATGCAAGTTGAGCCAATTCTGAAAATTTGCTGAAGAGGTAGAGAAATGCATTCTATACATCAGGTATGGAATTTGTAGCCGATATTCATTTATTTCAAATAGTTTTAACATTGGAGTAATGAAATATCACTCACAATGTAATCATGATCACTGAGTCCATGGTCTGTCTTTCTCTCCCTTCGGCATGCCATTCTAAAATAGAAAAATCACCGAATACTTGAGATTACATCCAATGTAAACACTATTCTGAACATCGAATATGGTCGAAATGGTGTTTGAATACTTATATGACAAGAAAAACTAGTGGCCCAACCTGCATGTTTTGGGTGGCCCAATCTACATATTCAATGCAACTTTGCAATTGCAAGAGCATTATTCTAATGTCACAATATAATCGAAATATGTTTTGTGCGATTCGAAGAAATTACTCTCTAAATTCTTTGGAGTGAATATTCACTCTTCAAAAAATCAAAATACTGCAACTCTAGAAGGGAGTGGGAGCTTAACTCTTGAAGAGTGAATTTTCACTCTTTAAGAGTCAATATTCACTCTTTTTCCTAAGAGTGAGTTTTTCACTCCAAACACCAGAGTTGATTTCCACTCTTATAGAGTGAAAATTCACTCTTTAAGAGTGAAATTTTTCACTCTCTCGGAGGTGCAGTATTTTCATTCGGCAAGAGTGAATTTTCACTCCAAGGAATTTAGAGAGTAAGAAAAAAACATAATAGATTGTTTTACCTTCATCAATCGATGAACACTATCCTCTTTGTACAAAATAAAATAAATTGAAATAAAACTTTTTCGCACGTTTTTCCACTTGCCCTCTGGAATACTCATAAGAGGTGTCTGTTTTTGCATTCTATGCACATGAAAAGTTAACATATGATAAGACTCGACTTCAATCGTCATGGAATCAGAGTTGCCAACGGTTAAAAATACAAAACACTCCCTGGCCCAACCTGCATGCCGGTTCAACCAGGGGGTATCAACTCAAATAGAAGATTTTTAGACTGATTTCAGCGTCGCTGTACGGAAGGGCACTGGAAAGGATTTTCGTGAATACACTCATACTACTTCAAAAACTATTATGATTTGTTCATGACTTGTGTTAGTGTATCCATGTAAAATTATTTCCAGTGCTCTCCCGTACGGCAGCGCTGAAATCAGTCTAAAAATTTTCTATTTAAATTCATGACCCCTGGGTTCAACCTGCATGCTTCTGCCCTACTCCAATATTCGTTTTCTCCGACCCAAAAAAAACAGACCTTCGTTCAGAAATCGAGCGAATATCACCTTTGCCGCAGACGCGGATATTCATCCTATAAGCGACGCGAAACTATGGAAGATTTTTGCTGCGCGCTAATGAATAAATCACTGTGTTTTGCAAACTATTAGTCGAAT
Organism: Gonatopus flavifemur; assembly: GCA_018340375.1. Lineage (NCBI taxonomy): Eukaryota > Metazoa > Arthropoda > Insecta > Hymenoptera > Dryinidae > Gonatopus > Gonatopus flavifemur. Next base: position 1,683,482 of record JAFFJZ010000036.1, on the reverse strand, counting down.
CGATCTGAAATTTTCCACAAAGTTAGTTCAAACACTAGCGAACAACTTTCTCGTTGGAAGTTTCTTGTACCTCACCACTTTTTTGATACAAAGCATAAAAAACGTAATTTTTACTACGTGTAAAAAATTTATTGATTTGTTATCAATTGTCACGAACTTCACCTACATTCGAATCTTCGGGGAAGTCTCACGGATCGAAATTCGCAAGATTCATTTCAATTTATTGAAAAATGACCGAGTTAGAGCGAGTTGAATGTTGAAAAATAATCATTTCTGATGTGGAAAAATTGATGGTCTGTGATTTTTTTTTCGAAAATCATCGATCATAGAAAACAACCGTAGGGAGTAAGTTGGATTGATTTTTCAAGTTCTACCACTCAGTATTTTTACATTCCCAAAATTCCGACTTTTTTTTTCGACCTCCGACGGGTCCTCTTGCATTAAACTTGTGACGCGGTTGGAGCGCTCGGCCAGTTATTCGATCCAGCTCCTCAATTTTTGAGGTTAAACGTTTGTACGTTTTAGTTGTACTTGAAACTTCAAACGCGTCTTTCTCGAAATGACTTTCTTGAGGTCAGTAGTTACGATTTCTCAAAAACTAACAATCCGATTTCCACCAAATTTCGCACAATTATCGTCAATACTGATCACTAGTGATTGAACGAAGGATTTTTGATTTCATGGTTTGCAATTTTTTCTACAACACTTCAGGTCGCGAAATTCTTCAAAAATTCAATTCTCAATACTTTTCAAATTCCTCCGTCCAATCACGAGCTAGAGTCATCTATTACAAGAAAACTTTTGGTCTCTTGATCTTAGATAATCCTATCACGAGTTATCTGGACTACCGCCAGGACAATTTTTTTCGAAGCGTCTCCGGAAATCAAGCACCATCGGCTGAATTCCAAATATTTTGACCCCAAAATGTGCAAAAAAAGTAGTTCCAAACATATATACATATATACTCATGTGCCAAAAAGATTGTATCAAATAATAATTTGTAGTAAAAAAAATCGGGAAAATATGCTTTCTTTTTGCCTCTGAAGGTAGCGTAATTTTTGGAGGATCCAAAGTGGCGTTATGCCTTGATCTGAGTTATCGACATATTTACACACTTCTAAGCGTTCAAAAAGTGACTAAACGATCTGAACACTCTGAGTACATTGAGATAGAAAACTTGGATTCGCATTGTACAAAATGAGTCTGTGTTGATTTGTTTTCATCACAAATGCACATCCTTCATCATGTCAAATCAGCCCCGAATGCATTAGCGTAAGTCTGATCACGCCCGATCATGCCTCAAAACTGATATCTAAGAAATGAGAACTGCATAATCACAATAAGTACAAATGATTGACAATTAATTAACTTTGTGTACAATTTTTATAGTTTCATTCATTACACGAAGCTTATCAATTCTGTATGAATCTTCCATGCATAACAGAGTGTAATCAAGCTTGATTAGGTGTAATTGCCCGTGATCAATCCTAATCACGCGGGTACAAAATTAAGGCCTGATCACGCCTGATGGATAACGCCTAATCAGGCGTCAGCAGGCCTGGACGTTTTTTGAACGGGGTGGTGTGATGTTTGGGACGAGTTCTCATCTCCAAGATTAACTGATAGAGATAAGTAAGTAAATTCTTGTTGAGGCTTTGAATTTCCCAATGATTTCTTCTGGATTCAAAAATATGTAGATCCAATTGCTATTCGCATCATCGCAATTTATGCAGTTGACGTTTCTGAAACAGATTGATTCTAATGAAATTCAATAGGGCTCCCATTTCAACTCCAATGAGTTACTGAATATCAATAACCCAATCGGATTCCCGGATATTGTACCATTTCCCAAGCACTCCGATCGGCGAGAGAGAACTTCAATTGGAGGAATATTGGAATTTGACTGAATGTGCGTGAAGAAGGTTAAGGGCTTACGCCCGTTGCGTCTTGGTGCACTTTAGAGTTTACTTCCTGATATAGTGCAAGCTCAATATTGGGTATAAACACATGCACATTAATAGAAAAAAAATTCCCTGATATGGCTCTACATTCGACCGCGGTCATTTCTCAATCGCATCTACAGGGTGACCCAGAACTCACACGGGGCTTTTGAATGGTGGATTCCGGACGTCCACCTGAGACGATTATGCTTTGTGAGAATGTTCCGGGGATAATAGTTTCCGAATTGAAAGCACTTCAAATTGACCAATCACAGCGCAGATTTTCCCACAGCCAGGGTCGTATCACGCGATGGGAGTCGAGGGTCATTGGGGTGCCACAGGAGGAAGAGGCACCGTAGCACTCCGAGTGCGAAGTTACAATAATCTGCCGAAAATGCAATGAAATTGGAATAATAGAATGGGGAGAGAATGACAAAACAAAGTTGTAGGATTTATAGTGAAAAATCAGGTAGTAAACTAAGAATGATATTTGAGTTGCGATTCTGGTGGATAAAAAGCGTAGTTAAGGATCATATGAGACAAGGGGAGACGGGGGTGTCACGGTGAGGAATTTGTTTCGATAAAAGATCATCGAAAAAAAACGAGAGACAAAGGAACGGAATAAGAATCAATTTTGAGTGTGAAAAGAATTGTGAGGTTTGTTATATAAATAATTTATCAAATAAAATTCATAATGGAATATGGAATTCAATCATAGAATTTTCAATTTTAAGAATTTCCTCCCTCTAATAACATAATTGTGAAAGTTGAAGAATAATCATTACACTCAGTGAGAAATAGTGAAATTCCATCACTGATATTGAATCTAAGAGTTAATATCGAATGTAATATAGAAATATGATATTTCATAAAGAATTTTGTATTCAATTCAAGAATTTACGCAAAGAGCAATCGAAAAGATCATTCAGCTATGATTTCCATCACACGACAAACTCGCCGAATGAACCATTCGGAAATGAAGAAAGAGTAGAGAAAAAACCGGTGTTGGTGAAATTTGAATTGCTTATGACAAAAATTTGTACTACAACAGAATTAAAGTCGATCCAAAACTGGAAATGGTCCAGATTCCATCATGTTCAATAAAAAAATCTGATTGAAGAGCATATTCAACAAGTGGGACATGCATGTCACTTTATTTGTGCGTTGAGTACAAATCTATCATCATAAATGATGTCAACAAGAACGAAGGTGTAATAAATGACACCTTGTTGTATCGAGAGCGTCTTTATTAGGATCTGATCATGTCCGCCATGTTGCCTACAACTGCCCTTCTTCTGCAATAGGTTTCTCATATTACCATAGGTGGCGACACTGATATTACTTTTCTATTCTAATTACGTACATATATGACATCTCCTTTTTTTCACACAACTTTTTTCTTCTTATACTTAAATCAAAATGTGTATTGGCCTCAAAGATAGTTTTAATTAAATTGAATCATGTCTCTCTCATTCATATAAATTACCTAACGTACATAATCTTTGAGATATCGAGGAGGGTTGATCGCGCGACCACTCCTAGTAATGACTTGAGTATTTTGATTATGACTAGGAGTTGGTCTGTCACGGCTCATTTTAGAAGTCAGATCTGATTTTATTGGCATCATCATTTACAGGTGCATCTTCAGGTAGGTTGGGCTCCTGATCATATTTAATTTTAGGTTCTTCAACGACCTTGTTTCGATCTTTAATTATAAATCTTCAGTTGCGAGTTAGCAATCTTCCGGATTTTGTTTCAACCTCGTAAGTGCGCGGCGTATCCAGTTTATTTTCCACTTTCCCCCATTCCCAAATTCCACTAGGATTTCGCACTCTGATTACTTCTCCTTCTCGAATCTATAGAAGCGTATGTGACAGGTAGCTCATTTTGTAAAAGTACCCCCCCCCCCCCCGCTTCACTAGCATCTACACTTAGAGTACACTCTTCATTTGGGTTGTAATATTGTAGAATTGGAGCCTGCGTTAATGAATCTTTTATCCTCACAGAAGCCTCTTCATTTGTATCGTTCCAGTTGAACTGCACAGCACCAGCTGTGTCAACTGGTCTTTGCATTTGTACCATAGCATTGATTTTCTGTTCATCAACTTGTATTCCTTTTGCAGAAAATTCATGGCTCAAGAAATTTTCACTGTGTTTTGCGATTTGACATTTATTTATATTAAATCTGATACCCGCTTCCTGTGCTCTATGGAAGATTTTCTGTAATATTTCGTGATCTTCATTTTCGTCTTCTGCCCAAGTAATCAAATGATCAACATATATTTCTAGATTGGGTATCCCATCAAACATTTCCTGATAAATCCTATGAAAAATTTCTGGGGCTGTCTTTATGCCATACGGCATCCTCAAAAAACAGGACCGACCAAATGGTGTTTGAAAAGTTGTCATCTTTGAGCTCCTGTCACTGAGTTCAATCTGCCAAACAGCTTTGGACAAGTCTAAAATAGAAATTATTTGTGCACCTTGCAATCGTGACGCAATTTCTTCAGAAGCTGGCAATTCAAAATGCTCACGCAAAAGATGGTCGTTCAAACCCTTTGTATCAAGATATACTCGCAATGTTTTGTCTGGTTTACGCACTCAAACTACCGGGTATACAAATTCTGTTGGATCTTCAATTTTTCGTATTATTTTGTTTCTTCCCATTTCCTGCAATTCAGCTTGATAGGTATCCCGTATTTTCAATGGCACTTTTCTGCAAGGCTCTATTGTTCCTTTGGAATCTTGTTTCAGCTCAAAATCGTACACATATTTCAATTTGCCGACTCCCTCAAATAAATTGATCTTGTTGTCTACCAGATTTTTTATTCTAGATTTCTCCATTATCTTTATGGTTTGAACTCGTACGATCAATTCCAATTTGTTTATAACAGGAGAACCTAAATCCGGAGTACAACTCTTCCCATTCACAATGTAGAAGCTAAGACTCTCAACAGTATTTCTAATACGACATTTCAATTGTACTTTCCCCAGTCCTTGAATATGTGTTCCATTATAGTTAGTTAATTCACCCTTTGTGCTATCAAACTGAATTTTAGGATCAATTGTTTCATAATCTCCAAACCCTATGACATTACATTCCGCGCCCGTATCTAATTTGAATTTTGATCATTGATCTGTGTCAATAAAATGTACCGACTCTAGCCACTGATCTGACGTAAAAGTGAGGTTGGAAGTGATACTACCTAACGGGAATATAGTCTCCTCACACGAATCATCAACAATATTCACTTTTCTCTTATTTTTATAAACCTGTGCGAAATGATTCATCCCTTCACAAATTCTACATTCTCTACCCTGCGCTGGACATCGATGAGGTTGATGTTCGTATCCGCATTCGCTGCACGAATATCGCTGTTGGTTCGGATGGGGGCCAAATCAAGGAAAAGAGAAATCAACGAGTGTTCAATCAGTGTTTGAAAAGAGAGAGTGTGACGTATCTCTCTTGTCAACCAACTTTTCGTTGATTTGGTTTTTCTTTAATTTGGCACCCATCCGTTGGTTCCCTTGTGTATATTCCTTATTTCCCGTCTCATCGTGCGGCGTTGTCTGCTTGCAGAGTGTATTTCTGTCTTTGTTCCAATAACGAGTAGTATTTTGCATCTGCTCTTTGCCATTATGCTGGTTTTTCGGTTTCCCCGTAGATTTCTTTTGGACCATATCTACTTTTTCTCCTTCCTTTGATGTTTGCAGCTGCTGACCACCTAGTTCGGCGGCTCTGGTGTGTGCATCTTTCTAGCGTAAGATTCTCATCCCAGAGTGATCGATCCTTTAATTGTGTATTTTGAATTCCACTGACTATGATCAAACTATCTTTTAAATCACCTAACGCACAGTGCAAACTCAATTTTTTAAATTCGGTAAGAAAATCTTCGAATGATTCTCCGTGTTTTTGATCTCGTTTGAAGAATATATGTCGACATACACTTTCATTTTTTCTCGGAACACAATATTCCTCAAATGCTGCTATAACTCTGTCGTAATTGGTCTGTTTTTCTTCACTTAAACTAAACGTATCAAATTTGTCTTGTGCTTCTTCTCCAAGAGCGTGTAGAAGAATAGCCACTTTTACACCATCCGACTTATTCGTACTTTCTGATGCCATCATATAAATTTTGAATTCTTCGTTCCACCTGGAACAGTTCTCCGCTAGATTTCCGTCGGAAGATGATGATGCTGGTGATTTCAAATTCAATGGTTGAACAGGGGCTACCTGAACAGCAGCTTGTGCGGCTGGTGATGTATGGTTTGACATATCGATTTGCTTCCACTCTTTTTTTGGCGATCACACAATCACTCACGTTTCACTACTGTTTCCTTTTCTTTTTCCGCGAAACACGAATTCGATCTCGTATAATTCTTTTATGTTGACTGCGCCATGTAATAAATAACACCTTGTTGTATCAAGAGCGTCTTTATTAGAATCTGATCATGTCCATCATGTTGTCTACAACTGCCCTTTTTCTACAATAGGTTTCTCATGTTACAATAGGTGGTGACACTGATATTACCTCTCCATTCTAATTACGTACATATATGATAGATGGGGAAAATTGATCTCACCCCGAGAATCAATCCTACTTCAACGCCATTCCGATGATTGTTGGTTAGTTTCGATGTCATATTCATAGATCCATGTTTCGTCACCGGTGATGATGCCTTCGTTACATTTCCTGTACTATTACTCACCGACCATGTACATTCAGTTTGGAGTTACCTTCACAATATTATCTGTACATTTGGACCTAGGGGTGCGCGATTTTTGCCGATGCATCGATGTTCCTAGGTCGGTTAATTGATGTTTCGGAAGCTCGATGTATTGATGGTCGATTCTTTTACACGAAATATCGACGTTTTTTGGTAGGGGGTCTTCTGGCCGAATTTTTTGCATTGGAGAATAACTAGTATTTCCTAAGGATTTGTAGTTACTTTCATTGGATTTTCCAATGACCAAATTGAGTGAATGCAGAAGATTCGAAACCTTAGTTGAAAGGAGATGCGGCATCTGACTTCTCTTCCTATCCAAGGTTTCGAATCTTTTGCATTTCGAATCTTCTGCATGTACCCACCGAATTTTCGTTGAAATGACCCCCTAAAGTTTTTTTCATTCTTCAGGATACCAATTCGCCATAGAGGTTGAATTCGGTGAAAAGTTCGTTCGGCGAATTCAACCCCTAACCAATTCACCGATAGGGTCCACAGCTGCCAGATGAGCATTGCTGTTAAGGGGGAGTGTACCCCCACCATCATCCCATGCATATAAGTTGAATGTGTGTATACCTTTCGTGTGGAGGTGAGAGTATGTATATGAACGATGGTGAAGGTACTATTCCCTCAATGGCAAAACCCATCTGGCAGCTCTGGTAGGGTCCAGCAATACTGAATACTTCCAATTACGGTGGGGTAGCAAATGCCCGGAATTGCATTCATCTAAAAGACAATGATTTGTGCATCCGAGGATAATTATTGAGAATTTCTATCCCTCTTAAAATGGTCGCGGGCTTTGTTGCGTTCGGGTAGATGGCCTTTCAGGTACTTGCTACCTTACCTCAATTCCAAAGGTCAGAAATGTCGGATGGGATGATCTTGAATAGAAATAAGGCTGAATAACCACTAGTAGTTACTGGTCAAACACCAAGCACGTTGAAAGCCCCTAAAATTGATTCGGGTTTGATTCTATTCGAGATTATTTCATTCAGGAGTGCTGACCTCTGAGATTAGAAGTATTCGGTATCGCTGGACCTAACCTCATCCACCGAATCGTAACATCGATGAAGTGTTATAAGAACGAGTCCCTATGGGCCCGAAGTTGCATAATCCCGAATTTTCCGAGCTTGAGCTGAATTCTCAAACCATTTCTTGTTCGTACCTTTGTTCATCATACCACAATGAACAGAGACAAACAAACCAAGCCTTTCCGAAGGAATTAAGCTTGAGCTATAAAATTCGGAATTGTACAACTTCGGGCTCATGGGAATTCAGTCTTATGACAATCTATCCGTGGATCCTTCTGAATGCAAAAGCCTTCGGCCCCAGGAGCTATGAATGCCTGCAATCGAAAGCATCCGGTGGCATCTCAATAGCCATGTGCGTTCAGTGCACCTCAAGCAGAGTTGCCATCAAACTTATCCCGTGATTTACTCATTGGGTGATTCTTATGAAAACCATAATCTGATTCGATGGTTTCGGAAGAATGACCCACTCAGGTCTCACGCGATGATTTTGATAGCAACTCTGGCCCCAAGTAGCCCCAATAATTTTTTGAGGTTATCTGAGAATTTAACGGAATTCACTCAATTAATTGTACTGGTTCAAAAACCAGTAAAACACCAGGAAATAGTTTCCGACAGGTAATTTGGCATCACTGGTCGCTGGTATTTCCAATGAGTGTTTCGAACTCGAGAGGAGTGATTTTCAATCAATCAGACGAATGTTGTTCTTGATTTTTTGGTTACCTGAGAAATAATCTTATTTTGTTAGAATCTGATCATTTCTTCTGATATTTTCACACATCGGGAATATGATTCATTTCAACAGCCTCAAGAGAACAGACTATGGTCAAGTTCGTTTAGTGGTATCCCAAGTTACCGCAACTCACTCCAAGTGTTTTGGATTCGCCATTTCCAGTCATAGAAACAAAATGATTGGTTTGGTACAAGTTGGAGCAATTCGGAAGACGTAGAACAAACGAACCTCAAGTTTCCACTGTACTGGATCGACGTAGGAGCGAAATGAGATTATCCAATCATATGTAACCTCATAACAGACAACTCGTGGGATTCTTCATAGGGGTGTCCAAGTCACGGTGGAATGGTGCAACTTGCAACATGGAAATTTTGGGGGAGATTTTTTATAGCGGGGAATTTCAGAATTGTTCATCAAAAGTAATCACACCAAAAAAAATTGTATACCCAGATCATCGTCATTTATTTGAGTCAAATCAAATCCAAACCTAATAGATTCGTACTTGATAAAAATCATTTTATCGAGATACTTAGATTTGTACTTGATATTTTCACTTTTGTTTGTATTCAAAAGGAGAATGCGTTCCATTTCACATAACATACAATGTCTCAGTAATGTTTCGGAATATTGCGACAATGTTACAAATGTCTTGGTTACGTCGTAGTGATATTTCAAGACATTACCGAGACATTCTATACTATGTGGGATTCAAATAAAAATTCACTTATTTCAAATGAGATTGAATGTTGCAGTAATTTGAATTGTTTATTGAAACTAATTATTCACATGGCATAAAGACTTCCAGAAGGTATCTTGCAATTAAGCATGATAATAGACATCTGATATGATTCTAAAACATATCTCATGTAACGCGTTCACGGGCCGCGAGTTGAGGGGATTTGTGCCCTTCCGCCCAAACAATTTGTTAGAAGGGCTGAGCTCCTTCAAATTTCGAGAGAAGTAGTGGACCAATTATATTCTTCCTGTAGAAATTCCGGCAACTTTTGCCTACAACAGAGAAAATGTTCCTCGACCCCCTTTCCCCAATAATCTTTATAACTTGGTGTCTATGAGCACAGTAGAACAATTTGAAAACTCCGTTGTTCTTCAAGAATAACGGCGGAGTTCTCAAATTGTCCTGATTGAGTTGTAAGAGATATATTTGAGAATACTGTAAGGTATATTTTAGAATGTTTTCCTGCAAGAACGTTGGTGCTATGGCAGAGTTGCCGGAAGCTCCTGAATTCCAAGAGGATTAACTAATCACGGACTTGAATTGATCAGAATAACCAATAAAATAATTTGTAAATGATGTTTCCAGTTCAGTAGAATTGATTAGGAACAGGAATGTCGATTATTCAACAATTTTCGTTCGATTGGATTTTCGATTCGTTTCAATAAACGATCGAATTTTCAACATCATTGAAATTTATCTGAATGGATGCAGTATTGTTCTTATTCCCAATACTATGCTTTTGAACCCAATGGAAGTTAGTGAGATTATTATAAAATACTAGAAAACGATGACAGAACCATCTGAAGGTAAGTCAAGTTCTCAAGAAAAATGAATCAAGATAATGATTGAAATAATAGAATTATTCAGCCAAGAGCAAAATACACTATGATTCCACAATAAATAATGTGGAAATGGATCATCAAAATATTTTATTGTACTTCCAAGATTGAGTATCACATTTCAAAATCGGATTAACTCATATTCTGAATCATGTTGTCGGTACAACTTGGCTTATCACCAGATGGAACTCCTTGTTTCAATTCAGGTCATCGTTGAAATTACTATGCTGCATCCAGGGGGCATGAACTCAATAGGAGAATTTGTAGAATAAACATCAGCGCCGCTAAGGGGAAGGGTACTGGAACTAATTTCACATTGATACACTAATAGAAATGCTCAACAAATCATGAAAGGTTTTGAAACAGTACAAACCCTTCTCTCTTCTTTTCAGGTGTGTACAGATTTTATCAGCTGTTCCAAATTTGTCATATTTGTATAAAATACTGCTATCTCTGCCTGTAACAAGTTGTTCGGCGGAAAGAAGCAAGAGTCAACTTAGACTGATTAAGAACCGGTTACGATCATCTATGTCCGACTTGTGGTTGTCAAACTTGATGATATTGGTCAGTGAAAAAGATATATTGGGGGATGGGGGCCAAATCAACGAAAGGACAAACCAACGAAATCAGTGTTTGAAAAGAGAGAATGTGACGTATCTCTCTTTTCAACCAACTTTTCGTTGATTTGGCCCCGATCCATATTGGGTAAGATATCCGATGATAATATTTTCACAAAGTTTGGCCATTTCCTCTAAGAATCGGTAATCAATATTACTACAAAATTAAAAATATTACGCTTTATACAACACCATATATTTAGGTATTAATAGATATAATGTAGAAACATAATGTATGGATATTATTCAAAACTCATGTAAGCCTATGAAAATTTTACAGTGGAGAAGGGGCTTTTTTTGCTTGGTAACTAAAGGGGGATTCCCGCACCATGTATTATAGGGGGGATGGGCACCTCTGATTCTTTATATTCTTCATCGTGATTTGATGATCTTATTTCGCTTCTACTTCGATTCGGGCGGTGATAGAATCCATATTTCAGGAATAATATCAACCCAGATAACATAAGAGTTCTAAAAAACATCAGAAAGAATACCATATATTCATAAAACACTCTTTCAGAACATTCGGGCTACCTGGGTATACAAAATGTGTCTCTAGAACATTTCCTGAATGTTCGAAAAACCTGTCCTACGTTTCATAAACATCCAATAAACGTTCCAGTGTTACGCTGTGCTATCTATTCATATTATAAAAATAAGAAAAAAAACTCTGCCGATTGGCACACGGCTTCCTCGTTATTGTTGGAAAAAATACTGTTTCAAAGCTTGATGCTTACACTGTCCTCCCCTCGCTTCCAATTTGCTTGAAATTGACACCGTACAACAAATGCCTCCGAGATTGGATATGTTCAAAATTACATGGCATTTGGATGATACGAACATAGGGAAGGCATGTTTTCAAAATATTGTCAAATAACGCGGATCGCAAGGGAAATTTTCCCCAGTTTTCAACCGATTGGGATGGAACTCATGTGGAAACACTATCGGATCACAATTAGAACGCGGTGAGAATTTAATTCCAACCAGATAACAGGGAGCGAAGACATGCTCAGTCGCAAAATCACAATTTTCGGAAATATGTTTTCTTTCCCTCCCCCGCTTTCCTTAGAGAATCAGGTTGGAACTTATATGGAACCGCGGTCCACACTGCATGAAGCTGTGGTGAAAATTTAATGAAAATTGGATGATAGGAACGGAAGTTATCCGCATGACAATGATGTTTAAGAAATTTTGTAATTTTGTTTCGAAGCTCAGTGCTTACCACTTTCTCCCTTCAATTCCAATTTGTTTGGAATTCAAACCATACAACTAACCCCTCGTAAACTGATTATGCTCCAAGGTTTATGGCATTTGAATGATACCGACATGGGGAAGGCATGCTTTCAAAATATTGTCAAATAATGTGAATCACGAAACAAAAATTTTCCATAGTTTTCAATTGATTAGGATGAAACTCATATAGGACCACGATCGGATCATTACTAGAACATGGTGTAAGAGGTGAGCCTTCAATACACCGAATCCTTTTCGCACCGAATGTTCATTGTACCGAAAATTCATATTCCGAATACTGATAGACCGAAAGATTGTTATACCGGAAGCAATCAGATTCCTCATTCTTGTAGAATCCACAAGGAATCGCAGTTTTGATCAAATGGAATACATTCGGCATAATGATCCTTCGGTCTATCAGCGTTCGGAATATGAATTTTTGTCACAATGAGCATTCATTGCAGAGAGAATTCGGTGTATTGAAGGCCCACCGGTATAAGTTCCATCGGAATCGGATAATAGAAAGCGGAGATATACGGGGTCGCAAAATCATGATTTTTTCATAAGATCTTTCTTTACCCCTGCCGTTCTTTTGTGAGAATCAGGTTGAAACGTATATCGGACCAGTGGTCACATATCTGAAACGCTGACCCTACTCACACGAACGTAACAGTATATGCATGTGAGGACATGTACGTGAGGGTGGGCCGAGAAAACTCAGCTTTTTTTTCTCGAGTCGCTATACCGCGGAAAAGTTGCGACTTGGAATGACAAGAAATATGAAAGAAAATCAATAAAAAATATCGATGTCTTCCGGTCGCGCAAAGCCCCCAGAGTTCATAAAAATAGGTGAAAGTCCACTATTTCACGTGAATTTTCGAAATAAGTAGAGATATTATGATTCGAACGTTATAGCTGTAATTATTCAATGATGGAATCATCGTAAACAATTGTGGAAAATCACCGAAATCATTCAATGCATTCAGTTTACCCATTAGCATGAAATTCATGCGGCATATTGAGGAAGCAAGTGCGTGCGTGCAGTGAAAAAAACAATGTAGCTGAATTTGAGTCCGAGTCCATTCTGTAGTTACTGTAACTGTATTATGACCATAAAAATGTGTAATAGATATTAGAGACCCTTTAATCAGAGTCTGGTCAACAGGCTGAAAAATGTAAATGCATTTTGATTGGTCCGCGATGTTTCCTCTAAACTGAGTGGGAGAAATTGCGGCGAATTCAAAATTGTTATTTTGCATATACTCAGTTTTCCATGATTTATAAGCAAAATATTCACAAACTGGAGGGTGAATGTGTGTCAACTTCTCAGTTGGACTGCCAAATGAATTTTTAAATTAATTCCGAAAATTTAAACATCGAAGTGTGTAGAAGTTGTAATGGAAATTAAATAACGAGTGAAACTAACCTAGATCAACGTAAACAGTTTACGGGTCAGTAAACAGTTTACAGTTACGGGTATTAAAGGGTCTCTATATATCACTTACCTAATTGTGGAAGTTTCATCATGAGTGCGTTGTTGTGCCATACGGAATACACAGAAAACGTACTGTGCGTTTAGATGGAATGCACGACAAATGATTTTTTATAAAAAATTATAATGTCAAAGTTTGACGCCACATGGAGAGGTGAAAATGGTGAAAACTGTTTACGTTGATCTAGGTTAGTTTCACTCGTTATTTAATTTCCATTACAACTTCTACACACTTCGATGTTTAAATTTTCGGAATTAATTTAAAAATTCATTTTGCAGTCCAACTGAGAAGTTGACACCCATCACCCTCCAGTTTGTGAATATTTTGCTTATAAATCATGGGAAACTGAGTATAATTTTGAATTCGCCGCAATTTCTCCCACTCTGTTTAGAGGAAACATGGCAGACCAATCAAAATGCATTTACATTTTCCAGCCTGTTGACCAGACTCTGATTGAAGGGTCTCTAATAGATATGACTGAACTCGTGTGGATCCCTCAGAGAGAGAGAGAGAGAGAGAAGAAGAATGGAATTACTATTACTTTCTTTATTTAATACAATGTATAGAATAAAGAACCCTTTATCAGTCTGAGTGTTTTCTGTTGAAATATTTCATCTCTTTCCAACATGACTCTTTTCATTTCTCTTATTCATTGCCTTCATTTACTCAATTCTAGTTGATTGTCTCTGTTCTATGTCTTCATGATTATGAATGTTGCACTTACTTCCACAGCAACCTCAATAAGAACATGACTTCCGCAACTACAAGCAGGGTACCCAAGGTATAATGCGAAAGCAAGACCACGAGTTCCAGCGCCGCCAAGGAGTTGTCTCGGAACTATGAGTAATATATATATGTATATTTATACATATATATACCAAGTATATCACGTGACCATATTTCCTATATACCACGTGACCATATGTCCTGTATACCACGTGACCATATGTCCTCTATACCACGTGACCATATGAGATATTTAAAAATTAGCAAAAATGATTTGATAATATATTCCGATACGTATTCGTACTATGGGGATAAATATGAATGAAATGTAATTTTCATTCATATTGAGAAAATCATGGACTGATTCAAATGATGAATCTGATAGGGATGAATATTTGAAAACACATGAATGGAATATGTATGTAACATTAATATACAAACGTTTGTTTTTTTTCCAATATGCAAGTAATTAAAAATTACCTGTAAGAAAATTAAGTTGAAAAACATCGGTAACACATGAAATCGAAAAAATTATTTTCATTCAAAAAAATTAATTTCGTCGCTCAGGTTATGCGGGGATCTTGATTGCCGTTTAGGAATTGGCCATCATCGGCGACGCACATCAAATCTGTTCTGAACTTGCAAAGATAAAATTTTTGAAGTACAGAAGAGATTTGAACCTGAATCCTACCTATCGCCTATAATCGAAACCTAACCACCTAACGACCTAACCTACACCGACTTGTACTTCATGAGATCAAAAATGTTGTACATATTGTCGAGTATGGATAGTGGGGAGAATAGCTTCATTTAATATGACGCAGGACCGGATCAAAAAATTGATGGAGCCCTGAGGAAGTTGAAATTCAAGGGGCCCTTCCAGAATTAATGAATTTTGTCTTGTTCTTCTTAAAGTCAAATTATCCACAAGACCAAAGTGGAATATGATTCAAATATCGCGTATCCGAATGCGAACTGAGCATAAATGAAACTATTCATGAAGTTTGAATTATTTTTTCATATGAGAAAAAACTAAAACATATATTTTCATATTTTTTCAGAGGATACTTGATAGGTATATTCAAATTAATAGAGTGGATGAGATTTGCCCATACTCAATTGAAAATTTGTTCCAATAAACGATTCACAGTTTATCGATATACATGAAAAATGAAATTTGGAACAAAGTATATACTTCTAGAGTACAGTTCATTCCTTATTTAATGTAATTTTGAATCAAATGGCCTATTATGACGAATTTTTGTGAAATTTCTTTATAATCTGAATGTCTATGTCTATGTACCCACCCACACAGCACCGAAGATTTCATTAAGATTGCAGAAATCTAATATCTGAAACATTGAAATATTTCTATGACATTGCTGTATGTCACAGCGAGGTTTCAAAGTCTCTTCAGAAATATTGCAATGTCCGCTAATCTTACATTTGAATGCGATATTTCTGAATTATTTCTGCAATATTCCAAGAATATTTATGACATATTTCATTGTAATGTTTGTCTCGTAATATATCTGAGACATTGCAAATAGGCAACATTTCTGTGAAAGTATACTGAAATGTAATGAAGGTGAAAGATCGAAATGTAATTGAGACATTTCTGAGATCTGTGGTGCTGTATAGGCAGATAGCAAATCGAATTCTGAAAGAATTCCATAGGAACTCGCGAACGTGGAATAGAATTCTTTAAGAATAACTGAAATGATTGACATCCCAGATAGAAAACCATGCCCTAAATATTTTGTAACATAATGTGCCGTTAACATACTGTCATAAACTTCGCTCAGCTTGCAATGATGCATAAAATGTAAACATTATGTCTTCATTATGGTACCATCACCTCGTTTTGCTACCAAGAACAATGCTTTATGCGGAAACACCTTGGTACCATGATGCAAACATTTCTTGGCGTGAATGTCACCATTATGATGGCATTATTGAGACATTTTTCTATCTGGGATGTATTCCTTTGGAATGTGTAACATACTCGTTTATGATTGAATTCTTCAAGTATTCGTTTTACAATCCCGCAAAACTCTAGGCGAACTTCTCAAGGAAAACTTTTTTCTATATAAATAAGCCTTTTCGCATCCTAAAAAGAGAACTCTTACAAAAGTCACGAATGATTTCATTGATTATGATAATATTTTTATTGTCGAATATACATCTAACCCGCACGGAGAAAAAATGGTTTGCTACAATAGCGCCTACAAACAAATTTGTTGTCCTTGCAAAAATATTTATTCCAGCAGCTGAGACGTTAGTTCTATTGTCAAATTTGTTAATGTCAGCAAAAAAATTCAGTTTTGCTAATTATTTTCCTTGTTTTGTTAGCTGAATTTTTTTTGTAGGCGCTATAGTAACAGACCTGTTTGTTATGCCAGCAACAGCTTTTCCTCCGTGCGATACACCTTTCGATAAAAAATACAACAAATTTGGAACATCCTGTACAGACAGCACACAAGTCCCTTTTGCGTTCGCAGAGAATTCAGAGTAAAGAATACCTACGGAAATCATTTCTGGGAATTCATGGAGTATTTTTAATAAGTACATAGAGTATCGCAAGAACTCTTTAAGAGTTCTTAATGAATACATGTGGGAGTTCTTGAAATACACATAGAAAATGCATCAAGTATTCGTACAGACTACCCGTTATGACAGTGAATATGAATCTTGATGGAAGTTCAAAATGTAGTCCTGTTCTCTCTGCTGAACATTTTTCCTATCGGTTTCAATGTGGTTTCTGAAACTTGAATTCCCAGAAAGTCTTCGTGAATTCACGATAGAACTGTATCGGTTCTTATCGTTCTCTATAGGATTTAAGAGAAATGTATCTGGTCTTATCGTGAAAATCCTATACAGGAAGTATTAGTTATTTGAAGAAATGTAATGGTACTTTTTTGAATAACTGGTATTTCTCCTATAGGAATTTTACGATAAAACCAGATACATTTCTCTCAAATCCTATAGAGAACGATAAGAACCGATACAGTTCTATCGTGAATTCACGAAGACTTTTCAATATATTATCAAATCATTTTTGCTAATTTTTAAATATCTCATATGGTCACGTGGTATAGAGGACATATGGTCACGTGGTATACAGGACATATGGTCACGTGGTATATAGGAAATATGGTCACGTGATATACTTGGTATATATATGTATAAATATACATATATATATTACTCATAGTTCCGAGACAACTCCTTGGCGGCGCTGGAACTCGTGGTCTTGCTTTCGCATTATACCTTGGGTACCCTGACTACAAGACTCAAATTCGATTGCATTCTCTTCTCAATGTGTGATTGCCGTGTTTATTAATCTAAAAATTATAAGAAATTCCTGTTTTGTTACTACATAATATGAATATATTACTACGTGAAAAAATTGAGAATATTGGCCCAGCTCAGGTTGAGGATGGTAAAATACGATTAACCCCTGGGCACCAAAAATGTACAAACGCCCTTGCTCCTGCCTTCTTTTGTTATCATTACGCCATTTTTGCTGAAGCTCTCATGCGTTCACATCTTCATGTTATTTTACGTTTAGTTTTGTGCAGTGTTGTGTTGTGAAGTTTTTGAGATACATAATGGCAGCCTCAAAGAAAATGATTACAAGAAATGTCTTTGAGTGCCCTATATTTGGTAAACCCAGAGATTTTGTGCAAAATATACTTCCCACGCATGGAGACGTGATTCGGTGCTGTTTCCAAGAACAGTGTAATTCATCTGTGGAGGTTAATAACAAAAGTGTCAGTTTTTCAAACGTGGTTCATGAAGTAGCTGATAAAATAAAAAGTTTGTATACTATACTATAGATGCTTTCTCAAACAAACTTTTTATTTCATCAGCTACTCCATGAGCCACGTTTGAAAAACTGACACTGTTGTTATTAACCTCCACAGATGAATTACACTGTTATATTCTCAATTTTTTCATGTAGTAATATATTCATATTATGTAGTAACAAAACAGGAATTTCTTATAATTTTTAGATTAATAAACACGGCAATCACACATTGAGAAGAGAATGCAATCGAATTTGAGTCTTGTAGTTGCGGAAGTCATGTTCTTATTGAGGTTACTGTGGAAGTAAGTGCAACATTCATAATCATGAAGACATAGAACAGAGACAATCAACTAGAATTGAGTAAATGAAGGCAATGAATAAGAGAAATGAAAAGAGTCATGTAGGAAAGAGATAAAATATTTCAACAGAAAACACTCAGACTAATAAAGGGTTCTTTATTCCATACATTGTATTAAATAAAGAAAGTAATAGTAATTCCATTCTTCTTCTCTCTCTCTCTCTCTCTCTCTGAGGGATCCACACGAGTTCAGTCATATCTATTACACATTTTTATGGTCATAATACAGTTACAGTAACTACAGAATGGACTCGGACTCAAATTCAGCTACATTGTTTTTTTCACTGCACGCACGCACTTGCTTCCTCAATATGCCGCATGAATTTCATGCTAATGGGTAAACTGAATGCATTGAATGATTTCGGTGATTTTCCACAATTGTTTACGATGATTCCATCATTGAATAATTACAGCTATAACTTCGAATCATAATATCTTTACTTATTTCGAAAATTCACGTGAAATAGTGGACTTTCACCTATTTTTATGAACTTTGGGGGCTTCGCGCGACCGGAAGACATCGATATTTTTTATCGATTTTTATTTCATATTTTTTGTCATCCCAAGTCGCAACTTTTCCGCGGTATAGCGACTCGAGAAAAAAAAGTTGAGTTTTTTCGGCCCACCCTAATGTACGTATCACATGTTCACATGCATGTACCGTTAGGTCTGTATGAGTGAACGTCGGCGTTTCAGATCTGTGACCACTATATGGGACCACTATCATCTCGGGTCCCAACTGTGGTAAAAATTTCATGACGATCGGATGATAGGAACGGAAGATATGCGCGGTCGCAGAATAGTTCACATCCCTACAGACAGACAGACACCGAACCAGAATTACTTCCTGTGCTCTGAGGAACATTTTGCTCTGAACGATTTTGAGTTTGGAGACAACAAAATTGTTGGCCCCTCGAAATGATCACGAAGCTGCCCTCTAACGAGGAAGCAAAACCGTAACTCGAGTTACGGTTCTTTTGATAGGTGTTCTCGTTCACCAAACACCCTCAACTCATTTTTTTTCATTTGTTGTGATTGAGAATATTGATTTTTTTCGAATAATTAAAAACAGCACCCCTCATTCGCCCTGGAACAGCTTTCATATTGTCGAAATATTAGTTACATCATACAATTTTGATATAGAACAGATTTTCTCGGTTTTCTGCGTTCGAACGAATGTGGAGTTAACAACTGTTTTGCCTGGGGCGGCAGTACTCTGACAACAGTGACGATGATCATATGCCACGAAATGTTTTTTGTGAAAAGGAAAAAGATGTTCAAAGTATTCTTTTCCTCTCATATGGCGCTTCCGACAATGGCACGCACGTTACAGGAACTGCATGATTCATTTTTGAATCTTTCATATCAGCGTGATCATTAGAGTACTGGATTCAGGCTCGTGTTTTATGGAGCTGAAAACAGACATAAAGCAGAGCGCGCAACCATTAGTTGAGAAAAGAGGCGAATAGTCATCTCTCTCTTCAACCAAGCATTCCGCATTCCGCTCTCCGTCTCTTCTTAGCTCCATGTGACACGAGCTCCATCAACCATTCATGGTGGTTAGAGAGAATGACCAATCACCAAAAAACAGGAAGTACTAAACGATCATCTTGGAGGCTTCCGAAGTAGTTGCTCCTGATCCTTGGATCACTTTTCCAGCTTTTTGATTGGTTGGAAAGTGATCGGATCAAGACCCAAGGATCAGGGTGAACTACTTCGGAAGCCTCCCTTGTCTCACTTGTGTGCAACCTTTCCTATCTCAGGCCCGTATCACATGAGGTTGAGGAAGGGTGAAAAGCGGAACGCGTCACCCTTGAATGAAGAGAGAGAGGTGACTATTTGCTCCTCTTTCCAACTAATCAGTTTTCTTCCCTTTTTAGCTTCATGCAGGGAGCATCCCTTTGTAGTAAACTCAAATGTTCATTCTTCAGACTGATTTCAGCACCCCTAAGAGGGGAAGGTACTTGAACTAACCTTACATCAATGCACCAATACTATTGCAAACACCTGCATGATTTGTTGAGCATTTGTGTAAGTGTATACATATGAAATCACTTCCAGTACCCTCCCCCTTAGCAGCGCCAAAGTTTATTCTAAAAGTGCCCCTATCCAATTTATACCCCCTAGCTCCATTTGACACGGGCCTGAGGCTGGACCTCTATGGACCATGGCTGCTACACCGAGAGTTTCCTCCCTTTCTTATTGGTCATTCCACCTCATGTGGATATATGTTTGGTCGATCCCGTTGAAATTTCCCGGTTGTAGCAAATTTCCCATGGACCGGAATTTCTAGGAAACGGGGAATTTCCATGGGAGAGCAGCCTGGGGCTGGGCTATCATGCACTGGAATTCTCAACGGATTTTCAGTGAATCCTAGTGAGTTACTATCCACAAAGCAATCATTTTTGCGGATTTCATTCCGCTCTCAAGAAATTTGGGTCTATGGGAGGCCGGCCTACCAGAGTTGTCAGGAAAAGTTGCCCAACCCTGATTATTGACTGCTTCTTGTATAACCAACCAATCGAATTCTTGATTTCATAAGAATCCACACATGATCAAAGTTCGGGAAACTTCTTGCAACTTCGCAGCCTCAACGTACTGAAAATTCCAGGTGATTTTTGGAACATTTTAGTGAATGATTATCAACGAGGCAGGCTGATCTCCCATGGGCCGGAATTTCTGGAGAATGGAACCATAAACATGGAGCATGGACCGCCAAGTCCTATTGATCCAGTGTATAAAATACAGAGCTCATCAAAGCGAGGTAGAGGGAGAGAGAGCACATATTGTGTACTAAATAATGATGATATCTGTCTTTTGCATGGTCAAGGGTATTCTCTGGTCGATTTTTCCCCCAGAAAACTATTAGATCATTTTAGTTGTTTTACATAATCAGTATCCAATTGATTGGAATGATCTTTAGGGAAAGAAATTCAGAATACTTCAGAGGAACCGGCTCTTGTCTGGAAAACATTGTACTCGGGTTATATTTGTTATAATATCAAAAGAACTGAATGGAGGTTTTCAATTGCCCAATAACGAACTTCCGTTTTAATTGATTATAATGATCCATCCAAACAACAAACATACCAGACTCGGATTGTATGATTAATTCTGATCCTTTTGATCCAAAGTTTGATGTAATCAATTGAATATTAACGACGAAAAACGGTTGAAACCATCCCCCACACAGCACCCAATGTCTCAGTAATATTTCTAGAATATTACAATATCTCGCTCAGAACATTCTGTGTGAAATACTTAGGGTAAGGCGGGGGATGGGGGCCAAATCAACGAAAAACCAAATCAACAAAACCGTTAGTTGGAAACAATAAGACATCATCCCTAGTAAAAATGAATCATATAAGAACATACATAAAGCATATAGAAACTATACATGGTCATATATGACCATATATAATTCATACGCAATCCATATTGAATCCGTGTATGATCATATATGGCCCATACAGAATCCATATATGACCCTTCGATGCAAGACTTTCCCATACATGTGACAAAATTCTGTCACATATGAAATATTTTTCGTATATGGATTTTATATGGATTATATATGAGTCATATATGATCATATATGGATCACATATGGATTAAATATGGATTGTTTATGATTCTATGCATTTTCATATATGAATCATATATGAATTTTATATGTATTATGTATGGATTATGTATGGGTCATATATGTTCGTTTTTCACTGGGAATACATCATACATCTCTTCCTTTTGAACCAATGGTTTCGTTGATTTGTCCTTTCGTTGATTCGGCCCCCACCCAAGGCGGGGTAATATGCCAGTGTGGGTAAAATGCCACTTGGGTGATATTTTCCAAAATTACCGCAGATGGCAATAATATGTTCTTTTGAATCAGTAGACTAACTGATTCCGAAGAACATATGACTAAGCTATGACTGCTATCTGCGGTAATTTTGGAAAATATCACCCTAGTGGCATTTTACCCACACTGGCATATTACCCCGCCTTACCCTATACAAGATTCTATAGATATTGCAGATACGATATTTCGTTGAAAATGTTCTAAGAATCTTTCCAATGAAACATTACACACATAATGATTCGTAATGTTTTGAAAATCTACGATAGGGAATATGCTGAATTTGTCGCGAATGAAATATTCTGAAAATATGACAGTAGCAATATTCTATGAAGCAAAATGAATTTTCATACACCTGATCCAGGACTTGGTGAAATTTGCAATTCAAGATCGAAAAAAAACGCCTCTCCTACGACCTGTTCACTTTCCATGTCAGAAGATTCTGAATCGATTGGTCTATATACCACGGAAACAAATTTTTGAAAGTTTCTCATCAATTTGTTCCAGCACTTAGTGAATTTTGGAAGTGCACTTCTCAAGAAACGCTCCTCTCAAGTGCCAATCATTCTCCATTTCAGAATATTCTGAATCGATTAGTCTATATTCCATGGCAACAAACTTTCAAAGTTTTTCCATCGATCTTACTCAGCCCTTTGTGAAATTCAAAGTCCAGGTCGAAAAAAACCTCTCTCCCACCACCTACTGATTTTTTGTGTCAGAAGATTCTGAATCGATTGTTCTTCATTTCACGGAAATTAATTTTTCAAACTTCCATCACAATGATTACAATGAATGGCACTTCGAGAGTGGTCCCGTCATCTCGGAGATTTGCTGAAGTGATAGAGGCCTTGACTCTCACTCGCCGAACCCGGGTTCCATCTCCACTGGGGGAACTTTCTAATAATCGACGTCGGAGCAGGTTTTCTTCCACTCAAAGTGATTCTGGCCAAGCTTATTCAACATTTGTAGAAGTAAATTCTGAAGTAATTTTTTTTCACCCCAAAGTAATATTTTGTTAGGTTTTTGATATATGGGATTGTGACATTTTTTTCCGTACAGAATATCGCTGAAATGATAACAGCAATATTTCAGAATGTCTCCAGAATGTTACCTCAATGATTTCAACAATGTTTCAGAATATCTCCAGAATGTTACAAAGGTGGTGACATGAGACATTCTGACAATCTTCTTGAGATGTTTTCCAGGAGATTACACATTCCAAATGTAATATTCTGACAACATTGCTGGAACATCCGGTGCTGTATGGGCTGGTAGTTTTCTAGTGGAGAAATCGACTAGATCACTTCCTTAGCTATACTCCCCTTTGAGAACAACTCAGTCAGATTGCCGTCACATTGACGTCACTTTGGACAACTTTCGGTCAAAATCACGTCTTAACAACATCATTTTGATGTCATTTTGACAAACTGTTTTCATTGGGTCATTTGTATTCACTGAGAGAAATTTGACGCACAGGTTATACTCGGCTCAGAGCGAAAGTAGCGCCCATCAGTAACGACGGTCTACGCGCTGAAACGGAATAGCTACTGTGTTTTACCTGTCCCACTGCTTCTCCAAATATTTCGCGTATAAGCTATACTTGTGACACTAGTTCACAGCCATTTTGTACATTTGACGTCACTATTTTTTTCTGATGCATTTTGGCTCCCTGAACTCAAAAATCACAGTAAAAACTTTTTTTATGGATAAGTTTTCGAGATATGAATTTTTGAAGTTGGAAAACATTTTTTTCTATCGAAGTTTCACTATTAAAGGTATATCTCAAGTCAGGAGGGATCAATCTAATCGTTTCAGGTGTCAAAATGGACATAATCGAACTGCCAACAAATATCAACGTCACTATTGTTGATTACTCAAGTAGTTTAAGTGCAATGAATCGAAATATTTGGGAGAATACTGTTTTTCGACAAAAATGAAGGTAAAAAAGTTACATTTTTGTCAAGGAAAAATAGAAAACGTGGAAATATACACCGTGTCCAATTTTTCACGTGAAGTGCGCTCTTTTACGAAGAGAATGATGTGTTTGTGACAGGAAATCTATGGAAAATTATAGAAGTTACGATCATTTATGTACAAGTGCCAAAATACAACGTTTTCTTCATCCTGAGAGTTCGAGTTTGTTCATAAGTTATACTCAAGTTCGATTGATTTGAACAATTTTCATTTCAATATATTAATATAACATGAGCATCAAAAGTGATTTTGGCTTCTTGATTGTCGTTTGTTTTTGGTAGCATCCGTTTCTCTTATAAGAGACCAAATATAATCCCCCATCATTCTTTCATCCCAGAATCCCTGGTAGCGTTGCTCCATGGACTTCAGTTGTTGATGGCATCTCCCACCATTGTCGTCACTTACATCGCCCAAATTCTCCGGGAAAAAATTCGAGTGGGAATGTAAGGAATGGATCTTGAGAGACATATTTACTCCTGTTGGGACAATCGGAAGGATATAATACACATGGATGAAAAAAATGGAATAGGATGAATAGGATAGTATTATATACTCATTTTGCATATTATCTAGGCAAATTCGCAACGATAATATTGTACTCAGGGTCTTTATTATTCCCAAGGAAACCAGAAACAAGTGACTTGAACGAATCCCAGGCTGCATTTTCGACACAGGATGAATACGTGTGGAATTTTTCATCTCCCAGCGGTTTCCTTACTTGTGGACCATCAAAGACTCCTGCTTTGATTTTTGCTGGGAAAAGATTTGGAAAGAGGGTTCTCAAATGAGTGAACGCTTGGCCTTCTTTGTTTAATGCCTTGACAAAGTTTTTGAAAAGTCCAAATTTGATGTGCAATGGTGGGAGAATAATGTTCTCTTTTCTGACGAGAGGCATATATTCCACGCTGTTCTCACCCAATGTGTGGTCCCTTCTTTTTGGCCATTGTTTTCTCTTGTAGTGTTGTTCGCGAGCACGACTATCCCGAAGACATAAACAACAGCAATATTTCGTATATCCTTGCTGCATTCCACATAACAGGCCCACTACTTTTAAATCAGAACAAACTTCCCAACCGTGTTCTTCATATTTTACGTATTCCAACAATTTGACCATTGTTTCATACGATTCTTTAGCGTTGACAGCATGTGCGATGGGTATCGACGGTTTTCCGTTCCTGTTATGTAAGAGGACTGCTTTCAAACTAGTTTTACTGCTGTCAACAAATAACCGCCACTCTTCTGCATCATAAGGTTGTTCAAGTTCCTTGAACAAACCAGGAATATTTTCGCGAAAGCATATTTGCTCTCTGATAGTATAATACTTTGAATGAGCCCTATCATGGTCTCTGTAGTATGTCACTATAACATTCGCAGCTAAAAAGTTATACTGTTTCATCCGAGATGCATGTAATTCTGCTGCTCCTTTTGAAAGCTCCAAATCCCTCACCCAATCATTCAATTCAGCCTGAGTTAAAAGATGGTGCTCTTCTGTAGCATTGAAATCGCTATCATTATCTGCTCCCAGACCAGCTAGTAAATCATCACATGTTTCGGGGTTACATGAATTGGGACACTTAGGGATCCGAAGTGGGTTTGAGTGGGGTATTCAAAATGTAACAGATTGTACATTTGCATAAGCCATTCGCATACTTTTTCCGAAACCCGTGTAGGTGCTTAAACAAAAATAGCAGTCGGTAACGTGACAAAATGGTTTGCTCCACATCATTGGTGCACCAAATGTCATGTGCCGTCTAATTAAAAAAAAAATTTGAATGTATGAGATAGTCATGTAAGGTACAAGGTAGAAAATTTTGTTCATTTTCAACAAACGCGCAAATTCCAAATGGTCCATTCAAAATTTGTGTCAAATATTGACACAACCTTGTAAAAAAAATTCGGGTAAACCGATTAGAAAAATATTTCCAATGGTAATTTTGATTGAAAGCGTGTTACACGCAGAAAAATATATTTTAAAAAGTTCCATAATTTATTGAGAATCAGTGCCAGTCTGTAACGGATAAAATCATTGACTTGAATATAGCGTCAAAAGTACCCTAGTGGAAATGAATCATATATGACCCATATATGACCCACATGGGTAATTCTTTTACAAACCGAACGGATTCGGACAAAATCTGAACGACACATTTTTTATTTGACTGAAACTTTTTTTACGGGTTCTATATCGAAAGAAAGAAGATACATGTCCGAGGATTTTTTTTTATAATTTTTTTTTTTTAGATATGGAGGGTTGAAAGTTTCAAATTTTTGTGATTTTTGCTTTGGAGACTCATTTCCAAACGTTCATAACTTCGGTACTTTTGGAGCTGAAGGACATTTTTTCTCTTCATTTTGAAGGTAAAGGAGTGAATTTTAAGAAAAAAATATTTCCAAAAAAATTTATGAAAAACTTCATATTGTTATAGACAATTGAAATGTTTAACTCAATTTTTCTCGATGATTACCAGAATTTAAATTTTTTTAAATACGACCATCGTATTCTACGTTCAATTTCCTATAAAAAACGTATTTTTAATTAATGGAGAAATTATTATTCCTGTCAGAGATATATCAATTTATCTAGCGCGGCACGTTGTATCGGCGAGTGGGTGCGTCGGCACGCCTCTTTTTTGCACCCCACATTGTTTGTCTCAATAGCAGTCATGATTATTCAACTATCAGTATAAAGTATTATTATTATTATCATCATTATTATAAATTATCATTATTATGAATTATTATTACCGCTAAAAAATATATAAAATAATTAAAAAGCTTGTAAAACGCACTAAAATGTTGGAGAGTCGATTTACCTAAATAAGGATTTGTCTTCTCAGTGTCGGTTTCCACTTTTGAATTCCGCGGATTCTGATCACCAATAAACTTCAGATGGCGACACGAACTCGAAATACACTAGAGTTGTTTACTAGCCAATACCAGTAAATCTGTTACATTTTCAAATTCTTTTCCTCTCTTGTAGCGTCGAAAGTTTTATTCAAAATCTGAGTGATTAGAATTGGTTGATGAATTATGTTTTCATGAATAATTTCTCTAATGCATAGTTTTTCTGATCTCCGTCTGGTAGTTGATGAAAACTTTTGTGAAAACTCTCTTGGAATTCATAGGTTATGAATGTATGTATTTACGAAGGATAGGTGAGGAATTGGGATAGTTCAGCAGTTAACAAACTACGTACATGATTAGCATTGTAACCGTACCACTTGAATGACGGGTGCACGGTGGCAAAACACCAAAACAATAAATGTCAAAAAAAATAAAAAATAAATATTTCTTTTATAATCAATTTCCTCAGAAAATTATTCTGAAGAAAGTGATTACGATTAATTTTCGAAAAAACTTGAAAGAACAATATGTTTGAAATAATAGCTGAGTGACGGCATGATATAAATAGAGGCGGTAAGCGGACGAGAGTTCACTGCCGTTCTAGCACTCATAAGAAACAAATGTAACGCGCAGGCTCAAGGCTTTAATAAAGCATACATATATTTATAAAGGGTCTTGTTTATTCATTCCCATTGTCAGTTGAGAATCTGACCGTTAAAATCTCGAATTATTTTACTTTCAAGTAAAATATTGTCAGTTGAGAATCTGACCATTAAAATCTCGGATTATTTTACTTTCAAGTAAAATTTTGTCAGTTGAGAATCTGACCGTTAAAATCTCGAATTATTTTACTTTCAAGTGAAATATTGTCAGTTGAGAATCTGACCCTTAAAATCTCGAATTATTTTACTTTCGAGTAAAATATTGTCAGTTGGGAATCTGACCATTAAAATCTCGAATTATTTTACTTTCGAGTAAAATATTGTCAGTTGGGAATCTGACCGTTAAAATCTCGAATTACTTTACTTTCAAGTAAAATCTTATCAGTTGAGAATCTGACCGTTAAAATCTCGGATTATTTTACATTCAAGTAAAATCTTGTCAGTTAAGAATCTGACCGTTAAAATCTTTTATTATTCAAGTAAAACCTTGTCAGTTGGGAATCTGACCGTTAAAATCTCGAATTATCTTATTTTCGAGTAAAATTTTGACATAGACTTGATATTCAAGATATCAATGCTTTGAATACTCGTTCAAAGATAGCGAGGGTGACTATGCCATTTGAGATTACTATGGGTATTCAGCTTTTAAGTGACAGAGTATCATACTTTAATTTGTCGGTTCGAATCAATATTAAATTTTATATTTCGAATATAGTATGTTTATTCGTAACTTTGTCCGTCAAAATACTATAATCGAAATTTCATGGAAAGGTGAGACATTGAATATTACGTGTAAACATTGAAAGATTTTATTTTCTCAATTTTAAGTGAAAATTGAGTGGCGACCAATATTACAAAGAATCTGCAAGGCAACGAAACGGTCAAAATTCGTTGTTCGGTCACAGCATTATTTTTTCTAACACTAATTAGTGAATCTTCATAGCATGATGGGTCTCAATATTTTAGGGAACCGGCAAATCATTTCGATTAAAACAGTCAAAACGACAGACTATACACGAATAATTGGGAAAAATTGAATAACATCAATGTTTCAACCCTTTTAATTTGAGTGGTCACTCTTATAAGAAAGTGCTGCGCTTGCGAAAAGTGACCGAAAATCAACTACGTCAACTTGATATACTAATAACTGATGAGGCTCTACAACAATTTATTTGCGATTCCTGCCGTCTGCAAATCATCAAAAATTTAAACAAAAGTCAAGATATAGATCGACCTGAAATGGTATGAATAATTATACGACATCAAGTCTATCAAGTCTATTTACTTTTTGATCAATTTTCGATGTTCATATGAATTTTTGATTCTTTACAGCAGGAACATGAAAAACAATCATGTGATGAAGAATCAAATGTAAAAGTGAGTAGTGAAGGAATCTCGGGTCCTTCACGTGGAAACGATGATTTTCTGGATGTCTCGGTTGATAATTCAAATGAAGGATTACGTTTCTTGGGATCATTACCTATAAAAAAACGTAAATTAAAACAAAAACGTTATTCAGAGGAAAAAATGAAAAAAATCACCGGGGTGATTAAGAAAAAAGTTTTTCATACAAACGCCGATGATCCAGATGATGTTGATGGAGATGAGGATGATGATGTCTCAATTTTGAGAATCTTACAAGAAAGTTTCAACACCAGTACAGACAGATCTCATAAACTCAAAATTTCAACTATTTTTAGACACTGGTCTTATCAGAAAATTCAGGTGAACTTTCCAACAGCTACTCCACATATGATAATCGTTGCAAGAAACATTGCTAAAGATGAAGGGATATTAGGCGATCCAAATCCCAAAAGCCATCCATCTTTAGGACCAGATGTGACAAATAGCATAGTGAACTTTTATCAGTCTGATGAACACACACAAATTATGCCCGGGAAAAAAGATTTTGTCTCTGTGATAATAAATGGACAGAAAACACAAATGCAAAAACGCCTGATTTTAAATAATTTGAAAGAATTGTATGCACTTTTTAAAAACGATCATCCAGATATGAAGTGTAGTTTTTCAAAGTTTGCCAGTATGCGACCAAAACACTGTGTACTAGCAGGAGCCAGTGGCACTCACTCGGTTTGTGTGTGCCCGATACACGAAAATGTCAAATTTTTAATAGATGGGGCAAATTTGAAATGTATCACAGCTGATTCTGAAAGACCAATTGGCAATTATCATGATTGTTTGAATCGTATGATGTGTGATGATCAATCTTTTAATTGCTTTTTGGGATTATGTGATGAGTGCCCTGGTGTTGAGAATATCGTTGAAGAATTACAGGAACTTTTCGATGACAAAATTATCGAAAATGTCAAATACAAACAGTGGGTTACAATAGACAGAACTTCACTACAAACTTTAATATCTACTGTAGATGAATTTTTACAACTTTTAACTAATGGGTTGAAAAAATTGCTGCTACATTCTTTTTTGGTAAAAAAACAAATGGAATTTTTTAACTGGAAGAAAGAAAATCTAATGAAAAATGAATGTATTGTTATCTGCGATTTCAGTGAAAATTATACATTTGTGTCACAAAATTCTATGCAAGGTGTACATTAGAATAACGACCAAGCAACCATACATCCATTTTCAATTTAGTATTATAAAGATGATGAAGATGAACTGAAAGTCAAAAGTTTCGTTTCCATTTCTGAATGCTTACATCATAATACCATTGCTGTTCATCTCTTTCAAAAACAACTATAGTGGAGTTTATGGAAAAGAATTGATAAAATAATATATTTTTCGGACGGTGCAAGCGCACAGTATAAAAATAAAAAGAATTTTATCAATATAACTCATCATTCAGAAGATTTTGGATTAGCAGCCGAATGGCATTTTTTCTCCACGTCACATGGCAAGGGGCCATGTGATGGAATAGGTGGGACTTTGAAACGACTTGCTGCTAGAGCAAGTCTTCAAAGGATTAATGATCCTATCCGAACTCCACATGAATCAATCACTTGGGCAACAGGGGCTTTGGATAGCATAACGTGTCGTTATTCAACGAACGACGACTATAAAAAAAAGAAGAAATTTTGTCCGACCGTTTCCAGAAAGCTGTAACGATAAAAGTTACTCTACAGTTTCATTGCATGATTCCAATCTCTCTTCAGGTACTGGAAGCCAAGCAATTTTCACTAGATACAAAAAAAACATTTGTTAAAATTTTCAAATGAACATTCAGATGCTTAAAATGAAATAACACTGGATAGACTGTAAGATAAGAGTAATGTTGAAAAAAAAACAATGAATATATTTTTTCATTTACTAACATGTAATTATTTTGTTCAATTATTAATAAAGTCCCGTTTGAAAATAATAATTCATATTAATAGTTGAATAATCATGACTGTTATTGATACAAACGATGTGGGGTGCAAAAAAGAGGCGTGCCGACGTACCCACTCGCCAATACAACGTGCCGCGCTAGATAAATTAATATATGTCTGACAGTAATAATAATTTCTCCATTAATTAAAAATACGTTTTTTTATATGAAATTGAATGTAGAATACGATGGTCGTATTTAAGAAAATTTAAATTCTGGTAATCATACAGAAAAATTGAGTTAAACATTTCAATTGTTTATAACAATATGAAGTTTTTCATAAATTTTTTTGGAAATATTTTTCTCTTAAAATTCACTTCTTCACCTTCAAAATGAAAAAAAATGTCCCCTAGCTTCAAAAGTACCGGAGTTATGAACGTTTGAAAATGAGTCTCCAAAGCAAAAATCACAAAAAGTTGAAACTTTCAACCCTCCATACCTCAAAAAAAAAAAATTATAAAAAAAATTCCTCGGACACGTATCTTCTTTTCTTCGATATAGAACCCATAAAAGAAGTTTCAGCCAAATCAAAAATGTGTCGGTCAGAATGGTGTTCGGTTTGTAAAAGAATTACCCATATATGACCCATATATGACCCATATATGATTCCCACAAAACATATATGACCATATATGCCCCATATATGTGGCCGAAGCTTCATCAGTGATACATATAAAGCATATATGGTACCGCGCGCAACATATATGTTTGCAGGAAACGGTCAAAAACATATATGATTCATATTTGGTATGATTATTCGCTATGTATGGATCATTTCATATCGGATTTTCCAAGAGTTCATAAATATTTTTGAAATGGTTATCCCGAATTCTCTGTTGAAAAATGTGAGATACGTATCATTTGTTTCTTTTTTTTCTTATTCTATTATGATTTCAGATTTACAACATATGTCGAAGTTCTTGGTCCCTAAAACCCACTTTTTTTCAAATGCCTGTATCTTGGGAAGCTTTCAATATAAAAAATTATTACCAAGGCATGGAACTTAGGATTTTGCCTCAACTTTTCACAAAGTCAAGAGAAAATTTCTCTGCAAGGACGTATTTTGCCGTAATTCGACGATGGGAGTGAAAATAGTATTTCATTCAAATTCGAATACGTTTGATTTTCAAATTCCACAAGCAAAACTAATTTCTGGAACATAACGATAATTTTCGTTTCGTTTTTGAAAATGTTACTCCACGGCATTCGAGAGATCTGGACAAAACAAGGGCGGCCTGAGAACTCCGCGTGCTCGATTATTCAAGATTTGTAATGCAGCATAGATACGAGACATTTCATGGACGGATTGATGTGTAATTTCAAGTTATTGAGTTATCTTTTTGGTCTTGTTTTATTTATATTTCTTGAATGTCGTAGAAAATTGCCATCTTCAGAACTGAACAAAAAGTATTGCTATGCACCATAGATCAATCGTGTTTGTTAAATAAAATATTAACCCGTTGAGGTCACATTTCAAAGTACTTACGTAAAGGTTTCACAGGGTCTTTCGGACCCCAAACCAGAGCAACAGATGTCATTCACGCAGTCTTTCAAATATTGTTGCAGATTCCTGGGCAAAATTCACATCTTGGTGTCTTTGACAATAACAGAGGGCAGCACAAATTAAAATTCACGGCAAGCACTGTAAGCTACCCTGTCGAGAATTTTTGTGATAATTTCTCATAATTTCTCATTGTCCCAATTCATGGAGAAAATATGAGAAAGAGCAATAAAATTCCTCATATTTTCTCCATGAATTGGGACAATGAGAAATTATGAGAAATTATGACAAAAATTTTTGTCAGGCTAAGGAACCACAGACTCCCCCTAGAGCCTTTTGGACTCCTGGTGATCTCAAAGGGCTGAAAATGTCCAAATTCGAATGGACTACCATTTTCACTCCCACCGTAGGAATTCCACTACACACAAATTGAAAAAAAAAAATTTCACTCGAATTTTTGAAAAGTTCAGAAAAAATCCCAACTTTCATGCCTTATTAGTAATTCTGTGTGTTGAGACCTTTTCGAGATCCACGCATTCAAAAAGAACTGGATTTGTCCAAACTAAAAGCTCTGACACATTGTAAACCGGTGAACACAATAAAATAAAAAAGAGCAAACAAACAAATTTGACAAATATCTCATATTTTTCAACGAAGAATTCAAAAATAATTATTCTAAAAATATTGAGGAACTCATTGTGAATCTGACCTGCAATAACTCATATATGTTTTATATGTGATCCACAATTGTTGATCTACCAATTCGGAGTTCATATATGAGCCATATATGGTTTTCAAAAATAAGCGGGAGTTCATATACGTGAAAGAAGTCGCTTCTTTCAAGCGACCGGCGGTGGCTCCAGTGAAAGGGGGATGGAGTCCGGTCCCAACGAACCGCGTTCAATTCTCGTAGGAGAGACTTTTTTTATACCCTTCAATAAATGGAAATAAATCATATATGGGCCATATATGGGTCATATATGGGTCATATATGGGTCATATATGGGTCATATTTGAGTCATATATGGATCATCTATGGGTCATCTATGGGTCATATATGGGTCATATATGGATTATATATGGGTCATATATGGTGCATTTCCACTAGGGTATCATAATTCTTGTATAAGTACATCTAAATATGGTACTTCTAGGAGTGAATTGAGATAAATAACTTTATCCGTCACAGACCGGCGCTAATCTTCAATAAATTATGGGACTTTTCAATACATTCATTTTCTCCGTGTAGGAAAACATTTGATCAATCGTGATCAATGGCATATTCATTTCCATTGTAAAATCACAATTCTCACGATTTCATCTGTCTATGATCATGAATTTTTCTGAACCTAACCAAATATCGTGATTCATCTATCCAATTGTGAATCCACGATGCAAATATCCGATTCATGGCAATTGAGAGTTTTTTCTTGTACAGGGAAAGCATTTAAGAAATCAACACAAGAGTGTTAAGTTTACATTAAAAACTTGACAGTTCGATACTCTTTTGTGTTGATTTTGAACACAAATTTTGAGTGGACCGTTATTACCACAAAATTTTGAACTGTGTATGGATTCGACATTTACTGATCACCCAATACATACTCTGTTGAACCGGAAGCCCATCCTACAAGATTTATATGACATGGAAGGCATACGATACTTGGTGTCCGTCCTTCATCGAGATTATCAGGTGTTATTTGAAAGTATTGAAGATAATGCTCTTGAAGAGAGTTGGTGAATTGACGTTGATTCCTCTTCACCACATAATTACCACACATATAGCAAAAATTATCTGCATGGTTTCTGCACTCGAAACTTCGTTTTCTTTTGTTCATTGTGTGTCGAATGAATCGAAAAAAGGACTCTGATATAATCAAAAGGCAGAATATCGAATCAACTAATTTCATAAAACCTGATAACAGACGTATGTGAGATGTCAGGAAAACAAAGGGAGCAAAAAAAACAGAAAACAAGCGATGAGCTGGAATTATTTCTAATCGCGGCCGTATACACAGTATAAGCGAGTCGCCCCCATCAAAGAGGATCAGATAGAGTGGGAGCGCTGTGTATTCGACTAAGTAGGTCATTCGCAGTCTCGGTGGCAAACTATTCCTATTCATCATGTGTATCTCTTCAAAACACTTAGCCACTGAGATGCGAGGGGGCGCTGAAACTCGCCACGGAAAGTTGTGCTGTTCTCCTATGACCGTTTTCACTTTATCTGATTCTCTTTGGCTCCACCATAGAAAATTACAAGAGTTTCCAGGACAGTTTATACGACCTTGCTTGTAATACACCCATCTTGTATCAACATATTACAATACAAATAAATCAAATCAATCACACCCAAGTATAGGCTATGAATAAGGTGAAACTTTGAGAATTACAAAAACGTTGGATTCTTGCACTTGTACATAAATGATCGTAACTTCTGTGATTTTCCATAGATTTCCTTTCACAAATACATCATTCCCTTCGTAAAAGAGCGCACTTTACGTCAAAAATTTGATACGGAGTATATTTCCACGTTTTCTATTTTTCCTTGACAAAAATGTAACTTTTTCACCTTCATTTTTGTCGAAAAACAGTATTTTTCCCAAATATTTTGATTCATTGCACTCAAACTACTTGAGTAATCAACAATAGTGACGTTGATATTTATTGGCAGTTCGATTATGTCCATCTTGACAACTGCCACGGTTAGATTGATCGCTTTTGACTTGAGATATACCTTTAATAGTGGAACTTCGATAGAAAAAAATGTTTTCCAACTTCAAAAATTTATATCTGGAAAACTCACCCATAAAAAAAGTCTTCACTGTGATTTCTGAGTTCAAGGAGCCAAAATGCATAAAAAAAAATTGTGTCATCAAATGCACAAAAAATTTTTTCCATTTTGTAAACTAGTGTTATCGGTGTAGGAGCTACTCCGCATTGCGCACAATGTACACTTATCGGAGTGGCCGCTACTCCGATGTCACGTACAGGCGCTGACAGGCTAAAACGCGCAGCCAGTAAACCTCAAGTATGGAGGGAGCGCCAAATTTCTCTCAATTGTGGAATGACGTCCAAACCTTACAATTTTTTATTGTAAAATTCGGCCAGTGGCGGATTGAGACGTTTCCCTCCCAGCACAAATTTTGCAGGAATATTACTGCAATATTTCAAGCTACTGGAATATTGCAGCAATATTTCTGTGATATTTGTGCTAGGTGGGTCTCTATCTTTCTCCAAGTCACGCGGAACAAAGAATAGAAATGTTCTCAACAACACGCTACTAAATTCGACTTTTTCCATGATCTCTCAAGATTTATATGGTACAAGAAGGCAATGATAGGAATTTTTTCCAGATTCGTTGGTCAATTCAGTTCGTACACCATCTAATAACACTGGTTTACAGCCATTCTGTAAATTTGACGTGACTATTTTTGGGCACTCATCGGTATACGTAGTATGATTTAAAAATATATAGTGGAGTGAAACAAAAATTGGGTTCAAGCATTTGACATACTAGAAACAACTCTGACCTATTCGAAACTCAACGTGTTGATCGATTCCAATATGTTTTGAAATTTTTCACATACTAAAAACAGCGCTGAGTTATTCCAAACCCAACGTGTTAGTCGTTTCAAATAGATTTTCTGCCATCTTGGGACTGCAATTAGACAAAGTTTTGATCATTCAGGAAGGTATTTTTTTATATACCATATAACAAAGTGTATCTCCAAAGACGGGGTCCCCCTTCTCATGATTGTCTGCTTGGCTGTGCTGCTTCTATGATGATGATAATGAACTGGAACACAAGAAAATTCCTCAACGCGCAAATATGATGTATACATCGTGCTTATATAAGCTCAAGAAGAATGAAGTTATAGTGACGCGTGTAATGATCAGTTTATATACGAATTGAACAATCTCGACTCCACTCGTGAGAAAATTGGAATGATAGGAGCGCTCCACTGTGCCACTTAATGGAAGTGAATTCAAATGAAAGGCGGCAAAGTGAACTTCCACAGTATTGTAGCGAGTATTCATCACACCTCTTTCAATAGAAAATCGTTTCGTTTATTTGAAAATCTTCTTTCTCACTTTCGCGTAGATACACTCTCGGTCGTTCGTTCGTTCGGAAATCATCGGCGAACGTCGAGGGATGGTTTACGTACGCACGCTTATAATTTGCCGTAAAATCGAATAATGTTTTGAATACAAATGAATCATTTTTCCCATACTAAATCGAATTTTAGGAATATCAAAGAATATGCCATACTGGTATTGCTTTGATCAACTGAACTTGTTGTGGAGTTTTAAATAATACATTCTGATTCATACCGTTACGGATAGCGATATATGTTATTATGAATAAATGATATATATGTTTTATTATTTTTGCCATCAGTATGGTACTTTTGAAAGACCCGTCTCTCAAAATTGAATTCACAAATATTAAACTTTCGAAGTTGAATTGCATATCTTCTTATTGGTTCAAGACTAACGCTCGGACTCTAGACATTATGGTAATATTTTCCACAAATAGTGACACTTTTCTCAATTCTGTTCTCTCCGTGTAGTGGTGATAGCAAACTCCCAGATCTATGGTATATTCGCTTCATTTTGTTCCTTTCTTATCCTCCTGAAACACTACGCAAAGAATCTGATACCAGCATCGGATAGATCTGTGACATATCCACTGCACTTTTGCCTTTATTTTGTTCGACTATGAGGCCACCGAATGAGATTGATAGTGATGATAGCTAGCACACGAATTTGTAATACGTCTGCTTCATTTCTGCTTCATCTCCAGCCACCTATGATTCTACTCCAAAGGACTGATGAGCCCAGCATGTTGTGAGAATCTGTGACATATCTACTGTGTTGTCGCCTTTGAAAAAATCGTTTTGAAATACTTCAATGTGACTAAAGTAACTGGAGACCAACTTCAACTTCTACCATTAGTCAAACTACTCACATGTCTTTGAGGTTTTGTTATGAACTTCACTTTCTAAAAACTTTTTATATTGCATTGGGGTTTTTTGATGAACTTCCCTTGCTGATTATGATCGATGATTCAGTTATTGATTCATTACATAATCTTTGATCATCCATTTCATGCCATTCATTATCAATAGAATCCACTTTCTGATCTGTAATTCATCCATTCTATACGAAATTTCCATATGACCGACTATATGAAATTGATAGTGGTGGTAGACGACGTACAGGTCTGTGGTATATTTGCTTCTTTTTTGTGTTTCCTTGTACACCTGTGATACTACTCAAGCAATCCGATAACAACTCTTGGTCAAGAGAGTATCAGGCCAATGAGGAAAGACAAAAACGAAGCAAATATACCATGTGATCTGTACGTCGTCCACCACCACTATCCTTTTCATTTAGGTGATTTCATAGGCAATT
This sequence comes from Gonatopus flavifemur, assembly GCA_018340375.1. Taxonomy (NCBI): domain Eukaryota; kingdom Metazoa; phylum Arthropoda; class Insecta; order Hymenoptera; family Dryinidae; genus Gonatopus; species Gonatopus flavifemur. The sequence goes on along the minus strand of JAFFJZ010000036.1, from coordinate 1,645,642 downwards.
TTGTATTGAATGGATGAACTACAGATCATGAAGTGGATTCAATTGATTATGAATGGCATGAAATGGATGATCAAAGATTATGTAATGAATCAACAACTGAATCATCGCTTGTAATCAGAAAGTGGAATCCATCAAATATCAAATATAACCATCAGTCACATCAGTCAAGTTGACCTGTAGTTGTTCTGAAACAATTTCTATAATCAGAATATTGTATCTGCTCAATTTTCGTCGAGTTGATCCTAAACAGTCTGTCTAATCATTCGTCAATTGGTCACTGGAGTGCACCCGATGCAAAGATTTGTGGTATATCTATTGTCCTCCTATTTTTTCTGCATCTTCCCTCAACGCTACCTAATGATCATGGTAGGATTTAACGTACAGATATATGGTACATCTACATCCTTCTCGCTTCTTCTTCATCCACCTATGATTCTGTTGGAAGAATCTGATAGTGGTATTATTAACGCAAGGACTTGTATATCCACTGCACTTCTGCCTTTTCTTCATTCCCCTCCTACGCTACCTGATGATATTGATCCTGCTGGTACATGATATACAGATGTATGGTGCATATGCATCCTTCTTGCTTTTCCTCCATTTACCTGTGATTCTGTTGGAAGAATCTGATAGTAGTGTACCTAACGCAAAGACCTGCGGTATATCCACTGCGATCCTGCCTCCCCTTCATTTTCTTTCTACGCTACCTGATAATATTGATTGTAGTGGTACGTAACATACAGATATATAGTATACCTGCATCCTTCCCACTTCTCTTGATCCACCTGTAATTTTACTCAAAGAATCTAGGGAAATCATTTTGTAAATATTCATAATTTTGATTCAGGATGTCATATTTTTTCAGTATACTTGAAGTGCTCGGTGACTAACCTTATTTTTGAATGTTTTTCACACTTGCTATGATTCATCGATGTTTTTTAATGCACTTCAATTTTTAATCACGAGCCATTATTCAATGATTGAATTTACATTCATCTTATGATCACCTTCAATAACCCATAATTCATCCATCCCGTATTGTCATAAATACCCTGTAATTCATCCATCTCGTATTGTCATATTATTTTTTCATGTATTGTGATTCAGATTACAATAGAATCAACTAACTCACGTTCCGTATTATTTCGGATGACAACTTGTCAACGCTATACATAATAATAACATTGAACATTATCTATATCTTTCACTAAAATGAACGATAACGCTATTGGATGTTCGGAAGAAAAAGAACGAGACAGATATATCTAATATCTAAACTATCGGAAACATAGCCAAATATTGATGATCACCCACCCGAATTTAGGATGACAAAATTTTCGAGATCATAAGAACTTTATGAACGAGAAGATATTTTGATCGCATCAAATTGATGACAAATTTATATTTCAGTATCGGATTATAGCTGACAGTTCATAGTGGTATACATCGAAAGTGTATGTTTCAAATTTGAATAAAATTCAAATATTTTTCAATAACATGCTGTTATATAGTGAGTTATTGTGCATTGAAAATTTTGTAAATGAGGAATGTCAGTTTGGGTGTATATATAGACAGTAGCGCCTGACGAGAACTTTTGTGTTTTTCCAGGTTTTTTACATGTACTTGGCGTCGAGACACTACCGCGTCTCTTGATACCAGCACGGAGTGCCTATTGCACCCGTTATCGTACGTTCTGACCGTATCTTATAAAATATTTGAGTAATCCAATTGGAAGTTGGATAGTTTCTTATTTCATGCAATACTAATTGATAATCCATGGGGTTGTCTGTATGTCCGTCTGTCTGTCTGTACCAGCGATAACTCTGGACCGAATGGACCAAATTGGATGAAATTTATAGACGACCTTCTTCGAACCCATCCCTCGAAACCATTTTTCTTTCATTGCAATCGGACAAGTCCTCCTGTTTTTTTTTAATTTTTTTCTGAAAAAATAGGTGATCTCGGAGAAAATTTTAAAATTTTCAAAACTCACTCACGCGATGACGCGACAGGATAACGGGGGAGCGTTCGTCATAAGATAAGTAGGAATGTCGGATCCAACTCCCTAGGCGCAGCGAAAAATCTTCGTCGAGGAATGGGTTGAGGGCTCGAAGGTTCGACGCTTTGGGTTTTGCATCAGTACTCAGAGCGTGAATTTCAGCGGCGAATGTTAACCTTTAAACATAGCGGAGCCACAGATTTTTAGCCTGTGTCAAATCATCTCGGCTGAGAGGAGCATCATGCTGGATATGTGGGGCTAACGAAGGAAATTCATAATAAACAAATCGAATCAAATACGCTGTGATGCGAACTAATTTTGGCCAAGAGGATACTTTCACGGGAAGGCCCCATTGTACTGTGGGTCTCACGTGAGATACTGCGGAAGCTCTCATTTTGGATTGAATGAGCGTTTGAGTACGCTCTAAAGTCGGACCGCTGTGAACCTGAGGAGCTGGCCAACTATCAGAATGGTAACTCAGCCAGGAAGGTCCTGACCACCATAGGGGATGCTGGATGAACTCGTCGGCAGTAATGCCTCTCGAAGCGCAATCAGCAGGGTTCGAAGACGAAGGTACGTGGTACCATCTCATGTCGGGAATCCGGGTTTGAATGTCGTAAACCCGGTTGGCCACGAAAGTAGTCCATTTCGAAGGGTGTTGTTGGATGATCCAGGACAGAACCGCGGTACTGTCCGTCCATCCGTTTACAGGAATATCTTCGGATCCTAGGTTAATCTTCACTGATTGTGATAATCTGGTAAGCAGAACATCTCCGCTTAATTCTAAACGGGGGAGACTAATTGTTTTCACCGGTGCGACCTTTGTTTCTGCTGTCAACATGATGGCCTGGGCATTACCCAGAGAGTGCAATGAGCGTATATGAACTACCGCCGAGAATGCTCTAGTAGACGCGTCGGAGAAACCATGGAGCTCTGAGGCTGAGGTTTCAGAAGAGTAGCCGGACCATCGTGGAATGCGTATCTCGTTCAGCTTAGGTAAGTGATCGCAATATTGAATCCAATATTTCAATAGGTCGGAAGGGATTACCTCGTCCCAACCGATTTTTCTGAGCCATAAATCCTGCATCAGGATCTTGGCGGAAATTACAACGGGTGCAGCCCATCCTAATGGGTCGAATAATTTGGCTATAAAGGATGATACAGATCGCTTGGTCCGGGGATGCTCGGTAGGAGCAATTATTTTGAATTGGAAGACGTCCTCAGCTGGCGATCAACTGAGTCCTAACACAGTCAGGGTATCGGTACTGCCCAAAGATTTATCTACGGCGAGCTCATGATTATCTTCGGGTATATCTCTTAATAGAACTGAGGAATTTGAAGCCCATTTTCGTAGATGGAAACCTCCCAGAGATAATAGAGACACGAACTGCCGGCGCGTCTCCGACACGGACTCTACACTTTCTCCTGTCATGAGGACGTCATCTACGCATGTGAATTGTTGGAGAACCGAAACGGCTCTTGGAAACTGGCTCCCTTCATCTGACGCTAATTGTCGGAGAACGCGCATCGCTAAATATGGAGCGGGCGCTGTACCGTACGTTACAGTTAATAATCGGTACACATTAACGGGTTGATCTCAGTCCGGACGCCACAGGATACGTTGGTGATCCGTGTCATCGGGGTGAATCAAAATCTGCCGGAACATTCTGTCTATGTCGGCTGTATAAACATATTGCCCTTCTCTCCATCGCATGATGATAGCTGATAGGTCTCCTTGTAACTTGGAACCAGGATACAAATGGTCATTCAGAGTGGTACCGTTGGAGGTAGGGCTAGAAGCGTTAAATACTACGTGGAGGCGCGTAGTCATACTACTTTCCCGGATCACTGGATGATGAGGGATATATACAGATCAGCGTTATCTCATCTTGAAAGACATTTGCCGTGAATCCTCATACTCCTTCAGAAACGCATTATATTCTTGAGCCATGGCGGAATTCCGGTTTAAACGTTTTTCCAATCTATCATACACCTTAGCGGCTAGGTTTAATGAATCTCCTATTTCTATTGGACATGCAGTTCGGAAAGGGAACCCAACTTTATATCGGCCTTCCGAATTTCCTCGGCAGAGAGCGGGGATTCCATAGGGATTTCCTCAGTCTCCCAGAATTTTTGGAGCAACAGGTCGGCGTAAGGTGTGTCAACACAGTTGAGCACAGAAACGGTGTGAGAAACCGCTGTATTCTGATCAGCAATTTCAGTAGGACCGGATAAAATCCAGCCAAAAATGCTCAACTGACCAGTGGGAGTGCCTATGGGTCCTTTTCTTAACTCATTCAATAATATTTGGCCGTACAAGTCGGCTCCAATGAGCACATGAATCGGCTCCTGGTCTGTGGGATGAGGATCAGCCGAAGGCAAAGCTTGAAGATGGGGCCACGAAGACACAGATTGCAATTTGGAAGCGGCATGAGCCGTGATTTTTTGAAATACAAACGCACGCATGGGAACCCGTGGACCGTTCCCATGACAGGGCTCTAACGTTAAATTAACTTGAGTATAATAACGTAATAACCACATATAAAACGTTAATAAACTTGCACGAGATCTCAATCGACTCGCGTGTACATTCGCAAAGGACACCGCCCACCGTGAATCAAACAGGCGTATTTACAAATCCACGAATTAGGAAAAAAAGGAAGAAGAGTGTAATTGTTTTTTAAAACGATGAGTTCTAGAACACTCAGGATTTTGTAGTGGAGGGATGGTATGCACTCGCACTTCACAGATGTTCGATTACAAAACATGGAGTAATTTGTCACGATAAAGAGGTTTCAAAGGACACTCAGATGTTTTACCAGGTGTGTAAGTATGAAACCGGAATGTTTGTACAGAAAAAACACGTTTATTGTAATGATATGATACAAAGTAACTTATTCAAAGTATTGTCCGTCGCCAACCATACATTTTTCCCATCTTCCTGGCAATTTGTGGATTCCGCGCCAAAAGAACTGTTGCTCTTTTGAGGGAAACCAGTCATCGAGCGATTTTCGGACATCTTCGTAAGAAGTGAAGCGCTGCTCAGCAAGTGCGTGTCCCATCGATGCAAACAAGTAGTAATCGGATGGGGCAAGGTCCAGTGAGTGAGGCGCGTGCTGAAGAATCTCCCAACGGAACGACTCTATCGTGTCTTGGACCTGTTTTGCTTTGTGTGCTGGTGCATTGTCATGCAGCAGGATCACCTTGTGTTGTCGTTGTTGGTATTCTGGTCGTTTTTCACGCAAAACTCGATCCAAATCGATCATTTTTTGTCGGTAGCGTTGAGTATTGACAGTTTCCCCAGGTTTCAGCAGCTCGTAGTAGATTACGCCCTTCTGATCCCACCAAACACACAGCATTGTCTTTCGTCCGTAGTGGTTGGGTCTTGCCGTCAATGTTGATGGTTCACCCGGAGTAACCCATGACTTTCCGCGCTCAGGATTCACGAAATATATCCACTTTTCATCGCCAGTCACAATTCGATGGAGCAATGACTTTCTTTGGAACCTGGCGAGCAGCCTTTCGCATGATGTTTTTGCGGTTTTCCTGCTGTCTTTCGTTGAGTTCATGTGGAACCCATTTCCCCACCTTTTGTATCTTTCCCATGGCTCTCAACCGAAGGGAGATGGCTCCTCGGGTCACCTTCAACTGATCCGCCAGTTGTTGTTGTGTTGGGGCGTCGTCTTCGTCCAACAAGGCTTGCAGGCCAGCGTCTTCAAACTTTTTCGGTGGTCTCCCACGTTCTTCGTTCCTGACGTCAAAATCGCCACTTTTGAACCGTTTGAACCACTGGAAACACTGTGCTTTGCCGAGAGCATGCTCACCAAACGCCTCCACAAGCATCCGATGCGATTCGGCTGCGGTTTTCTCCAGATGAAAACAGAAAAGTAGTGCTGTCCGCAAATCGTCATTTGTTGGCACAAAACTCGACATGTTTATCTCTGATAAAGTAATGCTACTGAATGAAACTCGTGTTATTGTGAGTTGGAAATCTTTGTCGGATATAAATACAATAACAAGACATCGCTGACGTGATGTATCGGGAACTGCATCGACATCTAGCGCCAACTATGGGCAAATTCCGGTTTCATACTTACACACCTGGTACATATGGAACGAGTGACAAACTCGCCTCATCCACGTTCGGTTGTACTCTCACGTAAGGAACTATATGCCGCGGACTGCACTGATGTGGATATAAGTACTCACGATACGAAGGACCTCCCCGTGGATGATTGCGGGTCTTCCAGGGGGATATTCATGATACCTGTCCTTGATATCCTTTTTATCCATCCCTGGTAGTATCTCCTTCCTTCACGTGGTGGGTAGGATAAGTATCTCAGAATTGGATCTTTTTTTTTGAGTGGAATAAACTACTCAAGAGAAAGAATACAAACTGAGAGAAACGAAATCATCCTAATGCCAGAAACATCGGCAAAATCAAACGGAAGGAAAGCAAGGGGAAACTACCTTCCTTGACATGTTTCAATACTTCCCGAGGCAATGAAACCTTTTTCCTAACCTGGAATATTATGTAACAAAAACAAACAAACAAATTAATAAATACATGATGACGCTCTCTCGAGTAAAATATTCCGGAGGTAAACTAGTCTCCCGTTCGGATCTCCGGGTGGAGGCTGCTCGAGGAAGCTTCATCAGCAAGGAACGAAAACCGAAGAATAGGATAGGGAAAAGAAACAACATTCTTCGAGTCGGAGCGTGGAATGTTAGATCACTGAGGCAAGCGGGAAAATTAGAAAATTTGAAATTAGAAATGAATAGGTTGAATATAGACGTAATGGGGATTAGCGAAATGAGATGGCCACAAGAGGGCGATTTCTGGAGTGGGGATTATAGAATAATTCATACAGGATCAAAGAACGGTCAAGCAGGTGTAGGAATTGTAATGCATAAAAGAGTAGGAAATAGAATAGAAAATTATTTGCAACATAATGAACGTGTGATGATGGTTAGAACCAGAACAAAACCGGTAGACACAGTCATAGTCCAAGTATACATGCCCACATCTGCATATTCGGAGGAAGATATTGAAAAAACGTACGAAGAAATAGAAGAAGTGATAGAATATGTGAAGGGAGAAGAGAATTTGATAGTGATGGGGGATTGGAATGCGGTAGTAGGACAAGGAAAAGAGGACAACATTATAGGAGATTTCGCGTTAGGGAGGAGGAACGATAGAGGACAACGTTTAGTCGAATTTTGTGAAAATCATAAGATGGTTATCACAAACGCTTTATTCGAAAATCATCCAAGAAGAACCTACACTTGGAAAATCCCAGGAGATACAGCAAGATACCAAATTGATTACATATTAGTGAAACAAAGATTTAGAAACCAAGTGAAAAACTGTAAAACTTATCCCGGTGCAGATATAGATAGTGATCATAATATGTTGATGATGAAATGTTCTCTGAAATTCAAATCTCTGAAGAAGAAAAGGAAAATGCAGAAAAGATGGAATTTGAAGAACCTCAAGCAAAAACAAACACATGAGGCATTCGAGAAAATGTTGGATGAAAAATTGGGAGATCAGAAAGAGAAAGACTTGGGAATAGAGAGGAGATGGACAAAGATGAAGGGGGATATAAGAGAATGTGCGGATAAGATTTTGAAGAATGATGGAGTAGAAGCTAAAAACCCATGGATAACGGGAGAAATTTTAGAATTGATAAATGAAAGAAGAAAATACAAAAATAATGATAGGCCAGCAACGATACAAATCATTGAGAAATGAAATAATAAGAGAATCAAGGAAAGCAAAAGAACAGTGGTTAGAAGAGAAATGTCAGGAAATAGAAATAAGATTGCATTTAGGAAAAATAGATGAAGCATATAGGATTATTAAAAGATTTTTCGGACAAATGAAATCTAGAAGCAATAAGATTAGAAACTCTCTAGGACGACAATTGATAAAAACGGAAGAGAAAATAGAACAGTGGATCAATCATTTGGAAGACTTGTATAGAGGAAACGATGATATAGCACTATTAGAGAAGGAGGAGGATGTAGATGAGGAAGAATTGGGAGATTCGATATTGAGATCAGAATTCGACAAGGCTTTGAAAGAATTGAAAAATAATAAAGCGCTAGGCATAGATGACATAAGTGCGGACCTTATAAAAGCCTCCAGTGAAGGAACTCGCGACGCACTGTTTGAATTGATTAGAGATATGTACGAAAAAGGAGAAGTACCGGAAGATTCCCAAAAGAATAAAATTGTCGCTATCCCGAAAAAACAAGGGGCAGACAAATGCGAGAACTACAGAATGATCAGTTTAACTTCACATGCTTCGAAAATACTGACCAAAATTATATACAGGAGGATGGAAAATAAAATAGAGAGTAGATTGGCAGAGGATCAGTTTGGTTTTAGGAAAAATAGGGGAACGCGAGAAGCAATCTTAGCACTCAGGGCAGTAATAGAGAAAAGGATAGCGCTGAAGAAATCTGTGTACATAGGTTTCGTAGATATACAAAAGGCTTTCGATAATGTGGACTGGGAGAAGATATTTGCGATCCTGAAGAAGGTGGGAATAAATTATAAAGATAGAAGAATAATATCCGAAGTATATAAGAATCAAAGTGCAATAATAGACATAGAGGGTCAGGAAGGGGAAGCACAAATAAGAAGAAGGGTGAGACAAGGATGCTCATTATCGCCACTGATGTTCAATTTATATATAGAAGAAGCAATGAACGAAGTGAAGGAGGAAATTCAATCGAAATTACAGATTCAGGGAGAAAATATAAGTATGTTGAGATTCGCGGATGACATAGCTATATTGGCCACGAGTAGTACTGAGTTAGAAAATATTCTCAACACCATGAGAACAATATTATTGGAAAACTATTGTATGAATATAAATAAAGACAAAACAAAATTCATGATGTGTACAGCAGCGAAAACAGCTAGAAGAACGAGAATCAAAATAGATACCGAGACAATTGAACAGGTGAAAGAATTCAAATATCTAGGAAGCATAATTACAGAAAACGGCAAAAGCGAAAGAGATATGAGAGCAAGAATAGCACAAGGGAAACAGGCTTTTTATCAAAAGAGACAGTTATTATGCTCAAAAAATATAAGCTTGGAAGTAAGGAAGAAATTCTTGAAAAGTTACGTTCGGAGCACAGCATTATATGGTTGCGAAACTTGGACAATGGGGAAAACTGATCAACGAAGACTTGAAGCTTTTGAAATGTGGTGTTATAGGAGGATGCTCAGAATAAAATGGATAGACAAAGTCAAAAATGAAGAAGTACTCGAGCAGATAAATGAAGAAAGAAATCTTTTGAAACACATCGTGAAAAGGAGAAGCAATCTTATAGGACACACATTACGGCATGAGAGTTTATTGAAAACAATATTGGAAGGGAAAATGAATGGTAAAACTGGTAAAGGTAGACCTAGAGCAAGTTATATGAAGCAAATCGTACAAGACAAGGGATGTAGTAGATATGTAGAAATTAAACGTTTGGCGGACAATAGACAGGGGTGGAGGGTTTCATCAAACCAGTCGTAAGACTGATTACTTCATGATGATGATGATACGAAGGAAATCGTTTGCTGAGATGATAAGTTCACGAAGAACTTGAGAGGACATAAATGTTATTCTTAATATGACATAAACGTTATAAAATCTGAAACTATGTCTTTAGTCCATCCGTGCATTTAGCACTGGAGATTTCAATGCACGTAAACTTTTAACACCGATGCGTATCGCGACTCGAATCAACCGTGACTACACATTTCTTAGCAGCACTGGCACAACCTCGCGTGTCTCGTGGCGAAAAAAGAATGAATAAAATCGAGCCGAATCTCCAGATCCGGCTCGGAGGACCAGTCAATTCAATGGATGCTAATCGAATAGACTATTCAACTTTATGCATCATTGAATTCACTCCCGTGCACTGTAGATTACGCGGGAATAGAAGTTGCCGGTCTGGAGGATTCAAGGATCGAAACCGTGAAAAATAATTCATATCGTAATGTACAAAGTCACGAGCACACACTTTATTTCCCAATCGAAATGTACAAGAAGCTTGTACAATAAATTGTCACCAATACACGGTATCGCTTACATACGCTGCGAACACGTGCGGTACATTCGATTCTCACGAAACGTAAGAAGAATGCTGCAACGGACAAGCAGATACAGAGCGTTTTTACCATTTCAAAAAATGAGGCGCGAACGGCTTGAATGATATCATCCACCAAAGGGATGGTATCAGAGAAATATTGAAATATCTCCGATGATACTCTCAGAGAGAAGGAAGAGACGATTTGCGCGAGAGTCGTACTCGCGGCAAAGAGAACGATGGCACAAGGTGTGTTACCAGAGATTCGCAACGACTCTTGCATACTTCTCGTTACTAAGTACCTGGCCCTTGCCTCCCGTGTAGTCGGCGGAAGGCAAGGGAGAGTATCGTATGATTCCTCATTGGCGGTAATTAGATCACGCGTTCACACGTGATGCGAAAAATAACGCGTGATCGAATTCCACCCACTCGGTGTAACTGAAGTGGGTATCTCAGAATACACCGGGTGTACTAAAAATGAGGATTTTCTTGTTGGGTAATCAACTTGAATGAAATAAAACGAAAAAGAAAGAAATTGATCTGAGTTCTGAACATAGTCCATAGAATATCTCCTGTAAATTTCAGAGTGAAGTAGTTTTTGAGATACGATGAATTGTAAGAGTCGCGCTGCCCTCGAGTGCGTGATAGCGCTCGAACTGTATAGATGAAAAGTTCATACAGAATTTGGAATTCGATCCGAGTTCGGAATAGGGGAGTGAGCTCTGATTTCCTTCATAAAATAAGAGAAAAAATATTTTTTTGTCGTACGTTTTCAAAAACACGCCAAGTAGTTTTCCAACTCTGTAACATACTATATTTTTTGCAGAGTCAGGACACCGAGAATCAAGTAATCTGCCCCTTGGAACGCTATGAAGTTGAGGCTAGCAGCCGCGATTTAGCAGCCGCGCGGCAGACTTTTGGCACGGACTGTACCATTGCCCGAGAGATCAGGAGACATGAAGGAAACCTTCAATATCTTTGTTGTTTTTCAGGAAATCCGCATACGAAATACGTTTTCTGATGGATTTTGAGCTGCTGGATCGATTTTTATAGGTTTCGGGAGGATACAACTAAGTTTTTTGTGAGTTTTAGCAGGTTGAACATGAGAAAATAATTGTTCAAAGATGAAATGATCAAGTTTTTTGGAATGAAGAAACAGTTTTTTTGGGCTGTCATATCCAAGGAATGTGATTATGCGGTTCATATGCATAGTTTTCAACAGAGGGAGGTCAGGACAATATATCATAAAAATTTGATGTTGGTACGCGGTCGTTATCCACGAAATTTGAGGGCTTAAGTCTCCCGGAAATGATGAATTCAATAGGAAATCACAGTTTTTCTGGGCTGTTATATCCAAGGAATGTAACCATACGGTTCATACTGATATTTTTCAAGGGACGGGAATCAGGAGGATATCTGATACCAGTTTGATGTTGGTACGCGGTCGTTATCTGCGAAATTTAAGGGGTAAAATCTCCCTAAAATACCGAATTCCGTAGAAAATCACAGTTTTTTTGGGCTGTCATATCCAAGGAATGTGATTATGCGGTTCATATGCATAGTTTTCAACAAAGGGAGGTCAGGACAATATGTCATAACAGTTTGATGGTGGCACGCGGTCCCCATCTGCGAAATTTGAGGGTTTAAGTCTCCCGAAAATGACGAATTCAATAGAAAATCAAAGTTTTTCTGGGCTGTCATATCCAGGGAATGTAATTATACGGTTCACACTAATATTTTCCAGGAGGTAGACGTCAGGAGAATATGTGATAACAGTTTGATGTTGGTACGCGGTCGTTATCCACGAAATTTGAGGGCTTAAGTCTCCCGGAAATGATGAATTCAATAGGAAATCACAGTTTTTCTGGGCTGTTATATCCAAGGAATGTAATTATACGGTTCATATTAAGATTCTTCAAGAGATAGAAGTCAGGAGGATATGTGATAACAGTTTGATGTTGGATATAACACCCCAGAAAAACTGTGATTTTCTATCGGATCCGTCATTTTCGGGAGACTTAGGCCCTCAAACTTCGTGGGTAACGACCGCTTACGAATATCAAAATGTTATCACATATTCTCCTTACTTCTACCTCCTGGAAAATATTAGTATGAACCGTATAATTACATTCCTTGGATATAACAGGCCAGAAAAACTGGAGAATATTAGTATCAACCGGATAATTACATTCCTTGGATATAACAGCCCAGATAAACTCCTATGGAATTCGTGATTGCAGGGAGACCTCAGCCCTCAAATTTCGTGGATAACGACCGCGTACCAGTATCAAAATGTTATCACATATTCTCCTCACTTCTACCTCCTGGAAAATATTAGTATAAACCGTATAATTACATTTCTTGGATATAACAGGCCAGAAAAACTGTGATTTTCTATTGAATTCGTCATTTTCGGGAGACTTGAGCCCTGAAGTTCGCAAATGACAACCGCATACTAACATCAAACTGTTATGACATTTTCTCCTGATCTCCCTCTGTTAAGAACTATGCATATGAACTACATAATCACATTCCTCGGGTTTCCTGATTCGAACAATTATATTTTCATGCTCAACCTGTCAAAATTCACAAAAAAACTCAATCGCATCATCTCGAACCCTATAAAATCCGGTTCAGCAGCTCAAAATCCATCAGAAAACGTATTTCGTATGAGGATTTCCTGAAAAACAACAAAGATATTGAAGGTTTCCTTTATGTCTCATGATCTCTCGGGCAATGATACAGTCCCTGCCAAAATCCTGCCGCGTGGCAGCTAGATCGAGGCTGCTAGCCTCATCAAGTTAGAAAAAAACTAGAGCTCACTTCTGAATTCCAGCCTCGCATTCGCATTCAGCCAGATGTCCAGATTTCGTAAGAATTCGACTGTTCTAGTCCATCAGAGCAATTAATTGGAGAGAGCAGAAAAATTTCATCTTGATTGACGTACTTCTGATTCAGAATCGAACAGTGAATATTTCGGATTCATCGTCGCTTCCAGTTTGTAGATTGAATTTTTCCGCGGAAGCAGCTGGATTAATTAGATAGAATGATTGGATTGGAGAAGAATTCCTTTCCAAATCTCAATAGATTTTCCAAAAATATACACTTACTTATTTCCCTGACACTCATTTCGTTAATTTTTTGTCTACAAAGACGACACAAAACATCAGTCAGTTCCAACACTGGAAACTTTTCGCAAATTGGCTCCGATACCCGACACAAATGAGTTATATGAGTTCTCAAACAGTGTGATTTTTCTTTGAAAGGATTGCAACAACGGTTGGTGATTTTTCTTACTGACATGTTTTAAAGTTATCGTTGGAGAAATCACGCTGAACTACTGCTTGGATAATGAATACGGGGAACTAACCGTTAGAGGGAAAACTTGCGAAAACGCGTTTGAGCGGGTGAAGACGTAAAATACGTAACATGTCAACAAACGTAGGCGGCGTCGCGCACTTACAGACGGTGCACTATCACGCACTCGAGGGCAGCGCGACTGCTATAATTAATCGTATCTCAAAAACTGCTTCACTAACCACTCTGAAATTCACAGAGGATATTCCATGGACTATGTAGAATATTTCAATGCTCAAAAACCGATTTTGAAGTTGCCATTTCTTTTCAATTGCTATTTGTTTGAAAATATTGCATTTTTTATGTGTATATAAATAAAGTGAATCTTCTATTCAGTTTTACATGCAAAGGTTGAGCAATTATACAACTCCTCTGAAAATTTCGTTTTTTTTTATGAAGTGGTTCATAAACTAGAAGCATTTGAAGAAAGTTGGATTTTTCCGATTTCCAAATTTCAAAAATTTCTAACTCCGAAATCCTGCACATTATGATAAAACAAAAAAATACGGGTCGATTTTATTCGTATTCGATATAAGAAAAAAAATATTCCACCCCATTCCATCTTTCGACTGTAAATTTTCAGTGGAATGACCCGTATACATTTTGCATGTACTTCAATCATCTTCGGACCATCTTAGTTACATTCCGATGACCTTCTAAAAAGCAGTTCAATGACACCTCGTGTCACACCTTAGTTCCGTCAGGGTAACTTCAATCACTTTGAGTAATGATTGTTTTCAATGGTTCCAAGTAATTTTGAATATTTAGTGTCCATCAAGCATGAATCAATTAGTTGTGAACTTTTCCATATGAAATTATGTTTAACCCATGGGATACGGATGGTGTTCGCGCCAAACCAAGATTCATGTTCAAAATGTGTGTCCATAGTTCTTGAGTGCTGGAAATTTGTTTATCACTGCATGTTGCAAACTTGAATTTCGAAGAATGTGATTTGAATTCAATGACAAATTTTTCCATTGAAATGAATTCTTTTTCAATTGGAAATAACCCACATAGCACAGAATGCCTCAATGACATTGCTAGAATATTATATTTGAAATATGCAATATTCTGGCGAACATCTCAAGAATATTGCCAAAATGTTTCCAGGATGTCTTATGTCACCATCTTTGTGACATTCTGGAGAGATTCTGCAATATTGCTGAGATCATCTCAGGGATATCTTATACAAAAAAACATTTCATAATCACGTGTATTAACAATAATACAAATAATTACAAAATACTGCTTTTGGTGAAAAAAAATTTTCTTCAGAGTGAATTCCTTTACAAATGTTGTATAGAATATGATTTTGGATGGCTTTGTCAGAGATATACACATTGGAAGTCGATTACTAGAAAAGTTCTCTCAGTGGGGATCGAACCTCAGTTCTCCGAGTCATAGACAAAGCCTCTATCACCTCAGCTAACCACTGAAATGACTTCGATGCCCTCGCAGTGCCATTCTTCTTCATCATAATGATGTGTTTCTGATGAATTCGTTTCCGTGGGATATGAAACAATCAATTCAGAATCCTCTGAAACTGAAATTGAATGGGTCGTGAGAGAGAGGTTTCTTTCGTCCTCGACTTGTGAATTTCACTAAGTACCAGGTCTGAGGAAGCAAAATTCTCACTGTCACATGAAATATTGCTACTGAAATATCCTCAGAATATTTCATTTGTGACAAACATGAAATATCCCTCATCATAGATTCCCAGAACATTGCAGAATATCCTATCTGCAATATTTCAACTGCAAGATCCTCAAAATATCTGTAACGAAATATTCTATCCGCAATATATGTGGAATCTCGTAGGAATTTTGAACAATGAACGTGTCGAGTGAGATATTTGTGATATTCTGAGAATATTACTGAGACATCGTGTGCCATGTGGGAATATTTATCAGAATGAGGGCAAAGGAATTTCTTTCGAGTCTAAGAAATTGAGTTCTCAGTATATCATTTTCGAATGACATATCACTCATATGGTGTGAAATTGATATTCTACTGCAAGAACAGCAGAAATAATTAACGATAGCATATTGATCATATAGTAGAGCCCTCTAACTTTCACCAGACCATGTTTTTGTGCAGGAAATCACAAAAAATTAGACGGAGTGATGAGGAGTCCTTAGATCCGTCTGAAACTTGATATGCAGAAGTTTGTGGGGTCGCTGATTATGAATCCGTTGTCTTCATTTCGGAATTCAAAATGGCGGATCCAATATGGCGGATGAAAATTGAAAAAATCATCGGATTGCCTTCAAACTCGGTACTCTGAGGTTTTTAAGGTCGCTGATTCCGAATCCGGTGTCTGAATTCCGGAATTCAGAATGGCGGATCCAGTTTGGCAGAAAAAAATTGAAAAAATCATCAGATTTCCTTCAAACTCGGTATCCAGGGTTTTGTGGGGTCATTGATCACGAATCAGTTGTCAAATTCCAAGAATCAAAGATAGCGTATCTAATATGGTGGACACAAAACTCAGAATTCAGTAGATTCGCTTTGAATTTTATCTCAACGTTAGTATGTGTTTTATTTCCAGTGTACGTTTGCTGCACGAGGAAAACTGTATGAGATTGATTACCATTCGTTGTTCTTCTCATCGCGGGCTTAGGGTACACAAAAGCCAGAAATCATTGATATTTAGGAAGATGATGGACCATTGAGAGAAAAACAGTATTGCTGGAGAATATTCGTAGTGAATTTACTATGAGTTGATGAATTCACTATGGGAAATGACAATAAAACTACCAACATTTAGTATTATTACTACGAATTTTTGGTAACTTCACTGCTAACATTCTTCAGCGATGCTCTTTTTCCCTAAAGTAACCGTCATTTTCCTAAATGTTTATAAATGTTATTCAAGTATTGATATCTCTTTTCTTTTCGTGAACTGAATCATGACTCGCGATTTGGTGATCGTTCTTATGTTAACCTATCGTTTCCATGGCAACGTAAATACTTGGTTGTAATCGGTCTGATTTCAAATGGTGCTTATCACAATTGTGCAATAGCTGTCACCGAATTCTTACTCTTGCTAGTAATCGTTACCGTAAACTTTTTTCCGCGTGCAAGTTTGGAGCTTAGTGAATATTTTTCGTTTTTTAAAATCATTCAATGTTAACATACAATTCCAAATGAGATGGATTTCGCTGCCATAGGTGAGTGTTTCAACAACCTATATTTTCTTAGTAGTTTAATTTGAACAGTTGACTGCAAAAGAAATTAGCTTAAGAGGGTTGAATCCAACCCAAGAAAATTGGGGGAATTTTTAGAAACACATGGGGTTTCTGTAGCGAATTTTATCGAATTCTACAACGTTTGTAGATTTCAAAGATGATTCAATATCTATGACTCGGAGAGAGATGTACAATATTTGAAGGAGCAGTCCTCTACCTACGTTGGATGGAAAGTTCACTTTCCTTCAAGGAAAAATCATCGAGATAACGTGTTGTCCGGATAACAAAACTACAGAGATCTCTAACCTTTTATCTACTTTTAAATGTGTATTTAAAAAGAGATGGGAATCTTCTCAAAGGACCGAAGAACGATTTCTCAAAAATAATGAAGAATGGTTAAAACGAGAGGTAGTGTTTTGTACTTTCAGGAATCCCCATTCTGTAACTGTTCACACGCAAGTGGGAAGACCTCTTGTTGAATTCAACGAATGTTCAGAAAGAACGAAACGTAGGAAAACGGAGAATATCAGAGTAAATACTCCTATCTCAGAGCTGTCTTACGCCACACAAATGTGTTTGAGAGCGTCTGGACAGATCGAAGCCGCAAAAATTGTAAAGGATGTTACATCTTCTGATCCTGAGCTTGCCAAAATGTATATGAAAGGTTATCAAACTTTCAAGCGAAATGAGCCAAAGATGTTGAATGATGAAGATGCTCTAGCTCTCCTAGTAGATGCCGAGCTCTCAAAACATCAGTACTGCTTATTGCGTGGAGCTGATCCGCAGAAATTTCCACCTTATAAAAACATTCAACTGGCCAAACGCATGTGTTCCCCTGACAAGGGATTTATTCAAATAACAGAAACCTGCGCTGTTGTGCAACTACAAGCACTTCTTGATCACACAGCTACACGTATTTTAAAGCTACAGAATTCGGTTTTGTCAACTTTATCTGATGAAGAGTTACAAAACCTGGTACTTATTTCCAAATGGGGGTTTGATGGGAGCTCTGGCCACTCCTCATACAAACAAGCATATCAAAGTTCGGAAGCTAGTGATTCCGCTGTGTTCATTACTTCACTTGTGCCTCTCCGCCTACACTGCAATTCAAAAATAATTTGGCAGAATCCAAGGCCATCATCAACCAGATTTTGCAGGCCAATCAAAATAGAGTTTGTGAAAGAATCAACTGAAGTTTCGGTTGCAGAGAAGCTACGGGTTGATAATGAAATAGAAAATCTGAGGGCTACTTCTTTCAGAACTGATGAAAAACATGTTTCAGTGAAACATGAGATGATTTTTTCTATGGTGGACGGGAAGGTATGCAATGCCATAACTGAGACAACCTATACCCAGAAGTGCTATATATGTGGTGCCACATCTGAGGAATTCAACAAAATTGATGATATAGTATCCAGGCCGGTCAAAACCGAAAACCTCCAGTTTGGTTTGTCTTGTCTACACGGCTGGATACGATTTTTTGAGGGCCTCCTGCATTTGTCTTATAAGCTACCTATTCAGAAGTGGCAAGCACGGAAACAAGATAAAGCTTCGGTGGGAGAACGAAAAAAGGTTGTACAGAAAAGTTTTAAAGAAAAATGTGGCCTCATTGTCGATGTTCCTAAGCCAGGGTTTGGGAACTCAAATGATGGGAATACCGCTAGGCGATTTTTCGCACAACCCGAAGTTTCTGCCGAAATCACAGGGGTAGATGTCAACCTAATACAACGACTTCATGTAGTATTAGCTACCGTTTCAAGTGGCCATGAAATAGACGTTGAAAAGTTTCGGAGTTACGCTTTAGACACGGCACGCTACTACGCGACAAAATATCCGTGGTACCCAATGTCACCTACGATGCACAAGTTTTTGATCCACGGACCTGAAATCATTGCATCTGCTCTTCTACCTATAGGCCAATTGACTGAGGAAGCACAAGAGGCTCGTAACAAAGATTTTGAAAGGTGAAAATGATGTATATCACTTAATAATAGTCTATATTTGTCACAGTGGACTCGACACTTTGAAGGGAAAAATTTGACTTCTCAAGTACTGCAATCAGTTTGATACATTGCATAATACGTTTTTGACTACTAGGCAAACTATATATTTATGGTAACCACGAGAATATATGTTCGCGAAGATTGTTTTGTTCTGGTAAGGAATTCGGGGAATTATGAATATTCATATACTTTTTTTTATTAATAAGCCACATTGTTCATCCTCTGGAAACATGAATTCATAGACTAGAAAACAATTTTGAGAATCAAGTAAACTTATGAATTAGAGGATTTATTCAAAACTTTATACTGATGACCCCAAAGTGCAGCTGCTTTTTGTTTTTCTTTGATTTTGCTTGTCATGTTGAGATTAAAAGCTTTAACGGTGTCGATGAATACATAATTATATTCAAATATCTTAACAACATTCATTTCCAAAGGTACCGAGAGCATCACTCCAGGAAATGCAGTAGAGAAAAAACGAATGAAGACATTTTTAAATGGTTCCTTTTGAGTTCTGATCCAATGTTATCGAGTAAAAGACAGTTGCCCAAGAAAAAACTAAAGTTTCTCCCTAGGGACGTGTTAAGCCTGATCAAAACTCCGGATATACTTGATAAAGACAACGTAACTTTCCCATTATCTTCCTCTGAGAGTGAAGAAGAAGACTGATCTGAGTAAAAAAAGTGTGGCAAAAGTAAAAACCATTACGATTTCAGTTTTTTATATTATTGTATATATTGTGAATGTATATATCTTTTGATTTAACACATTTGGTGTGTTAATATCATTCGATAATTATATTAATAATGATTCAATGTTGGAAATAATAATAATAATGATCATAATAGGAACAACAAAATGGGCCGTTTAGTTCTTGTTTAATATTAAGTTATGAATGAAGTTTTGATTTTTGACATCCACCATCCTGAATTTCGGAATTCTGACAACGGATTCGTGATCAGCGATCCCGAAAACCCCTGGGTACCGAGTTTGAAGGGAATCCGATGATTTTTACAATTTTCGTCCGCTATATTGGGTCCGTCATTTTGAATTTTGAATTTCAGACCGTGGATTTGTAATCAGCAACCACAGAAACCCCTGAGTACCGAGTTTGAAGGAAATGCGATGATTTTCTTAATTTTTGTCCACCATATTGGATCCGCCATTCTGAATTTCAAAATTTTGACAACGGATTCGTAATTGGTGACCCCAAAAACTCCTGGATGCCGAGTTTGAAGAAAATCCGATGATCTTCTCGATTTTATTCCACCATATTGGATCCGCCATTTTGAATTTCGAAATGCAGACAACGGATTTGTAATCAGCGACCCCAAAAATCCCTGGGTACCCAATTTGAAAAGAATCCGATAATTTTTTCAATTTTCGTCCGCCATATTGGATTCGCCATTCTGAATTTGGGAACTCAGACAGCGGATTCGTAATCAGCGACCCCGAAAACCCCTGGTCACCAAATTTGAAAAAAATCCGATGATTTCTTCCAATTTTCGTCCACCATATTGGATCCGCCATTTTGAATTTCGAAATGAGAACAACGGATCCGTAATCAGCGACCCCAAAAACCGTTGGGTACCCAATTTGAGGAGAATCCGATGATTTTTAAAATTTTCGTCCGTCATATTGGATTCGCCATTTTGAATTTTGGAACTCAAACAGCAGATTCGTAATCAGCGACCCCGAAAACCCCTGATCACCAAGTTTGAAGAAAATCCGATGGTTTCTTCCAATTTTCGTCCGCCATATTGGATCCGCCATTTTGAATTTTGAAATTCTGACAAAGGATTTGTAATCAGTGACCCCATAAACTTCCCGAGTACGAAGTCGCAAGCGAATTTGAGAGCCCCTTATAATTTTGTCCAGCTTTTTGGCATTTGGCCCCACTGTGTGACGTTGGGATCATTTTTACCCCAAATAAGTGATAAGGGCTAACATTGCACTGGCACGGTGTTGTTTTCCTACGGTATGTTACGTTATTATGGAGTCTTGTGTAGTGCTGACATATCTCGGTCTCATTAAAACAGCCTTATTTCCAGACCCTTGATTAGAACTGCGCTCTTCCATCGAATCCACATTGAGACAGAGTTGTATCAATACTGGTACAATCATATTTTTTCAGTAGTATACATTGTCATCTTTGGTTTGGTAATAGCACTGTTTTGTTTTACCAAAAGAAATGTATCATGACAAACTTGATTTGGACTCAAATTTACCACTGATTCGATGGTGAGACAACTTGTAAAGGTACTAATAGTATTTTGATTCTCGTGTATTCTGCAGTGTTATCATTTCTGGTTCACTACTGGTCCAGTCTCGTCTTACTAAAGCAGCTGTACCACTAAAAAATGAATTTGATTCCTGATTCCCCACTAACTCAGTATTAGGACGACGTTACACCCCAACAAACCCTGAAATCCGCGGACATATGAATTTCCTAAGGACGTCTAAGAGACGTATTTGGATGTTCCCTGGACGTACGCAGATTTTGGTTCTGTTGGGGCAGCAATATTGTTAGAGTATCGTGTTCTGATGTATTTTACAATGTAATTAGCTCTGGCTCAGTGATGGCATGGCCCAGATCTATTTGAATAAAGTTGATTTGGATTCCGATCCACGACCGTTTTCATAGCGAGACAATGTTGTATGGATACTAGCTCGTACAATGTTGCCAACTCTGGTTCAATAGTAGCACAGTTCCGTCTTCCTAAAATTTGGGTCTTTGCTTAGCGGTGAAGATTGAGTACTGGCGCAGAACTGTCTGTCTACCGGAACCAATACTTTTTGGAATCCATCCAACACATAGTGTCAGTTGAAAAACAGTAATGACTTGAGATAGAAATCGTTGATTTTGCCGGACTCCGGCAACCTCGCCAGTACTGCGCCTCTTGACAACTCTAACAATTTCCACACGGGACAGCGTATTTGTGCATTTTTCACATCAATATTTTTTCATTCCTCCTCGGTAGACGATAAATGTGGATTCGGTTAAACTTCGGTGGAACTATACTCCAATCGAGAATATTCAGGATGATCGCTTGGTGTGAAACAGGGAAAATTGACTTTTGGTGTAATTTTGGTGTCAATTATGGCATGAAAAATTCACAAATACACCAGAAAACCACGGTGGTGAATTGGTGTGTTTGATAATGTGTCAATAATGACATATTTTCATTAAATAGAATTAATGAGGATGACGATTTTTCGAAAAAACGCAGATCAAAAAAATCTTCAAAATTTAAACCCCCTGTACCACGAAGACCTGACTTCCTAGAAACCTGGTGTCAACACAATTTGAAGAGGGTCACTGGTGCAACAAATTCATGGAATTTCATCAACATTGATGAGATTGAAATTTTCAGGTGGGAACACTTGGCGAATTTTACCCCATATAGCAAAATGAATTATCATACACCTGACTCAGGACTTGATGAAATTCACAAGTCAACATCGAAAAAAATCCTCTCTCACGACTTATTCTCTTTTCATTCCAAAAAATTCTGAATCGATTGGTCTACATCCCACGGAGATCAATTCTTGAAATTTTTACATCAATTTGCTCCAGTACTTGTGGAATTGTGGAGGTGCACTTTTTGAAAAAAATTCCTCTCTAGTGGTATTGATTCTTAATTTCAGCAGATTCTAAATCGATTGGTCTATGTACCACGGAGACGAATTTTTGAAATTTTCTCATCAATTGGCTCCCACACTTGGTGGATTCTAAAGATCCACTTTTTGAGAAATCCTGTGGGGGATTTGCCAGTTACCTCCATCGGGCGCGTCCCGTGCGAATCGGGGATGCTCACCAGCACTGCAGCCAGCAGCGTCGGGGGGATAGT
This sequence comes from Gonatopus flavifemur, assembly GCA_018340375.1. Lineage (NCBI taxonomy): Eukaryota > Metazoa > Arthropoda > Insecta > Hymenoptera > Dryinidae > Gonatopus > Gonatopus flavifemur. The sequence goes on along the minus strand of JAFFJZ010000036.1, from coordinate 1,623,144 downwards.
GGCGAAATAAAATAGTCACTGTGGAACAAAAACTGGACTGGTCCTCCAGGTTGGGATTTGGAGTGGGGCTAACAATCCCACTCCGTAAAAAAACCTGCGTTCCGAAACCCACTAATATAGCCTCGGAATGGAACAGGAACTAGCGGACTGGTTTGGAAAGAGATAATATGACGAGGAAGCGGAATGTTGCAAAGAGAAGGAGAAAAGAACGAGATTCATAGATTGCCTCTTGGAATGTTACAAGTTTAAACAGAGCTGGTAGTACTATAAGATTGAGACATGAGCTAGAGGAGGATGAAATCGGGATCGTTGCCCTTCAAGAAATACGGTGGAAATGGAAGGGAGTAATGCACCTGGGAAATCACACTATTTTCTATAGTGGACATGAACAAAACACATTTGGAACTGGATTCATTGTACATGAAAACTATGCAGATAGAATCATAGGGCTTGAAGCAATAAATGAACGAATGTGTGTTCTGAGAATGAAAGAAAAATTCTTCAATATTAGTATGATATGTGTTCATTCACCAACGAATGACGCCGATGAAAATGATCAAGATCATTTCTCAATATGAAAAACTCGGAAATGTGTATAAAGGTACCCCGGAGCATGATGTGGAGTTGATCCTTGGCGACTTCAATGCCAAAATTGGAAAAGAATCATGTCACAGACCAACTATTGGACCTCACAGCCCACATGATGAGAATAATGAAAATGGCTTGAGAATGATCGATTTTGCAGCTGGTGATAACATGACTATCAGTGGTACATATTTTAAACATAAAGACGTAAACAAAATGACATGGTTATGGCAAGATGGCCAAATCAAGAACCAGATAGATCATGTTGTGATTGACAGACGGCATGGCTCGGAGATTCTTGATGTGAGGAGTCTTCGCGGGGCTGATTGTGACATAGATCACTTCATGATTAGATTGAGATACAGGCGAAGAATTAGCAATGCTGGATTGTCCGAAGGTAAGGAACAGCTGAGGTTTGACTGTGAAAAACTGACGAAGAACCAGAATATATTAGGTTGGTAAGAAAGTCTTGCAACACACAAAAAAAGTGAAAAAAAGTTCTTATCATTTTCATAATATAATATTATTGAGTGATGTACGCTCCCTCAGCATCTAAAACTCGTGCCCAACGCTCTGGTAAATTTTGCACGCCCTCCGTCCGAAATTGTTTTGGTCATGAGTCGAAAAAGTCGTTCAGTCGGAATAGAACGTTTCTTTTTTAGGAATGAACCAAAACTTCGCCAAAAAATTTGTATGTGGCATGACAACCAAACTGATTGATCTGAATCCAATCCGGTATTCGAGGGTCCTGGGTACCAAACTGCACTGAAAGTGCTCAAAACGTTCTGAAAACATGTCAAAAGTCCCACAGATGTTGGTTTCCAAAAGCACGTTTTCAAAACGCCTTGAGAACACTTATCCAACGTGCTGGGGAACTCGTTTTGGGGACGTTGTTTACACATGCTATGAAACGTTTTCAGAACGTTCTCGAAATGTTATATGAAAACCAAATATCTCATCTCTAACCTATACAAAGGTATATTCATAGTTTTACTACGGAAAAGAGTACCAAACAACGATAAGAATATGTTTCGTGTTGAATATTGGAAAATATTCCATTCCAGAAGTTCAAAACTCTTGGCAGAATATAAATGATCAAGAATTGAGTCAATACATTGAGATTCACATAGCCACAAAATTTATGCGAAACAAAGTTTCACTACATGCAATGTATTGAAGAGATGCAAATGTGATTTATCGAATCTGTTGATACACACTCCACCGCAGTTTATTCGCATCTCCTTGAGATGGAGAATATTCAGAGGACTGGTACAAGTTTGATCATTAACAAATTCTCTTCTCAGATGTTTTATAAAAGTTCCATGGCAACCTGAATAAGACTATATATCGGACATCCGTATATCTCTAGTATATACAGGGTGAGGCATTTATCTTGAGACAACGAAATATCTCGGTGGGATCATCTTTTATTGAGAAATGTTTTATACAAAAGTTGCAGGGTGTCAAAGGGGCCATCTAACAGTGACCTTGGGAATGTCCTTGATCTCGATCTCCAAGGTCATTTGGAGGTCAAGTTCAAAATTTCAAATGGGACCCCCCCCCCCCTATTTGACCCCGGGAAAAAAAGAGCGGGAAATTGTACGTCGAGATATGACCTTGACCTCAAGGTCAGGGCAATACCAAGGTGATTCCAAGGTCAAAAGAGAAGAAATTTTGTCATACGAGAGGTGTTGTGCAACACGGAGGCTGGAACAGGCAGAACCATGAAATGACCTTAACCCTCAAGGTCGTTTGAAGGTCACCTTAGAAATTGAATGAGTTCGTTATTAAGCGAGTTTGTTTTTGTCTTGTTACCGTGGGTCGAGGTGCTTGTTTTCGGTGAGTCCCCTCGCCTCTCACCGTTTTGAATGGTTTTTTTGTTTGGAATAAACTTATTCCAACAAATGCTCAAATTGGTCACCTTCAACTCCAATGCATTTATAAGTTCGTTCAAGTTTACGGAATTTTGTTGAATTTCATTGAAACCCCGCTGTGCCAAAAGTGAACAAAATTCAACAAAATTTCTCTGCCAGGGATCTATCAGGGAACTATCATTCTAATACGGTTTCATCCAGTTCTCCATGTACTTCTTGCGAGCATTCTCAGTTTTGGAAATTTCAAGATGGAGGTTTTAGTATGGCACTTCAAAAAATCATAACTGATCGAATTATCAAAGCTGCCATCTTGGAATTTCTAAAATTGAAAATTTTTTTTTCACAAAGTACATGGATAACTCATTAAAACCGTGTGAAAATCATACTTTCCTGATAGTTGGTCCCCATAATTACATAATAATGAAGGTGGAAGCAAATGGGGAAAAGTAGGTGCCCTGTGGCACCTGTTCTTAGTGAGAGATAGTGAAGTGCTTTTGCAAGGATTTTTTTTCATGTTTTTGGAATGCATTCAGGCAGCGCACTCATTGAAATTTTGAAAAAGCCTGAATAAGCGTCAATCTAAGCCAAAAATTTGTTGCCTTGAAACGACATTTGTTGGTTTACAGCTAACATTACGTGCACAAGCAAAAGCGGAAGTTGGTTTTCCAAAAGATCACGATATTTTCCATGGTTTGAATTACCTTCAATGAAGTGGGCACTCACAACCTTGTGATCAATTATTGTAATTATTGTGTAATTGAGTTCTGTCTCTCGATATTTTCGGTTCATAACTCGGCACGTCAACAAATATCGTGATTTGTGTATTCTGATTCCTCTAATCTTTTCTTTTGCTGACTGCTAATTTCTTTCTGAATTTCGTCTCTGTAGAACTTTCTTCCAATAATGGAGGCCATTCCTGTGGAAAAAAGAATAGAAATGATCCTCATTTATGGTGAATGTGCCAGGAATGTTCATGCCGCTGTTACACTTTATGCTGAACGTTTTCCGAACAACGTGCGATCTCGAGCATCTTTTTATCGGGTCGTTGAACAATTCATGGAAGAGGGAAGTGTGGGAAACAGAAAAAGAGCCCGTCGCAACACAGTTACTGGATTCGATAATGAAATTCCTGTATTAGCTGCAGTGAATGCTGATCCTCATGTCAGTACTCGAGGAATCGAACATGATTCTGGAATTTTGCAACGTAGTGTATGCAGGATATTGAAAAAACAAAAATATCACCCCTATCACATTTCATTGCATCAAAAACTCCATGGTAATGATTTTCAAAATCAAATTATTTTTTGCCAATGGGCACGTCAACAAATCCAATTAGATCCTGATTTCTTTGCTGAAGTGCTATTTTCGGACGAGTCCCCTTTTACCAACCATGGCACGGTTAATAGGCATAACATGCACTACTGGAGTAATGAAAATCCACATTGGTTACGTCAAGTCGAACATCAACGTCAATGGTCTGTGAACGTTTGGCGTGGGATAATTGATGACCAGGTTGTGGGTCCACATTTCATTGAGGGTCACTTTAACGACGGAAAATACCGTGATTTTTTGGAAAACCAACTTCCGCTTTCACTTGAAGACGTAACGTTAGCTGTGAGGCAGCAAATGTGGCTCCAACACGATGGATGTCCAGCGCATTATTCTCAAGTTGCTCGTCAAGTTTTAGATCGCGAGTTCAATGGACGCTGCATCGGTAGGAATGGTCCAGTAAATTGGCCAGCAAGATCGACAGACCTCACCTCGCCAGACTTCTTTTTATGGGGTTACTTGGAGAGCAAAGTTTACAAACAAGTGCCAACATCTCGAAGGAACATGATACAGCGGATCAAGGATGCTTGTGCCAAAATACCACCTAATATGCTTTGAAGTTGTGTACGATCTTTTGAAGTACGGATCAATGAGTGCATTGAAGTTGAAGCTCACCAATTTGAACATTTTTTGAAATAACTTTATTTCAAATAAAACAAGCATTCGAAATTGTGAGAGGCAAGAGGACTCACCGAGAACAAGCACCCCGACCGACGGTAACAAGACAAGGACAAACTCGCCGAATAACGAACTCATTCAATTTCTGAGATGACCTCAAAACGACCTTGAAGGTCAAGGTTATTTCAAGGTCCTACCTGTTCCAGCCTCCGTGTTGCACAACACCTCTCGTATGACAAAATTTCTTTCCTTTTGACCTTGGAATCATCTTGGTATTGCCCCGACCTTGAGGTCAAGGTCATATCTCGACGTGAAATTTTGGGCTCTTTTCATTCCCGGGGTCGAATAGGGGGGTTCCCATTTGAAACTTTGAACTTGACCTTCAAATGACCTTGGAGATCGAGATCAAGGACATCTCCAAGGTCACTGTTGGATAGCCCCTGTGACACCCTACAACTTTCGTATGAAACATTTTCCAATAAAAGGTGATCCCACCAAGATATTTCGTTGTCTCAAGATAAATGCCTCACCCTGTACATGCGATGTTCTCTGAACGTCCCTCCCGAAACACTTTTAGAACATTCCAATGTTTCAGAAGACGTTTTGAGGATGTTGATCGTCTCTTCTGTTGCTGTACGGGGTGTGTGACGTGATTTTTACATCGAAGTATTTTCCCTATAATAGGTATCACTGAAACATATATTCACATATAATATCGAGGAATTTCATCAATCAAGAACCTTGGTATCAGGTGTGTAAGTATGAAACCGGAATTTCTGTACAGAAAAAACACGTTTATTGTAATGATATGATACAAAATAACTTCTTCGAAGTATTGTCCGTCGCTAACTATACATTTTTTCCATCTTTCCGGCGATTTGTGGATTCCGCGCCAAAAGAACCATTGCTCTTTTGAGGCAAACCAGTCATCGAGCCATTTCCGTACATCTTCGTAAGAAGTGAAGCGCTGCTCAGCAAGTGCGTGTCCCATCGATGCAAACAAGTAGTAATTGGATGGGGCAAGGTCCGGTGAGTAAGGCGCGTGCTGAAGAATCTCCCAACGGAACGACTTCATCGTTTCCTGGACCTGTTTTGCTTTGTGTGCTGGTGCATTGTCATGCAGCAAGATCACCTTGTGTTGTCGTTGTTGGTATTCTGGTCGTTTTTCACGCAAAACTCGATCCAAATCGATCATTTGTTGTCGGTAGCGTTGAGTATTGACAGTTTCCCAGGTTTCAGCAGCTCGTAGTAGATTACGCCCTTCTGATCCCACCAAACACACAGCGTTGTCTTCCGTCCGTAGCGGTTTGGTCTTGCCGTCGATGTTGATGGTTCACCCGGAGTAACCCATGACTTTTTGCGCTTAGGATTCTCGAAATATATCCATTTTTCATCGCCAGTCACAATTCGATGGAGAAATGACTTTCTTTAGAACCTGGTGAGCAGCATTTCGCATGATGTTTTGCGGTTTTCCTGCTGTCTTTCGTTGAGTTCATGTGGAACCCATTCCCCCACCTTCTGTATCTTCTCCATGGCTTTCAACCGAAGGGAGATGGCTTCTCGGGTCACCTTCAACTGATCCGCCAGTTGTTGTTGTGTTTGAGCGTCGTCTTCGTCCAACAAGGCTTGCAGGTCAGCGTCTTCAAACTTTTTCGGTGGTCTTCCACGTCCTTCGTTCCTGACGTCAAAATCGCTACTTTTGAACCGTTTGAACCACTCGAAACACTGTGTTTTACCGAGAGCATGCTCACCAAACGCCTCTACAAGCATTCGATGCGATTTGGCTGCGGTTTTCTTCAGATGAAAACAGGAAAGTAGTGCTGTCCGCAAATCGTAATTTGTTGACACAAAAGTCGACATGTTTATCTCTAATAAACTAATGCTACTGAATGAAACTCGTGTTATTGTGAGTTGGAAATCTTTGTCGGATATCAATACAATAACAAGACACCGCTGACGTTATGTGTCGGTAACTGCATCGACATCTAGCGCCACCTACGGGCAAATTCCGGTTTCATACTTACACACCTGGTATTTAGAATATGAAATGAAAATTCAAAAAAACGTTTACTTTAAAACACAACGTTTGGCTGCTGCATCTCACGATATTTTCAAAGTGAACATGGTGGTGGTGACATGGCAAATCGTCTCGCGCTTTTTTGACATTTTTACAGAGAACGAACAGTGATGTCTCCGCTAAATTCGTATTCACGGCGCAATCCCAGGTACGCGCTATGGTATACTTTTTTTTTTAATTCAATATCAATTGCTATTTTGCACAAAAATCTGATGCAAAGTTTTTCTCGCTCAAAATTTTCATATACCGTGCATATGTATACAGACACATTCGAACCATCACCGTGCTCGAGGCCCCTTAGGATGAGGAAACCCTTGGAAAATTCTTGTGCTCGCTTTTCGTCCACACGACACAGAATATTTCATATACAGCACACTGTTGCAAATAGGCTGCTCGCCCTCTTTTTTCCTCCAACGGTTTTCGCCTTGCATTGTGCGGGAGTGTACTGTATCTATAAAATATGTATACGATATCATTTACATGCATACCATATATATAAAATATTCAAACATGAAAATATATAGATAAATGAAATCCATGATTTTGTTTGGGCGGGTTCATGGAAAATAATATTGTTTACTGTGGGAGCCTTCCGAAGTAGCTGACCTGATCATCTGGTCATGACCAAATCAACTTTGATTGGTGCAGGAGTGATGTGGTCATGACCAGATGATCAGGTCAGCTACTTCGGAAGGCTCCTGTTACGCACAATCAGTTCAAATGCTGAAAAGGGGAATGAAATTGTGAGAAGGTCTCAAATCACTTGTAACCCAGGATCCAAGGGTGTTTGGGGTTGGTGATCACAGATCTGCTGTAAAAATCTCAAAATTCGGAATGGCGGATTCAATATGGTGTCAGTAAACAATTCAACAATTCATCTTTTTCAAACTTAGTAACCATGGGTTTTCGGGGTCGCTGATCACGAATCTGTTATGGAAATCTCAATATTCAGAATGGCGGGTCCAGTATGGTGAACAACGATCCCAAAATTCAATGGGTTCGTTTCAAAAGAACGGATTGGATTCTTCAACCATGAAATGTCCTGCAGGAAGCGTATAGAATATGCTGAAAATCAATAGAATATTGATTCATCCAGTAGCAAATAATTGTAGAGCAATGATGAAAAAATACTTGTCATACCTTGGAATTTGTTTGGTTCCTCCAAAAAAAGTTCCCTACTCAAAATGCCAAACTGATTATAATCAAAAATTTCCGCTGGAATCCATGCGGTTTCTTTACACTGAGAAAATGTTTGTATGTGGATTTATTCGCATAGACTACACTTTGTTTTAACAACTGAATTTCTATTCAAATATAAACCAGAGTTTTATTTGTGCCAAATGAGAAATTTATTCCATCCAAATGAGTTTTCACGCACTTCAAATAAAATTTCCTTGAATCGAGTAAAACTTGATTGGATTCAATGAAAAGGCTACTAGGTTTATATTTGGGGTGAAATTCGCCAAGTGTTACCACCTCAAAATTTCAATCTCATCAATGTTGATGAAATTCCATAAATTTGTTGTACTATAGTGAACCTCTTTGAATTGTGTTAACAACAGGTGTCTATGAAGTGGAGTAGTCGTCTTACTAGGGGTTCCAATTCTGAACATTTCTTTAATCTGCATTTTTTCGAAAAATCATAATCCTCATAATTTTTGTTCAGTAGAAAAATGTTATCACTGATATTTGTAGGATTTTTTCTGAATTTCACGACAAAAATATATTCAATCACGTAGAAAAAATATTTCACATATAAGTTCGAATTTTAAAAGTGTTCTTGCATTTTTTGTTCAATGCGACCCTTTTGATTTTGATAACACCTTGATATATGAAAAGCTTGACTCTTTGACTCCAAAATCGTTTGGATTTAAAAATGGGACAAGGAGATTTCTCCAAGATACAGAGAGTTCCAAGCGTGTACGTATCGCACCTTGAGTCCGTGACCATCACACCATCCATCCACAGTGTATCGTTTTATGGAAAAAATGATATTCATATTCATGTTCCGAATTTTTCTCATCATATTGCTGAATACAATACCCTGAATTGGTCCTTTTGAATACATAATCGATCCACAACAAACGATTGAAAAAATACGTCATGTTTTATTGGAACAATATAGTGAAAGTTGAGCACAAGAATTTGTAACTGTGTACTTTATATGATAAATTTCTTGTATTGCGAATAAGTTCCCATAGGAACGCAGCTACTGTGACTAGAAAAAAAGTGACATTCTTAACTTCTGAAGAATGACTGTTTATTTGGCAGATATAAATTTCAGGGACTTGTAACGTTATTCACTTTCGTTACTCATGATATATAAAATATACATAAAAATGTATATATTTTACACAAATTATATATTTATTATGTATATTTTATATATGATGAGTAATGAAAGTGAATAACGTTACAGTCCCTGATAAATTCTTTATTATGAAATAAAAGTGAGACGTTTTTTTTCGAAACTGAAAAAATCAACCCTCGAAAGAGGGAAGGCCGCTGTTTAACATCAGAATAGTGACTTGTGTTTAAGTTATAGTATTTTGACATGAATTCACAAAATGATATTGAAAAACTCAAAGTACCTGAAGTTATCAATCCTCTGATACTTCTGAAAGGTTGTTTCTGCATTCTGATTTTTGTGCCCTTTTTGGGTCTTTGGGAATATATTATATTCCACTGCTGAAGAGTGAGTCTCAAGAATAAACTATGAGTCTGTCATACGTATTATGCAATGATATTTGAGAGTTCTTGCTATCGTTTTTGTAGATGCAAATCGTTCTCCAAGCGTTTTCGCAGCCTCCATATGCGTACTCTTTGAACTGAGAAAAATCACAGTTTCTTTTAAATGTACTCTAGCCCACTGATACAGAGTATCAGCAGTCAAAATCTGATTTTCATTTGATGCTTGCAGACTTGCACGTGCTGCAAGTCTTTTTAAATTTCCACCAATACCATCGCAGGGTCCTTTACCATGTACACTTGCATGAAAATACCACTCAGCCGTAATTTCAAAATCATTTTTATGATGTAAAAGATTCACAAACTTACATTTGTTTGTGAAGTGTTGTGAAGCTCCATCAGTGGAGTAGAAAATTTTTTCACATTGAAAATTTCCTTTCAAATACTTCGTGATGATTTTTTGAAATTCATAAACAGCGAATGTGTCATGAGTCAGATTGTCAGAGAAAATTGCTACACTACGATGCCTTAACTCTTCTGTTCTGTAATAAATCACTGTTGTAAAAATGCAAACTTGGTTATTATTCCAATGGAACGATTGAATAGCGTTCTGAGCAATGCGTAATTTTCAGCCAAGTCACACATAACTATGAATTCTCCGGTCTTCAAGTTATCCTTGAGATTCTCAAGGGGAGGAGATTGTTCATTTGCTATAAAAGGATGAGATTTCAACTTACGTGAACGTTCGCAGAGATCTTCCACGAAATCATCTGCGTCTGTGATTTCAGTTCTCAAAGTACTACGATCAGTTTGTTGCCAAATTTGATATTCTACTCTCTGAATGTACTGATTTGTAAGATTTGATTGTAGGAAATTTTTTGAATTATCTATTCCAGGATACGCTAAGACTTGTCAAGATAATATTGAGGAGTAGGGTCCTCACATACAATCATTTTAATAGCATCTTGGTGAGAAGTCATGGGAAAATCTGTCGCACACGTTAGTTTTTGTAAGTCTATCGCATCCAACATTAAATGCACATTTTCGTGATGAACAAACACGTATACACTGAGAAAAATTATCTATTATAAATTACTAGACTCGCTAGTATATTGAGGATATACTTGCATTTTGAGGTTATATACCAAATATTCTCATCAAAAGCATCAGACTTTCTATTATACAATGTCATTATCCTACCATTCACTCCCAGAAAGTCTGGTACTTTTGAAAAGAATGTTTGGTATATAACTTCAAAATGCGAGTATATCCGCAATATACTAGCGAGTCCAGTTTTTTTTATAATAGACAATTTTTCTCCATGTACGGTATGAGTTCCAGTAGCTCCAGCGAGAACACAATTTCGAGGTCTTAACTGTGAAAATTTCGATAAGCTCACATTAAGTGTAGGATTCTTCAATACGAATGAAGAATACCATTCGGCAAGATTGCATAAAATCAATCTTTTTTGTAGATGATCGCGGGTGCCATCTATAGTTTTAATCGGAACATAATTTTTCATGCCGGGTGATATTCAGCCGTTTTCATCATCCAAGTAAGCAGCGGTGATGGAATTCTCAGTCTCGGAAGATAACTTCCGTCCTTCCTATGGATTTGGTGATGTTAGAATTCCGTTTTCAGTTGCCAACTGAATCGGCATTCCTTACTCAACCAACTGGTATTCTTAATTACAGCTGATATAATGTAGGCTCAAGAGAAATTTTCTTGATCCAAGAAAATATTTTCTCAATTCAAGAACCGTATCCTTAAGTCCAAAAAAATTTCCTTGCATCAAGGATACATATACTTGGAGGAATGGATTCCTCGGAACAAGAAAATATGTTGCTGGTGACAGTAATTATTTCTCTCAGTGCAAGAGAACACCAAGATTCAGAAAACCTTTAATCAATGTAAAATGTATTATTAAATGTAATGGACATTCGGAGATCAAATAAACGGTCGTTGGAAGTCAATTTATCTAGAAACAACCTAAAATTGATCTACTCGACTCGTGTTTCCTTGGGGTACTGTATATGATTTTATGTATGATATACTAAAGTAGAACTACCTCGAATTGATTATTCTCGTTGGTATCTATCAGAACAGTTTGGGAATCACACAAAGGAGACATTGGAGAAAGTACAGTCATCTCTTTTCTACATCCTTCACATATTCGGGTATCAGAGGGTAAATGAGGATATTTTTTTTAAGACTCAAAGATCAGGCCCGAAGATGGAAACATTTTTTGTGGCGAGGATATTGGAATGGATTAGAACATCGATCACCCAAACTTCTCCGTTTCATTGTGTTGTTATGTAGTAAAAAATCCTTCCTTCTTCAAATAACCATGAGTAGAAGATCGATCACGACAACTTCAAAAATGACAAAGTTTCACTTCTTCGATACTCACCTTCTCACATTCAAAACGACACGAAACTGTTATTGAGATTCACAGTGGAATAGATAATAAATGTTATGTTATAAACAAAATATAATCAGGTTGCGCTGGAAACAATGACAGTCACCATTCAATTGGAACTTCAGGATATAATTCTATTCTAATGATATGAATGGAGTCCGATGCTCAGTAAATGAGAGTCGAAGAGTACCACTAAGGAATAATAAAGAATAAGGAATAATTAGTCTCAGTGATTTTCGCTGACTTAGATAATGGAAACTACAGCAGAATGGATTTCTGATTACCATAAAATATTCTTATACAATATCGGCTCAGTGCTGTATTCATACACGATTGTGGCGGGTGGACGCGTGGGATCGGTGCACTTAAACTCCTCCTTAATTCCAGAAAATCTTGTTGTTCCATTTTTAAATCCGAACGATTTTGAAGCTGAAGAGTGAGGCTTTCGATATATCAAGGTCTTACCAAAATCAAAACGGTCACATTGAACAAAAAATGCAAAAATACTTTTAAAACTTGAATTCTTATGTGAAAAATTTTTTCTACGTGATTGAATATATTTTCATCGTGAAATTCAGAATGAATCCTACAAATATCAGGGATAACATGTTTCCATTGAACAAAAATGATGAGGATTATGATTTTTCGAAAAGATGCAGGTCAAAAAAATGTTCAAAATTTCAACCTCTGGTAACATGACAACCCGACTTCACAGACACCTGATGTCAACACAATTCAAAGAGGTTCAATAGTACAACAAATTTATGGAATTTCATCAACATTGATGAGATTGAAATTTTGAGGTGGTAACACTTGGCGAATTTCACCCCATTTACGTAAACAAACCACTTTTCTAGATGTATGATAAAATGAGGTTTAGAACTGGCCAATTTCTTACCAGTTTTGATCTAATATTCCAAACTTGCACCTCCAATTCAATGCAAGAAAAATTCTTTATTGATTCCACCTGGATTTCCAACCTGTTCCCGTGTCAAATTGGATGTGCATGTTTTCAATATCAGATAAAAACTGTTGGAAAGTCTATCAGTTTCACACCGCATTCCATAGCATAAAAACCGCATAGACTCCAGAAAAAATTTTCTAATAAAATCTATCTGGAATTTTGAGCAGTGTTCTGTAATATCGTTCCACTCCGTCTTCATTCATTGGAGAAAGTGGATGGAATTCATTTTTAAAATGATATCAAAAACTAGTTCAGGAGCACCTGAGTACATAGTTTGGAAAAAAATTGTTGGATTTTAAAATCATTGTTTGCCATACTGGATCCGCCATTTTGGATTCTGAGACTTTGACAAGAGGTTCGTGATCAGCAACCCCGAAAACCCATGGGTACCGAGTTTGAGAGAAATCCAATGGATTTTTGAATTTTTGACCGCCATATTGGGTGCGCTATTTTGAATTTTGCGATTTCACAACGGATCCGTAATCAGCGACCCCATAAACCCTCATTCCCCAGCCCTCCTGGATAGTAGTGAGTTACCCCAAAAAACATTCATGGAGTAACTTAGTACTACCTAGTAGGTTCACTTCCGATACTTTGTCTCAATTTTCCTCACAATATCAAAAATCATGGGCTCACTCCAGAAAATTTTACCTCATTGTGTCAGTAGCAGGAAAGAGGAGTGAAATGCTAATATCGAATATGTATCAATACCAAAGCATCATCGGAGTTTGGACTTCGGAATCTGTCCAGAAATATTTCTATTGATTCAGCTTCAACTGCAATTACACACTTGACATACATGAACTACTACAAGCGCGCGTTACGTCTCTGCACCCGCGGAACCGCTTCTCACCGAACTGGCGTCTCCAAATGGAATTGAGCGCAAGCTTGGACATGCTTGGCCTAGTAGATATAGGAAGCAATCCCAAGTAAACGGCAAGCAAAACCAATCTGTTTTCAGCAAAAACAATCAATTGTTGATCAATCTGTCTTTCAAAAACGCAGGTCACTCAAGTTCGGGCCTAAATATTAGAATTTTCAGAAACGAAAACTCAGTGAATAATCTTCAATACGTACACGTGATTATAAAACAGCTGAGAATACATTAATATGCATTCGATGCGATAAATGGAGTTGGATTCCCAACTCCCATGTTACGTAGTTGAATGCACGATTTTAAAACTTTTCATCATCAATTGATAACCCAAACGCACATCGCATTATTCACATGCAAAGGGCTCATGCGAGAAATCATCTACTACCATCGAAGGTACGTACGTTGGTATCTCAGTTGTTCCTCAACAGAAGAAAAGGAAATGAGATAAAAAAAGCAAAACAGAAGAGAAGTGAGAAAGAAACCGATGTGGACCTTTTGTTCTCGTCATTATATTTTCAACACCTACCGACCGTTTCATCTTTTGTCCGAATTGATATCGTCAATCATGGGTTTAATACTCGGATCGTTTATCATTTTGCATAGCACATGAATGGGAAACATCAAGAGAGTAGGTATACGAAGACGCGGTGCAATTAATGACCTAACTAAGGTTGCGTGCCATTCCATTCAATAATGGCTGCTGTTGCAATGTTGCTGTTACGGGTAGAGGGGCTATTGTATATCGCGCACGATGTACGTGTATTCTCCACACTGGTGGGACGTTGAGATACAGAAACGAAAGAAGATTTGTATACATGTAAACGGTTCGAGTGGTGACTCCTACCTACAATACAACCATTTCACCCTTTTTCACATCGAAGAACAGAAGCAAAATATGGACAAACAGCTCTTCTTACACCCACACGAACGAGCTAAGGTGTATCCCACGTTAACGCGTTAGAATACACATACACACACACTCGAACACATTGCCTTCACCCTCCTCTCTTTTATATGTACCGCCTTGAATTTGCTTCGAGCCTTGTTAAGTCCTTATACTTCTTCGAGAGTAACGTGAGTAATAACCAGTCTACCTTGTGCCTACGTTAATGGCATAACTACAATGGCGTGCGAAGTTGGTTCAGAGGAGAACAGTTTTCATTGTTGTTGCCGACAGACAATTCTACAAGGCATTTGCTCACTCGGTCCCGATCTCGATGATACATTTCGACATTAGTTCAGTTTTCGAACTAACAAAAATATATACATATATATATATATATATATATACACACTCGTACTACCAATATATATTCTTTGTTTCTATATATACATATACATTCTGTTTATCTCTTGTATCTCGCTCTTGAGTTCGAAGGTTCTTCTTCTGCTCCGTGTCAGTAGAAGTGTATTATTGGGCACCGATGGATACGAAGAGGAAGAGGAATGATACAAAAGAAACAGACAGATAGCCGGTGGAATGGATGGACAGACGGACGGAGAGGGAGAGAGAGAGAAGGAAAAAAAATCAACGAGGGGAAGAAATGACGTATGATTTGAAGAAGACAAAGATAGAAAGATGAAAGGCACCCGCCTCCTCCGGCCGACTTGGTCGCTGCCGTTGCTTCTGCTGTTGCCATCCTGATGTGTCTGGTCATCAACACCTGAGTCTTGAGAGCGCTTCTCTTCTCCTTTCCCTCTGCTTCGCTCTCCACCGTCGGTCTAGCCTCAAGGTACTACTGCTGCCAAGATCATCGTTTCACGTTTGGTAAAGGGTTCATTCTTGTTCCATTCTGTTCTCCTTCTACTTTTTCTTTTTATGTCTTTCGTTTTTTTTCTGATTCCACAAATGAAGTTCTAATTCACCCTTGTAGCCTCTTTTTGGATCTTATTCTCTCAACTCCGAATGATGTGTCCACGATAATGAATAGATTTGTAGTAGCAGACGTGAGGAAGTGCTAACGCCTAGCAACATTCATACGTTTATACAGTTGTTACTGAATGAAGATTTCAATATAATAGCTTGATCTAATCCCGTTGGATGATACTCCATAGTTTTTGCCTCAAATGGAAGAAGAATTAGCGTGGAAAAGTTTCAGTTCCTGCACGGAGAGAAATTCGGAGATATTAGGTCACCGAACTTCATGTAATTTTTGATCTTGAAATTAGATGATTTTGTATCTCGAATGGCGTGAAAAAACATCACAACATCGGAGAGCATTGATCTCGAATCCCGTGATATTATTCCACCGTGGAGTTGGAGATAAAAAATCAAGCAGTTCGGTGCTCGAAAAGCACACAGTTCGTGATAGAAAATCACCTATCGGTTGATTTTGTTTCACGTCAGTTGCGAGATGCAAAATCATGTGAAGTACGTTGATTTAATATCTCCGAATTTCTCTCCGTGTGCTTTCTGTTATCATCGGGATGTGCTAGACAGAAATTCGGATGTAGTAAATACATCTTTCAGTTTAAAATCATCTTGTTAAAGTTTGAATCGCTTATGGAAACCAATTTGTGATTAAATATAAAAATATCATCACATACACGCTTTTACTCTTTCCGAATCATGTTCAATCAGCATTCGTTATTCAAGGGCATCAAATCTCAAGTATTGTTATTGGTTTCATATCATATTTTGTCTTATTTTATCATAAGCTCTTCTAATGATCGATGAGTATACCTAATGGATTTGAGTGGATTTGAGTCAGCTTTGAAACTGAGGATTTCACAGCGTTTCACCAGACGGGACCGTTTTTCAGTTTTGCGTCAAGAATTTGTCCTCGAAAGGTCGGGTATGTTTTCTAGGACACCTTGGATATTCAGTATTCCAATGACCTCCTTCTACTCTTGAATCTCAGAACTAGGAGTTGCCGATCGGGCTCTTGATTATTTGCAACTAACACAGTGCCCTTATTACATCAGTACCTTGCCAACATGAAGTTCTCAGTACTGGTTTATCAGTACATGCTAGTATCATATTCCTATGTATTCAATACAAAACCCGTGCATGCTAGCCAACTCTTGGGAATCAATACTGGCGCTGTACTCGGCCTGTTGTCAACATTGGCCGAATACGAGTTTTTCTGATTGGGTAGTTTCATAACTGAACTAGGGTAGACTGGGTACGGTTGTAACATTTTGACTTCAACCTTTTGTAAGAACTTTATTACTGCAGTCAAATGGAAGCTAGATATTGTTCTAGGTAGCACATATATTTGTTTATCAAATGTGGATGCATTCGTTCCGCGTAAATGTGATTAGGGTTCAACACACACGGAAAAAAATCATGTTGAATTCACATGATGTGCTGCAATGAACAGATCAAAACTGATGCAGATAGAACTTCTGTTGTGTTCACATCGGCGCTTTCGTTATACAAACATCTTTGCTGTTGCAGACATTAAACAGGGTAATTAGCAATGTGACAGTGTAGGTTATTTTTGGAAAAATTGTAGGGCAAAAAACCGAGTTTCAGTGATGAACAAAAGTGAAATTGTAATTATTGACACAAATCGTTTCTTGATTTCATGAAAGTGACTTATCCGTCATTATCATGTTTGCATTCACACATATACGACGGAAGTTCACTAAAATTTGAGGTTAATTTATTTGTATAATATATATATATATTGATATACCCTATCAATCTGGTGGAATATTCTTCAACTCTGGTATATTATTATATTTTACGATTGAAATGGAAAATGAATCATGGTTATCAGTTGAAATGTATCAATTCTGAAGTGAAAGCTAATGAATATCTTGATCGTGATCATTGCGGATCTCTAACGTTGCAACATTGTATATTCAACGTCAATGGGTTTTTCGTTCAAAAGCAAAACCAAAACAATATCTCACATTATTTGTGACGTACATTCAACACCAGATTCTTTTCCCGTGCAGGAATAATTATGATGGTCGTTCAAATGTTACAACCCTAACAGCACATCCACCGATTTCTACGTCGCATCTCCGTGAACTCTATGAGGATAAATGGCGGATGTAGATAGAACGTGGATGAACGAAGATCCCACGAGAAGGCAACGTAGAGGCAACGTAGAGGCAACGTAGAAATGTCCGGTGCTGTACGGAAACCGACTACAACTTCAGGACGGTAGTGACAGGGGGTGGGGTAGAATGTAACACTTGAAAAAAATATTAAAAACTCGATAGAAAAACACAATTTGTTAGCGAACAATCACAGTTGAAAGTCGTTGTCTCATATATTGAAATACAAATGAACATGAAGACCGTATTGATATCCCACTTTG
The DNA here is from genome assembly GCA_018340375.1 of Gonatopus flavifemur. Classification (NCBI taxonomy): domain Eukaryota; kingdom Metazoa; phylum Arthropoda; class Insecta; order Hymenoptera; family Dryinidae; genus Gonatopus; species Gonatopus flavifemur. Next base: position 1,605,439 of record JAFFJZ010000036.1, on the reverse strand, counting down.
TACCCAAGTAGCACTAGGATATACTATGGACGTTCTTCGAATATTCGAAATATGTTCTATGCATATTCCAATGAGACCGTTTCGTAGGTGCTATGCATATTCATCGAACGTATGTAATCGAATATACGATGGGACGTCAATCGAACGTCGATTGAATGAATATCGTACATTTTGGATGTACCATGTACCTTTTAAGTATATTTGAAACAGTCTCATTCGAATATTCTATGAACGTTCATTATATATTCTGCGTATCTCATGAGTACATTCTACGAACGTTTTTAGTTCGTATATACTTTGAACTTCTGTTGCTGCTTGGGTATACGCACATACGCTTTCACCAAAGAGGTTATGTCGTGCCCAAGTAGCACCAGAATATATTATGAACGTTCTTCGAATATTCGAAATATGTTCTATGCATATTCCAAGGAGATCGCTTCATAGGTGCTATGCATATTTAACGAACGTATGGAATCGAATATACGATAGGACGTCACTCGAACGTCTATTGAATGAATATCGTACATTTCGGATGTTCTATGTACGTTCTAAGTATATTTGAAACAGTCTCATTCAAATATTCTATGAACGTTCATTATATATTCTTCGTATCTCATGAGTACATTCTACGAACGTTTCTATTTCGTATATACTCTGAACTTCTGTTGCTGATTGGGTATTCTCCTTTTCTCGATACGCGTTTTCGGGAACGATGCATCTATAAAATAGAATTGAATTGAGTAATCAATGTAATATATAAGTAGGATGCATGTATGAGGTCATCTCCGACGTTACAATTGACAGGAAACGTGTTACAATCGTCCCAAGTCGATGTTTCTTCCCTGTTGCAAATATTCTATAAAATCTCATTGACGAATGGGAAAATGAATAGGTTCCAATGGGATTCAATTACATTCAATTATGAATTCCACGATTCGTAATGGGATTCAATAGAATATTCCTACCAGGGTTGTGATTATTTCATTTTTCACAACAATAGACAAGATTCGTGAAGCAAAAACATTATTTATTCATTCTCTAATGTCTTGTGGTGGTTGAAAAAGAACACAAATATGCATAGCACGGACACTGATAGAAAGAAATCAAATATAATTCAGCATTGAATACTCACTTTCAGTTGCAAACTTTCAAAAGTTCTTCTTGACGTTCTGAGCATATGTGATATGACATACACAATTAACACGCAAACTTCTACGTACGAGAAGGCCCCCCTCCCTTCAGGTGATCTGAGCTATCACAATCCCATCGTCAGTTATTCGTAATGTTACAACCGTACCCTGTCTACCCTAAGTATATAAAAAAATATTTCGTAACCAAAGATTGATTTAAAATCTTTAAAAATTCGCTTCGCTCATTTTGAATAGATCCTAGCCCACATATGCTCGCTCCGCTCGCATTTTGAACAGTTCAGATATCCGGGGACATATAGAAAGGCACTTATCAGTTTTTCCCTCAATCGGGAAACTTTGTAAATGTAATGTTCAGAAAGCCTGGAACTTATTGCCTACCATCCTTTATACCATCTCCAAATGATTCAGAAACATGTACCTGGATAACTGTAGAATTTAAAATGTCCTGGTAGAAATAAAGCCTGGAAGCGCGACGAAAGCGTAAGCTAAAAGTAGTTTAAGCATAATGGACGTAACGAAGGGTTATTTCGGCGTAATTTAGAAATGAATCCGAATATTTTCAGCCATCATTTGTTTCAATAGCTACTCCCTTCACTTTTGGATTCTCACTGGTGCGCGGTTGTCGTAACGTCAACCGGCTCTTGAAGAGTCTTCGGATGCAGCAAAGCTTACACGGGAAGATCGAGATTATTATTTTTTTTCAACATTGGAGCCCAGAATTTGATTCAGCACCCTTGAAAATCCCTAGAACCCGTGTTACATATAACGATATAATTTTGTTCATTAGAGCCGGGATGACTATATTCACGTGTGCCATATTGGATTCGCCATCTTGAATTCGTTTTTTGACGTCAGATTTGGATACTTCACCCTCCAAAACCCCTAGGATCCATGTTTCTTATAAATCTGTCTACAAATGCAGAGTTGACTGAATTCACGTCCGCCATCTCAGATCCGCTATCATGAATTCGGGATTGGACCCCAGATTCGAACTCAGCACCCTCGAAAACCCCTAGAACCCATGTTTCATATAAATCTGTCCACAAATGCAAAGTTGACTGAATCCACGTCCGCCATCATGGATCCGCTATCATGAATTCGGGATTTAACCTTAGATCCGAATTCAGCACCCTCGAAAACCCCTAGAACCCATGTTTCATATAAATCTGTCCACAAATGCAAAATTGACTAAATCCACGTCCGCCATCTTGGATCCGCTACCTTGGATTCGGGATTCGACTCCAGATTCGGATTCAACACCCTCGAAAACCCCTAAGACCCATGTTTCATAATAATTCATCGATCCGAGCCAAGACAGCAAATATTCAAAGACTGCGGAGAAAATGAGGTACATATATATATATGTGTATACAGCGGAGAAAATTTTCTCCGAGATCACCTATTTTTTCAGAAAAAAATTTCAAAAAAACTCTGCCAATTGGCACGTGGCTTCCTCGTTTGTGTTTAAGAAAAATACATGTTTCCTTTCTCTCTCCCGTTTTTCTTAGAGAATCAGGTTGAAATTTATATAGGACTGCGATTTACACTGCATAAAGCTATGGTGGAAATTTCATGACAATTGGATGATAGGAACGGAAGTTATCCGCACACGGAGAAAAAGGAATTCGCTGTGGCAGCGAAATCTACTTTTGCTGGGTTCCTTTTGCCAAAGCAGCAAATTATTTGCTGTGACAGCAAACTATTTGCTGTTCCAGCAAGCTTGTTAGCTGCGACAGCGAATTTTTAGCTGTGGCAGCAAAAAAGGTTTGCTACCCCAGCAAGATTTGTTTGCTATTCTATATATAATAGTGAAAATTTGCTGGCGGAGCAAACATTTCTTGCTGCCACAGCTAAAAAATTGCTGTCGTAGCTAACACGATTGCTCTTATAGCAAATTTTTAGCTAGGTCAGCAAAAAATGTTGCTATTCTATATATAATACCTCGATTTGCTGCGTCAGCAAATTTTTTCTCTCCGTGCATGTTAACGATGTTTACGAAATTTCCAAATTTTGTTTCGAAGCTCAGTGCTTACCACTTTCTTCCTTCAATTCCGATTTGTTTGAAATTCACACCATACAACTAACCCCCCGTAAACTGATTATATTACAAGTTTCATGGCATTTGGATGATACCGACATGGGGAAGGCATGCTTTCAAAATATTGTCAAATAATGTGAATCGTGAAACAAAAATTTTTCACAGTTTTCAATCGATTAGAATGAAACTCAAATGGGGCCACAATAGGATCATCACCAGAACGTGGTATAAGTTTGATTGCAATCGGATAATAGGAAGCGGAGATATACGCGTATGCAAATTCACGACTTTTCGAAAAATTCCCCCTCACTCTTCACGTTCTTCTGTAACGATCAGGTTAAAGCTTATATAGAACCACTATCAACACTGCACATGACTCTAGGGAAAATTTCATCACGATCGAATAATACGAACAAAAGATATACACGTTCGCAAATTCGTTACATACACACAGACGAATAGACAGACAAAAAGGAACCTGATTTGCTCTTTTTTTTCTCCCCCCAATTCCAATGTGCCTGAAATTTATATCATGTAACTAACATCTCGTAAATCAAACATACTGAGAGTCCCAAGACCCTTATTCTCAGATAATATGGACATGGGGAAGGCATGCTTGAAAAAAAATACAGATTCCAAAGGAACATTTTCCACAGTTTTCAACCGATTTGGATAAAACTTATATGGGACCACTATCAGGACATGACTAAAACGCGGTTAAAGTTTGATCGGATTCGGATAATAGGAAGCAAAGATACACGCGTACGCAAAATGTTCATTTTTTGTCAGAGTTCTTCTCATCCACCCAATTCTTCTGAATGAATCAGGTTGAAACTTATATGTGACCACTATCATCCTAGTCCACAACTGTGATAACAATTTCGAAATGATCGGATAAGCACAACGGGAGATATGCGCGTACGAAACTTAGGGGGGGGGGGGCTACAACCACACAGACAGACAGACCGACAGACAGACAGACAGACACGGTAACAAAATTGTTCCCCGAATTCTGAGGAACATTTTGCTCTAGGAGATTTTGAATTTCGAGACAACAAAATTTTCGGCCCCTCGAAACGATCACAAAGCTTCCCTCTAAACGAGGAAGCAAAGGTCCTCTATAAGTTTCATCCAATTTGATCCACTTGGTCCAGAGTTATCGCTGGTACAGACAGACATACATACAGACAAACCCATGGATTATCAATCAGTATTGTATGAAATGAAAAACTATCCAGCTTCCAATTGGATTATTCAAATATTTTAGAAGATACGGTCAGAGCGTACGTTAGCGGGTGCAATAGGCACTCCGTGCTGGTATACTACGTATACCGATGAGTGCCTAAAAATCTACAAAATATTACTTTGGGTTAAAAAACAATTTCTTCAGAGTTCACTTCTATAAATGTTGAATGAGTTTGGCCAGAATAATCACTTTGCGTGGGAGGGAACCAGCTTCGCAGTCGATTCTTAGAAGGTTCTCCCAGTGGGGATTGAACCCGGGTTCTGCGAATGATAGTCAAGGCTTCTATCACATCAGCGAATCTCCGACATGACGACGCAACTCTCATATAGTCATTTATTGTCATCATTGTGTGACGGGTTACATTAAAAGAAAAGGTGAGAAACATAAGATAAATTAAATTTGAAAGAAAATGAAAAAAAAAATATAAGTCAGCCAATAAATCAATTTAATGAACTACGATCTGGATTCTGACGTTGTGAAGTTTTACAATTGATTCGCCCCTATAGCGAAAGTCTGAAATGCAATGAATGGTTCGCAGACACAAAATATAATGGAGAGAAAGAAAGAAAGAGAGGAGAGAGATAAAATGAGTAGTAAAGGAATAAAGGCGCTTATCTTGGCCGTGCTGACTCGTAGCAACGTTGCTTGAAGGTTTTTCCTTTGACTCCTCTGGGTTGGCGATTTTCTTTTCTCTCGAGGAGTGTTATTTGAGCCGTCCCATCAATTTTCCATCAATTGCCACATGTAGTAGCCTTGGTGAAGGTAATCCTCGCATTGATCTCGCTGATATGGTTTCGATGGGAGGAATTTCGAAAATTCACATGTACACGTGAGCGGCTGATTCAATGGTCCAAAAATCTTGCGTACAGCGAATCGATTTGGTGTGAGTCGTTTGGCGGACGGGATAAGAGAGAGCTCTTATCAATTTTTGACTTCAGCGATCTCTTCCTCTCCCCTCTACCTCTCTTTTACTTTCTTGCCTACTCTCTCGCTTGGCCCTAATTCTTTCTCTCTCCAATTATAACTATTTCATTTAATCATATTATCGCTACACTTGTCATGGGAGATGGAAAAATTCGTTCCTGTGAGATGTAGACCACTCGATTCAGAATTTTCTGAAACTAAAAATGAGTAGGTCCTGGAAGAGAGGATTTGTCGACTCCGACTTCGAAATTTCACAAAGTAAAATCGATCGATACAAAAATCGAGTGAGATCGATGAAAAAATTTCAAAAATTCGTCTTTGTGGCAATAGACCAATCGCATTGAAATTTTCTGGAATAAGAAAATGAATAGCACTTGAGAGGAGCGTTTCTCAATAAGTGCATCTTCAAAACTCACCAAGTGTTGGAGCCAATTGATGAGAAAATCTCAAAAATTCGTCTCCGTGGGACATACACCAATTGATTCAAAATCTCCTGGAATGAAAAATCAATGGCACCAGAGAGGAATCTTTCTTAAAAAGTGCACAATTAAACAAATACTGAAGCAAATTGATTTCAGAATTTCAAAAATGGGTCTCCGTGGGATATACAGGGTGACCCAAGTCGGATAGATTATATTTAGGGAGCATATTCTGCAGCCAAAATGCAACAACTTTTGTATTTGGCAAACTTTTTTTTGAGGCCTAGTTTTCGAGATATAAGCATTTTTAGTTTTTTTTTTCAAATCCAAATCATTCAAAAATACGATATGCTACGTACTTGGGCTTGGGACCATTCGCTAAGTTGGAAAACGACGGATCCCTGGAAAAAAATTTCAACTATCCCATCATTGTTTGGTCCGGAGCTATGGCGATTTGAAATTTTTGAGCTTCTAGCCAATCACCGTTCAGCAACTTTGAATCGTTATAGCTCCGGAACAAACAATGATAGGATAGTGAAATTTTTTTTCCAGGGATCCGTTGTTTTCCAACTTAGCGAATGGTCCCAAGCCCGAGTACATAGCATATCGTGTTTTTGAGTGATTTGGATTTGAAAAAAAATCTAAAAATGCTTATATCTCGAAAACTAAGCCTCAAAAAAAATTTTGCCAAACACAAAAGTTGTTGCACTTTGGCTGCAGAATGAGCTCCCCAAATATAATCTATCCGATTCGGGTCACCCTGTAGACCAATCGATTCAGAATCTTCTGGAATGAAAAGAGAATAGGTCGTAGGAGAGGATTTTTTCCGATGTTGACCTGTGAATTTTATCAAGTCCTGAGTCAGGTGTATGATAATTCATTTTTCTATATGAAATGTCGCTGATGTCATATTCTCAGGATATTTCATTTGCGAAAAATTCAGCATATTCCCCATTTTAGAGTCCCAGAACATTACAAAACATTGTGTGCAATGTTCCAATTGCAAGATTCTCAGAACATTTCCAACGAAATATTGTGTCTGCAATATCTATAGGATCTTGTATAAACATTACACACACACGGAGAGAAATGTATTTGGAAAAATTACCATTTTATTCGTAAACTAGAACTATTCGGCAAAACCAGACAATAATTTATAATATAACTCCTAATCATTGCCAGTTGTGATGGTAAAAATCGAGATTCATTTAGATTTTTACCATCATAGCTGGCAATGATTAGGAGTTATGCTATAAATTATTGTCTGATTTTTCCGAATAGTTCTAGTTTACGAATAAAATGGTAATCTTCCCTGGTGAAAGGGAAGCGTGTCATAAAGAGTAACGGAAGCGTGAGCATGTTTCGGATTACTCTCCTAATACTTCTCATATGCTTCCTATCCACTCTTGGATTACGCTTCCGTGCGTAAAGCCCGGTTTCTATGAAATTGGGGTTTCTTCGGATACGCTTCACACACTTCAAATATACGTTCGAACCACTCTTAATGTTCCACTTGACGCTCGGTATACGCTTAAATTCACGTTCCAAATACTTTCCAACTGCGTTCCTGACACTTTCTATTACACGCTTCCCTTTCAACAGGGTTTCCAAATAAATTTCTCTCCGTGCAGAATGTTCTGAACAAGACATTGTAATATTCTAGAAATATCACTGATCACTGAGACATTGTGTGCTGTGTGGTTAGTATATCACAGTAAGGGAAAATAAAAAGTCTAGTTGATGGGATGAAAAACTATCAAACCAAATTGTTTGGTTTTCAGAACCAGAACTCATGAGTCCCATCAACTAATTTTCATTATGATAGTTTATGTTATTATATACCTTCAATCACACTGAGAGAACTGTCCAGTTGTCACGGCGAAAGACTTGATGGCACACGACATCGAATGAAGACTGTTTTCGTTTCGGAGAAGTATTAGTTATTCCCACACAAAATTCTTGTCACAATAACTATCATGTCAGTTGTGACAACTCAAATTTTGTATTCAATGTTGTTCCTGGTCAGGTATTGCATCACTTCCTCAAGAGTACATAACCCTTCTAGAATACCAATTGAACGTTCGCAAACGTCCATGAACAATTAAATTCATACTAAACGGATACAGTTGGAAATTTAGTTCACTCCATTATGTTCCGAAATCTGAATTAAAATATATTTTTAGTTACCACAACTATGAAAATATATTTGATGTCGTATTTGACTGAAAAATTCAGCAAATTTGTGATTATGGCAACTCAAAGTCTTCCTCAGCGTATACGGATCGTTGTCAGAAGCCTACACTGTCAGAAATATCTGGAAGTTTTTTTCAATTACGTACATGAAATCAGATTCATACACATTCTACATTAAATTTAATGTACAGAAACATGAAAAGACTATAGATTATGCTATAGTTTACATTAAATTTACTGTAAAATGTGTATGAAACTGAATTCATGCACGTACTTGAAAAAAACTTCCAGCAAGAAAATTAAAATTAATGCGAAAATTTCTAACAGTGTATATTCAGGTGATGAAACTATACGGATCGTTACTCTGACAATCTCTAAGGTGAGCTGTAATTGGAATACGTTCAGATGGCTGCAGAAGCCATACCTTTTGTCAGTGCAGTGTTGATTGTTGATTTTCTACAAAGATCCACCACTTGTGAAAAAGTGAGAAGAAAACATACCATTATTTACGAATAGTCACAAAATTCGTCGAGTAATGCGAATGAAGAATTGGATCATTGTATCAAGATGGGCGGTAGGGGTCGTACGGGGTGAATTCGTCGAACGAACTTTTCGTCAAAGAGACGTAATTTGACAATCGCTAGTCATTTCTAGTGACCATTGACAATCGCTCGTCACTTTCCAGTAATCAGTAGAAATGACTAGCGATTGTCAAATCACGTACCCATACAACGCCAAAGATTCCATTAAATAAGAATCTGAGAGATACTGTGAACAATATTCATACTTCATTATAAAACAGTGATTTATTACAACAAAAAATGAGCTGTCATTACGAATCTGACTTACGAATTCGAATTATAGATTCTATTATCAGGCTTTTTATTAACTACCCTGATGAGAATGAAGCGTATACACAAAGCTGGAAGGAAACGTATACGAAGCGAAAAACGTTTCAACTCCCTCTTTCTGGAGCGTATGATACCCGCTTGCTGGAAAGTCATCGAATCATACGTTCTGTATACGTTCCATAAACTTCCGATCCCGTTTCGCATATGCTTCATGTAACGTAATAGTAGGTTATATGGAGCGTATGCGAGTCATACCTATTCTGACTTCAAAAAACATCTTTTAGCAATCGATGGCAACGATGAGCCATGGCTCAGTAGTTGAGACCCTACCATAGTGAAAGTTACCGGTTCAATTCTCACCATAGGGTTCAATTTTTTTGTGTAGATTCCTTGAATTTTTCCTGCTTTCTTTGTTTCAATTCCCGTTTTCACATACTCTTTGTATCCTTTCCATTCAAGCTTCGTATACTTTCAATTAACGTTTGTGTTACCCTTCAGCATACGCTTCGTTTACTCCTTCTTCTAGCTCCCATTTTCACCAGGGTATGACGCGTCACTCACATACACACACTGACGTGTTGCTCCACGTTAGCAAATGCGCGACGCTAATTATAAAAAAAAACAAAGCACAAGAATGCAGCCCGTGGAATATGCCACACCCAGGTAGCACACGCACGTTTTGAGAATATACGTTGAGGATATTCGAATATTCTACGGAGATTCTTATTGTGTGCGAATTTAGTGTACGTACATTCTCAGAATGTTTGAATAAGACTGTTTCAAATATTCTCAGAATATGATGCCACGAATATTGTGGGGATATTATAAAAAAATGCTGTTCAAATAGAAATTCCTGCCAATATAACTTCTGCATGTAACCGAAAACTATTTCACAATCAATTTTTCTACTCATTAAACATCTGTAATCATGGATTCTCAGCAATATTATGGATTCACATGGATGAATGAGATACTTATGATCGCAACAGGCAATCATAATATATACGGCATTTCTTAATATTTTATTATACTTTTGAGGATTATTTTTCACACATGGTACTCTCAGAGAACATTTACGATATTAAAATGCACCTTTCATAAATTTATTATTCCTCAAATACAAATTAAAATGATATATTATCCAAGGGTTTCTAACCTGTCAACAACATTATCCGCCATTACTGGATTCATGCCATCACGATACTTGCGCCTGCGCTGCCCATCAATCTCCGTACAAACTTTGTACGCATATTGTACAAACGTTCCTAGAATATTCGGAACAGTCTCATTTAAATGTTCTAAGAATCTTCTATGAATATTTAGGAAGCTTCTACGCTTTTTGTGAGAGTATTCGATCGAGGACATTTTACGGATGTTGTGAGATTATTCTGAAAATATTCTGTGTTACATGGGAGTACGCGTAGTGCACAGCAATTGAGTTCATTGAACTAATACAATTTCCAATTCTCACATAGGTAAACGAAGAGATATTAAGTCTGGGCGGACGCTTCGCAATGACTAACTCAAACGAAGGTTTCGCACAAAGGCTACAAAATTTGAAGGAGAAACCACGGCCATATCGTGGTATAATTCTCTTCGCAGCATAAAAAAACTCACATGACGAACCTTAAAAGAATACTCGAACTGTAAACATACATATCTAAGACTACGTCACTTCTTCAACAATTAAGATTGCAGAAATCTAACACTTCAAACATTTGAAGATTTCTGTGATACTGCTGTATATCACATTGAAGTTTCAATGTCCCTTCAGAAACATTGCGATCTCCACTAATCTCACGTTTCATGCAATATTTCCAAATTATTTCTGGAATATTTCAAGAGCATTTATGAAACATTCCATTGTAATATTTTCTCTTGCGATATATCTGAGACATTGCAAAGAGCTAATAAGAGCTGTTCATTTCAATTGACAGATTTTTGACATATTTCTATGAATGGTCATTGAAATGTAATGAAGATGGAAGATCGAAATGTAATTGAGACATTTCTCCAATCCATGGTGCTGTATGGGTATTTTCGGCGAAAACATTGAGAGAAAGGGTCTATCCAAATATTCAACAGCTGGGGAATTCACAGTAAGACCCCGCAATAAGAAACTAAAAGCCCCAAAAGGTAGGAGTTTTTTCGTAGGGTTCCCTCACTGCTTTTACATTGCCAACACCCTATACAGCACCAAAGATTTCATTAAGATTGCAGAAATCCAACACTTGAAACATTGAAATATTTCTGTGACATTGCTGTATGTCACACCGAGGTTTCAAAGTCCCTTTAGAAATATTGCAATGTTCGCTAATTCTAAATTTCAATGCAATATTCCTGAATCATTTCTGCAATGTTTCAAGAATATTTATAAAATATTTCATCGTAATGTTTCCCACCTGATATATCTGAGACATTGTAAATAGGTAACATTTCAATTGAAAGTTTTTGAACATATTTCTGTAAAAGTATACTGAAATGCGATGAAGGTGGAAGACTGAAATGTAATCGAGACATTAATGGAATCTGTGGTCCTGTATGGGACTCCTCGTTGTTTCTGTCTTTCTTTTGCATTTTCGGTGACGACCCCGTATCAAGAAACTTTGTTTTAGCCGTTCGAGCGATTATCACCCATCATTTATTTCGACGCTTATGCGCTTATGCTGATGTATTTACGCCCGTTTAATGCGCTCATGTGCTTATGCTTATGTATTTACGCTTATTCACAAAATAAAAGTAAAAGGAAGAATGAATCTCAAATATGCTCATTGCAAAGGGGGTTGAGGAGTCTGAAAGTTCTCATTTACATATTTCCAAAAGTCAATTACTTTACTCCCAACGAATATACTATTCCTCCGGATGGATGCATCCTTCACCAATACTAGTTTCATCCTGTTACAGTTGGAAACAATTTTCAACAAGATTCAGAATCTTTTTCAATTACTTCGGCTTTTGATGTTCTATATGAAGATCGTTGGATGAACGTATTTTAATCTTTAAAAATCCCATGTTCATTATTCCCGAGGACAACTAGAAATTTTCTTGAATATTTATATAATATATGGGATTTCTTCTACAAAAAGACTCCCTGGTCAAGCTCACTCAACATTTGTAGAAATAAACTCTGGAGAAATTTTTTTCCGACTAAAAGTATCATTCTGTGGATTTGTTAATATACGTAATTTTTTTATTTTTCTCGGTCCAGAATATTGCTTAAATTATCTTAGCAATATTTCAGAATGGCTCCAGAATGTTACCACAATGATCTCCGCAATATTTTGAAATATTTCCAGAATATTGCGAAGTAGGTGACATGAGACATTGTGGAGATATTCTGATAATATCTCTGAGATGATCTCCAAAATATTGCAAATTCCAAATGTAATATTCTGGAGATATTGCTAGAATATTTTTTGGTATGTGGGTAAATTCAATGCTATATCAGTTCGATCTTACATGAATTGTGGAGGAGGTTCAAACCTACATAAATTCGATCCTGCATGAGTTCGATTCTACATAGATTTGACGCTACACCCGTCCGATCCTACATCCAAATTTTTTAATGAAAATGTGAAATTGACCAATGCTACGTAAGTTCGGTGCTACGTCCATTCGATCCTACATCCAAATTTTTTGACGAAATGTTGAATTGTCCGATGCTATATAAGTTTGATGCTACATCCATTCGATCCTAAATTCGCAAAATGTTGGACACACCTTTGCTACATAAGACCGATCCTACATGAGTATGATAATCTGTTGGAAGTACCGATCCTACATGAGTCCGATGCTACACTGGTTCGATCCTACATGAGTTCAAAGCTACACAAGTTCAATCCTACATAAGTTATGTCCTGCATCAGTTGTCGAAGAGATTCGATCCTACATACGTTTGATGCTACATTGGTTCGATCCTACATACGTTTGATGCTACATTGGTTCGATCCTACATCAGTTGGTGAACAGATTCGATCTCACACAAGTTCGACGCTACGTTGGTCTGATCCTACATCAGTTGTCGAACAGGTTCAATCCTACATTGGTTTGAATCTACATAAGTTTGATGATCCATAAGTTCGATTCCACATGAATTCAATGCTACATAAGTTCGATCCTACATAAGTTCGATACTACAGGAGTGCAATACTACATATATTCGATCCTACATCAGTTGTCAAAGAAGTGCGATCCTACATAAGTTCGATGCGACATCATTTCAATGCTACATAAGTTCGATCCTACATAAATTAGATGCTACATAAGTTCGAACTTATGTAGATTCGTGTCGAACATGTCCGACAACTGATGTGGGATCCAATCAACGTACACTGAGAGAAATTTCTAGTACCGACAACTATGAGAAAATAGTTATATATCGCATCAACTAACGCTCTGAAATTACAGAAATTGTTAGTTCATCATGGCATCAACTATTGAGGAAGAGTTGTAATAACTTATTCATAGTCAAGATAACCATAGTTCGAATGCTTATGAGAACATATCATATATAGTTATGGTGATTATAAACAAATAGTGGGATGTGTAAGAAGCAATGAACGAAGTGAAGGAGGAAATTCAATCGAAATTACAGATTCAGGGAGAAAATATAAGTATGTTGAGATTCGCGGATGACATAGCTATATTGGCCACGAGTAGTACTGAGTTAGAAAATATTCTCAACACCATGAGAACAATATTATTGGAAAACTATTGTATGAATATAAATAAAGACAAAACAAAATTCATGATGTGTACAGCAGCGAAAACAGCTAGAAGAACGAGAATCAAAATAGATACCGAGACAATTGAACAGGTGAAAGAATTCAAATATCTAGGAAGCATAATTACAGAGAACGGCAAAAGCGAAAGAGATATAAGAGCAAGAATAGCACAAGGGAAACAGGCTTTTTATCAAAAGAGACAGTTATTATGCTCAAAAAATATAAGCTTGGAAGTAAGGAAGAAATTCTTGAAAAGTTACGTTTGGAGCACAGCATTATATGGTTGCGAAACTTGGACAATGGGGAAAACTGATCAACGAAGACTTGAAGCTTTTGAAATGTGATGTTATAGGAGGATGCTCAAAATAAAATGGATAGACAAAGTCAAGAATGAAGAAGTACTCGAGCAGATAAATGAAGAAAGAAATCTTTTGAAACACATCGTGAAAAGGAGAAGCAATCTTATAGGACACACATTACGGCATGAGAGTTTATTGAAAACAATATTGGAAGGGAAAATGAATGGTAAAACTGGTAAAGGTAGACCTAGAGCAAGTTATATGAAGCAAATCGTACAAGACAAGGGATGTAGTAGATATGTAGAAATTGAACGTTTGGCGGATAATAGACAGGGGTGGAGGGTTTCATCAAACCAGTCGTAAGACTGATTACTTCATGATGATGATGATGGATGTGATATTAACTATTTCGTGCTTGTTATAGCAACTATAACGTTCCAGTTATTCCAACTATAGAAGTCAGAGCAGATAAAAATATCTTTCTGCACACAAAAGTTGAATATAGTTGATTTAATTACACAGGTCAACATTTGATCTACGCTGGAACACCAGAACAGAGGTGGGTACACTGTAAAAAATTTTTGTATGTAATTTAATAGAAAAGTATGTGAAGCAATTCACACATACATTTGGTTGTGCATTTTCAAAGAAACAATTTATTAAAATTCAAGAAGAGGTTTTGAAAATGTGTGAATCATTTCATGTTAGTATGAAATTTCAAAACGATTGTTGAATTTTCAATGAAATCCTTTTGAAAATTAATTATGAATAGGTATCGAAATTTCAAATGATTATCGTAAATTTTATAACCTCTTAATTGAACTTTCATATACTGGGAAGTATGAAAAATCAAAATACTAATTTTCATATTCAGTATTGATTTTTTAACTATCGTATTTTCAATACAATTCGCATATCTGTATTATATAGATATGTAAGATTATTTCTAAATTGAGGAATGAAATTCCGGAATTCTGGGATTGTGAAATCTCGATTCGAGCTTCCTTCATATTATTGTACATATTTCTTATATATATTTATATATTTATATATAAGAAAGATACAAAGATCATACTGGAAACATTGTAGTTCAAAAGTTAATATTGAAGAAGAAATTCAGTTTATGGTTCTCATGTGGATATACATCAATATATCAATCCAAAACTTTGTAATTGAATTCTGAAAAATATTTAGCATCTTAGTGAACTTGATTATCATCAAAACAGATGATTTTCAATGAACAAATTATCACCACGTGATTTATCAATTTTGCCGAAAAACGTTCTATCATTTTGCAGGTACGATTATAAAGCGTGGATCTGCAGAAGACATGCGCAGTGACTTCAGCGCACAGTGAATTCATACACTTGTGTATTATTTTTCAACAAAACTATTGAAATTTAGTAAATAAAACTGTGAATATTCAAAATGTGATTGAAATTTCATAAATGAAATTTTGAATATTCAAAATGTGTTTGAAATTTCACAAAAATGATTTGAATTTTTCACATTCATTTAGAATTTTCATATGGTTGTTATTGAAATTTCATACTACACTGCAAAATTCAACCATGTGAAAGAAAATTCAAATTGTAGAACTGAATCTTACAAAGCATGTTGGAATTTTAATTTTGATAAAGAACTTTAATACAAAATATTTTGAATTATAATAATACTGATCAAAATTCAAATACGTTTGTGAACATTAAAATAGTCACATGAAATATTAGTGCTATTTTATATTAAATACGATTCAACTTGCATTTATTTGGAATTTCATAACCGATTTTATATTAGAATTCAAACCTTTTTTTACAGTGTACCTATCAGTTCTGGGGGTCGGAGATTACAATTCCTGGGTCCATATGACCCCATCACGTCAGGATCAAGGTCAAATCAAGGTCCAACATCTCAAATCGAGAGATATAATTTTTTTGGCCCCAGATTCCGGACCAGCGGGAAATTTGATATTCAAATACACTTTTACATTCAAAGAAAAGTGGTATTTGCAGATCATATTCAGGTCATATGTAGGTAAAATCCTGCTTTTGAACCTTTTTTCGATATTAGGCTGAACAGGCGTTTGTATTAGTCGACTTTTACGTTTTGGGGGTCGGAGATCACGATTCCTGGGTCCATATGACCCCATCACTTCAGGATCAAGGTCAAATCAAGGTCAAACATCTCAAATCGGAAGATATAATTTTTTTGATCCTGGATTCCGAACCAGCGTGAAATTTCACATTCAAATTCAAGTCATATCTGCAGGTCCTATAAGGGTAATATGAGGGTAAAATCCTTTTTTTGAACCTTTTGTTCGATTTTAACGGTTATTACGTGTGATTGCGCCCAGGGCACCTCCCCGTGGTGACGATGGGCAACGGAGTTGTCCCGCGTTCCGGGTAAGTCCCTGGGTGACGGCTTCCATGCCGTCATGGCAACCACACGGGATAATGTTACGGGACAGGGTTTCGGAGACCCAGAACCGGCGGCTGGTCAGGGTGGGAAAGCGGGCTCGCAGGCGTCGTCATCATGCGACCGCAGCTCTACATTGGTGGGAAACTTGGCCTTTGTAGAGTCGAATGCGACCAGTCAATCCTCGTCTTGCATGAACAGGGTGAACAATTTCTGTCGTGTGTGGGGAGTATATTCCCCATTCGAAGAAATTCATGTTTTCGGATTTGATGAAAAAAAAATATAACGAGTGCTTCGATATCGATAGCTACACATTCGACAAGATTTGGACGCCTCAATCTATATGTTCTAAATGTCGCAGTGCCCTTAATGAATCTGATAAACGAATATTTTCGAGGCCAATGATATGGAGGAAACCAACAGATCATACTTCTGATTGTTACTTTTGTTTGACCAACGTAAAAGGCTCCAATTTTGTTAATAGACACGCAATTTCCTATGCGTGCGTGACATCTGTCACTCTCCCCGTGTATATCAGCGCCAAAATCGATGTGAACGACAGTAATTACGGCAGTAAATTTTGGAAGACAGAGAATTCGAAAAAAAAACATTTGACCTGCAGATGACTTCTATATGACCTGCAGATATCAGCTTGATTGGATTATAAGAATTTATCAAGATTAAAAATTTCCCGGCCGTTCAGGATCCGGGATTAGTAAAAATGATATCCTTTGATGTGATGATGTTTGACCTTGATTCGACCATGATTCTGACGGGATGAAGTCATATAGACCCCGGAATCGTGATCTGCGACCCCAAAAACGTAGAAGTCAACTAATCCAAGACCCTGCCTAGCCAATATCAGAGAAGACATTCAAAAAAAGGATTTCACCTACATATGACCTTCATATGACCTGCAGATATAACTTTAATTTGAATGTAAAAATGTATTTGGATGTAACATTTCCCGCTGGTTCGGAATCCGGAGTAAAAAAAATTATATCTTTCGATTTGAGATGTTTGACCTTGATTTGACCTTGATTTGACCTTGATGCTGAAGTGATGGGGTCATATGGACCCAGGAATCGTGATCTCTGACCCCCAAAACTCATAGGTACCCACCTCTGTTCTGGTGTTCCAGCGTAGATCAAATGTTGACGTGTGTTATTTGTGCGTTGTTATTAGATCATGAATCGGGGCGGTTATGTTGAAAATTTTTGGACTGTGACCATAAATGCAATTTTGTAATGGTAATTGCAAAAATTATTCGATTGCAGCAACTATATAAAAAATTACTCATAAATGTTATTCGTGTGAAATCTCTGGGTCTTTGTAAAAAACTTGAAAAATGTTTCATGTTCAAATTTTCAAGTATCCGGAAGGGCGTCATGTGGTACAAAGGTCACTTATGATAAGAAATAAGGTCCCTTTATTTAATTTATATTTCTTCTTTCCTTAGAGTCGCAATAATTTTGATGAAGATGAAGCAGACCAAGTTCATAGGCTAGTTGTACCTTCATTACGTAATTGAGAGTTAAAATCTACCATATTTGAAATTATAAATAGTACACTGAAGAAAATGTTAGTTCAAAAATTCTTCTTCTTGTTCGACATTAAGAAATTCAAACTATTCCCGATTTTCCATAATTTCCAACATCAGCGATAGTAAGAATACTACAATCCAACAATCTTCACCATTGCTGATCGTAAAAATAGTTGAAAATGGAAAGTACTTATAGCTGAAATTTTTCAATGTCCCTGGCTTATGAACAAAAATAGGGATTTTTAAGATGAAATTCTTCTCAGTGTAGCATTGAAATTAGCAATATCAAGAAACAAAATGTTTGGCTGTGTTCATACATGTTTTATTGTATTGATTATCAGTTGATCCAATTTCAACTTAATAAATCAACAATCATTAATTTTGACAAGTGTTTAGGAATTATTATATTGTAAAATCAAATACAATGTGAGAACGTTCTTATTCTCAAAATACATAGAAATAATATAATTGACAAAGTATGAGTAAGATATTTAAACAATCATGAGACATAAAAGTCACAACTAAAACATATGATTATCGTACGAGATATATGATTGACCATTTGACAATACAATTTTGTTTCGTAGTTGATAGAAGGGTAGTGATTTATATGTAATAAATTGATATTCTCTCTTGTCCTTCAATTCGAAACTTTGTAAATGTTCATCTTTTTCCTCGCACTCAAAAATGTTAACAATGGAAGCAAAGTCTAGATTCTGAATAACAAGACTTTTTTTTTGGAAAACATTAGTTATATCACCATATAATGGGATATCTCCAGCGCGAATTTTCAAAATTGTATTTACATTATATTTGAGATTTTCAATTTCAACATATTTTATTTCACGATAATCATCCAGATGAATGTGTGGAAGTTTCATAACAGGACGGTTTTCTAAAGAGTTCAAATGTTGATAAGAAACCGAAGGTTCAAAACTCTTATTTTCAAGAAATAATTTACTGAAATGCAATTGTTCCTTCACAACTATAGTTTGGAATGAATTGATTCTGTTATGAGATGTTGATGCAATCTGTTTTAATTCTTGGTGCTCGGCTTCAAAGCGCATCGCCCAAATGTGAATAAGCGGTCCTGCAGTTATCATCACATGAGCATAATGCAACATATTATGGTATTTTGGCTTTAAAGAATTTCCGAACAGCTTAACAAATAATTTATGATGATTCTCAACAAGCGTGTAGAGTGTATTAGCATCAGTATTGGAAATAGTGAATTGCAAGGCAATTGATACTATTTGTGTGAGTAGGATGTATAAATTCCAAACGTCTAATTTTTTACGTGGAATTAAATCTCCGAAAATTAAAGACGCATTTAGAGCAGAGCACTTCATTTCTGCAGCAGACATTCTTAAATATTGATTCACCAATTCAGAAGTACTGATGAGGGGAGGCTTATTAGAAGGATCAGGATATTGAAAATATTTGATTTTGAAATTAAGAGCTTCTAATGTGAATAATTTCTTGACGGTGATTAATTGATGCAAAATTAGTCCTAAATCATAAATGCATCCTCCTTCAAATAAATTGTGCATTATGTCAACAAAGCAATTATTCACAACATGAAAATCAAAAACTTTGTTCCAGACACAGGATCCTCTGATTCCTGTGTGTTGTGCATCATTTTTTTCAACATCAGAATGATAATTGGTTACAGTGCGCAATATGGAATCATTTATTCCACATAATGATGTCGATGCTTTTTTGGTAATTTCACAAAATCTGCAGAAGCCATCGGCATTGAAACTTTTTGTAAAGCCAAGCATTAAATTTAAATCCAAGTTATCTCCAATTATCATAGCCAATTTAGGAAAAATTTTGATTTTTTTCCCCGAGACGTTGATCATAATTCCGTCGGTTGTTAATTGATTAAATTCTTCAATCACGCGTCCATACACAGTGTCGGATGAGTACTCTTGTATGTCGCTTGAATGAGTGATTTGAAGAAGAAATATATGATCTAATTTTGATCGGAATTCTGAAGGTAAAGCGGGTATTGAAACATACATTCCTGACATTTTATGGATGGTCGCATGTGATCCTAAAGGATTGCCACATTCAAAATCGTCCTCATACAAAAATAATGGTGAAACAAGATCACGGGCTCCTTCTATTCTTGATTTCCAGTAATCGGTCTGAATGATGTTTGATATATTTAGATCGGAATTTAGGTTTGCTATGTAATTCACTGTTTTTCCAAATATTGTAACGGTACGAAACCTAGAAATAATTTAGATAGCACGTATGTTTGGAAATTAAATTGAAACAGATGCTAAAACTGAGTAGAGAATTCAATGTACTAGTTGATGAGATGATCAAACGAAGTGTTAATTTTTTTTTGTAAATTATGATATAAAAATCACATATTTTTGTGATAAGGTTGCTCAGGGTATTGTTCTGAGCAAGTTAATCACAAATACAATATCAAAATATTGACCCAGGCAAAAGAAAGAATTTTCAAGCAACAGCGACTATGGTATAAAAGGGGCGTCATAACGACTGCTAGTCATCCGATTTCTACTCGCGGCAACAAACAGAGCTCCGACGTGTACAGGGAATCAAACCAAAAACACAAAGTGATTGAATAAAGAGTGTATCAGTGCTACGAAGTATAAAATGAAGTTTTGTAACAACGAATATTTCTTTGTTTTCCTTTGATAAAGATAAAACGTAAAAAGAATATTTCTATGATTATCATTTCCTGTTTAATCATAGATGAAATTAAATTCAGTTAAGTGTTATATCAAATATTAAACGAAACATCTTGTTCTAAGAACGGCAGTGTTAGAAGGAGAAGTTTGTTTGTTTCCTCTTAAAAACAAACTGGCGACCTGAAGTGCAAGTCATAACAGTATCTGTCAATTCGTCATATTTTTACGGGGCGAAGTTTCACGTCTAATTTCAAGTTCCATTAAGAACCTGCTGATACCGTGCAAATATTATTAATATATATATTTGCTTAGCACGGTATATTTACAATATATTAGGGATTTCAAAAATTTTTGTTCAAATCTGAGATAATGGAATTATAGATCCAGTGTTCTGAACATGTGTCAGTATATTCGATTTCAATTCTTCTCGATTACCAAATGTTATCATTTTAGGAGGTATAAAACAATTATGTTTTTTCAACTCTGAAAGAAATTTGTGTTCGGTATTTATTTGTGAAAAGCTGTTCTGAAGTTCACAAAATTTGTTTTCTACCTCACTTGTGAGGGACTCATCAACATGTTTCAAAATAAATTCTTTCAATGATGTAATAGAATCACCATTGAGCATTTTTTCAAATTCTAATATCACCTTCGTAGCATGACTTCGAATGAAATTTATATCACTGTACAGCGTTGTTGCGATTTTTGAAGCAGTATTGAAGAATGGAAACGTTTGGATTTTGTCGTGTGTATCTTTAATTGGATCCACACAATCGTCGTGTTCGTAATTGTATGTGATACAGTCGGGAATAATTTCGGTCCTCATTGGATCTTGATCTATACCATATTTGTTACATGGACGGTGATCAATTTCATTTTCAACCATATCGTTTATTTCTGATGTTTTACAACACTGTCTATAGTGATTACGAAGAGAACCCAAATTATCAAATTCCCTCCTGCATGATTGTCCCACACATCCATAACTAACAATTCTTATTTTATGAGAATATCTTGAATGGTATATCATTAATGACCTTGAAATTACTGCAGAACATTCAGTACAACGAGTCAACATTTTGAAGATAATTACAACTTCGAAATAAAATTTGACCTAAAAATATTCAACTTTTATTGATGTTTAATATATTAATCAAGGGAGTTAAGAATGGATATATTATATATCAAAATAAACTACGCGAATTGCATAAACTATATGATATTAGGACCAAGTAGGATAAAACAAATAATACTGAAGTTGGTATCTGCATTTGCTACAATATCGAAAAAAATATCCCAAGATCTCATAGAACAACTTATATATTAAAACGCAATATAAGGGATATTGAGAATTAATTTGATGGCTGCTCAGGAATATGCAAATGTGATGGATTGATTCTTATCCTTCATCCGCTGATTCCGCATGATAGGAAGTTGGTAACCAAACTTGAACTCCTGGAGTTTTGTCATATCCAAGCTGCAAATCTTTTAAAGAAGCTCTTACCGTTTGAACACTCTGATAAATTTTATCAACTTTTTGACAGTTGTAAATTTCTTGTCGAATAAATATCCAGATCGGTTCAGAAGCAGCGGAATATTCAACATCTAGAGCAAAAATCGCCTTCCAGCAAAAAGCCACAGCACTTGAAACATCAGTAAATTCGAATTTTTTTTCATCAATAATAAAGTAAGTGACGTCAATCTTGTGTAATGATCCAACAGCTATGATGAATGGTTGCACGGTTAATTTCAAATCGTTCATCAATTTCCGATGACCAGTCAATTTTACTTCTAAATCAGTGATTGTCTGCAAGGAAATGTAAGAGAAAAGATTCAGAGAAAAAGCTACGAACTGCATCAATAATAGTGTAATCGAAAGCCTTACGTGTATCCAAGTAATAAATCCATCACATTGCTCCTTATGTAAGGGTCTTCACATTTCCTTTGACACACCGGTTTTTATTACCACTGGTCGGAATAAGTACGTCAGTATGGGCCATGCGAATGTTGATGGAGGTATTGTTTGTAGATTTTCTTCGTATTCTTCGATAACTTTCAATGCATTGGATGATTTTTTGGACAGAAATATTATTTTTCGAGCTAAATCAGGCCACTTATTTTCTGAAGCATTTGAATCAACGAATGAATCTGTGAGCTTGAAATCTAATTCGATCAATCGTCTCCCAAATGGTGGGTTCAAGAGGGGTACTTCACAAAATATTCAACAATGCTTAGATTCAACTTTTTGCGGTAGTGGAAAGTTTGTTCCCTTAAGAATAAAACTTTTTCAGTATCATCTAGAGTTGATTTTTGTAATTCTTCAATGTATTTTTCTGCAACTAAACTCTTTGTACTCTCTTATCTCTTCTTCTTGATGAAATTCTCTTCCCCGTGGATGATTGCGGGTCTTCCAGGGGGATATTCATGAGACCTGTCCTTGATATCCTTTTTATCCATCCCTGGTAGTATCTGCTTCCTTCACGTGGTGGGGAGGATAAGTATCTCAGAGTTGGATCTTTTTTTCGAGTGGAATTAACTACTCAAGAGAAAGGATACAAACTGAGAGAAACGAAATCATCCTAATGCCAGAAACATCGGCAAAATTAAACGGGAGGAAAGCAAGGGGAAACTACCTTCCTTGACATGTTTCAATACTTCCCGAGGAAATGAAACCTTTTTCCTAACCTGGAATATTATGTAACAAAAACAAACAAACAAATTGATGAATACATGATGGCGCTCTCTCGGGTAAAATATTCCGGAGGTAAACTATTCTCCCGTTCGGATCTCCGGGTGGAGGCTGCTCGAGGAAGCTTCATCAGCAAGGAACGAAAACTGAAGAATAGGATAGGGAAAAGAAACAACATTCTTCGAGTCGGAGCGTAGAATGTTAGATCACTGAGGCAAGCGGGAAAATTAGGAAATTTGAAATTAGAAATGAATAGCTTGAATAGAGACGTAATGGGGATTAGCGGAATGAGATGGTCACAAGAAGGCGATTTCTGGAGTGGGGATTATAGAATAATTCATACAGGATCAATGAACGGTCAAGCAGGTGTAGGAATTGTAATGCATAAAAGAGTAGGAAATAGAATAGAAAATTATTTGCAACATAATGAACGTGTGATGATGGTTAAAATCAGAACAAAACCGGTATACACAGTCATAGTCCAAGTATACATGCCCACATCTGCATATTCGGAGGAAGATATTGAAAAAACGTACGAAGAAATAGAAGAAGTGATAGAATATGTGAAGGGAGAGGAGAATTTGATAGTGATGGGGGATTGGAATGCGGTAGTAGGACAAGGAAAAGAGGACAACATTATAGGAGATTTCGCGTTAGGGAGGAGGAACGATAGAGGACAACGTTTAGTCCAATTTTGTGAAAATCATAAGATGGTTATCACAAACACTTTATTCGAAATTCATCCAAGAAGAATCTACACTTGGAAAATGCCAGGAGATACAGCAAGATACCAAATTGATTACATATTAGTGAAACAAAGATTTAGAAACCAAGTGAAAAACTGTAAAACTTATCCCGGTGCAGATATAGATAGTGATCATAATATGTTGATGATGGAATGTTCTCTGAAATTCAAATCTCTGAAGAAGAGAAGGAAAATGCAGAAAAGATGGAATTTGAAGAACCTCAAGCAAAAACAAACACATGAGGCATTCGAGAAAATGTTGGATGAAAAATTGGGAGATCAAAAAGAGAAAGACTTGGGAATAGAGAGGAGATGGATAAAGATGAAGGGGAACATAAGAGAATGTGCGGATGAGATTTTGAAGAATGATGGAGTAGAACCTAAAAACCCATAGATAACGGGAGGAATTTTAGAATTGATAAATGAAAGAAGAAAATACAAGAATAATGATAGCCAGGAAGGCCAGCAACGATACAAATCATTGAGAAAAAAAAAGCGAATCAAGGAAAGCAAAAGAACAGTGGTTAGAAGAGAAATGTCAGGAAATAGAAATAAGATTGCATTTAGGAAGAATAGATGGAGCATATAGGATTATTAAAAGATTTTTCGAGCAAATGAAATCTAGAAGCAATAAGATTAGAAACTCTCTAGGACGACAATTGATAAAAACGGAAGAAAAAATAGAACAGTGGATCAATCATTTGGAAGACTTGTATAGAGGAAACGATGATATAGCACTTTTAGAGAAGGAGGAGGATGTAGATGAGGAAGAATTGGGAGATTCGATATTGAGATCAGAATTCGACAAGGCTTTGAAAGAATTGAAAAATAATAAAGCGCCAGGCATAGATGCCATAAGCGCGGACCTTATAAAAGCCTCCAGTGAAGGAACTCGCGACGCACTGTTTGAATTGATTAGAGATATGTACGAAAAAGGAGAAGTACCGGAAGATTTCCAAAAGGATAAAATTGTCGCTATCCCGAAAAAGCAAGGGGCAGACAAATGCGAGAACTACAGAACGATCAGTTCAACTTCACATGCTCCGAAAATACTGACCAAAATTATATACAGGAGGATGGAAAATAAAATAGAGAGTAGATTGGCAGAAGATCAGTTTGGTTTTAGAGAAAATAAGGGAACAATCAAGCAATCTTAGCACTCAGGGCAGTGATAGAGAAAAGGATAGCGCTGAAGAAATCTGTGTACATAGGTTTTGTAGATATACAAAAGGCTTCCGATAATTTGGACTGGGAGAAGATGTTTACGATCCTGAAGAAGGTGGGAATAAATTATAAAGATAGAAGAATAATATACGAATTATATAAGAATCAAAGTGCAATAATAGACATAGAGGGTCAGGAAGGGGAAGCACAAATAAGAAGAGGGGTGAGACAAAGATGCTCATTATCGCCACTGATTTTCAATTTATATATAGAAGAAGCAATGAACGAAGTGAAGGAGGAAATTCAATCGAAATTACAGATTCAGGGAGAAAATATAAGTATGTTGAGATTCGCGGATGACATAGCTATACTTGCCACGAGTAGTACTGAGTTAGAAAATATTCTCAACACTATGAGAACAATATTATTGGAGAACTATTGTATGAATATAAATAAAGACAAAACAAAATTCATGATGTGTACAGCAGCGAAAACAGCGAGAAGAACGAAAATCAAAATAGATACCGAGACAATTGAACAGGTGAAAGAATTCAAATATCTAGGAAGCATAATTACAGAGAACGGCAAAAGCGAGAGAGATATAAGAGCAAGAATAGCACAAGGGAAATAGGCTTTATACCAAAAGAGACATTTTTATTATGCTAAAAAAGTATAAGCTCGGGAGTAAGGAAGAAATTCTTGAAAAGTTACGTTTGGAGCACAGCATTATATGGTTGCGAAACTTGGACGATTGGGAAAACTGATCAACGACGACTTGAAGCTTTTGAAATTTGGTGTTATAGGAGGATGCTCAGAATAAAATGGATAGACAAAGTCAAAAATGAAGAAGTACTCGAGCAGATAAATGAAGAAAGAAATCTTTTGAAACACATCGTGAAAAGGAGAAGCAATCTTATAGGACACACATTACGGCATGAGAGTTTATTGGAAACAATATTGGAAGGGAAAATGAATGGTAAAACTGGTAAAGGTAGACCTAGAGCAAGTTATATGAAGCAAATCGTACAAGACAAGGGATGTAGTAGATATGTTGAAATTAAACGTTTGGCGGATAATAGACAGGGGTGGAGGGTTTCATCAAACCAGTCGTAAGACTGATTACTTCATGATGATGATGATGAAATTCTGTTACAGCAGTTTTTATTTTCTTCAATGTATTTGTGTATCTATACTATAATTCACCGGTTGCTGTCCGACGATTCGAAGCACGTTTATACCATGTCTCAGGTTGTTGATTACGCCATATTCCTGTAATCTCTTTTGCCCAAAATATAAATGTCTTCTTAGAAATCCTATGATAAATATAGTGGAGTATATCATTCAAACGGTTCTATCATTCAAACTTATAGAAATCAGATAATTTTTTTTATACATATGTTTTTATACGTATTTTTTTCAAATACGTATGATTTGAACAACGCGACTCTATAAAAAATTGTAGAATATTATAGTAGTACTGTATGTTACGTACGAAAAATTTCGGTTTCACTTAATAGATGATCAACTATGATTTTAGATAAATCATTGGCATCACTTCCAATACAGGATTATCTCAATAAATATTTGCCCCTGGGTGTAGATTTCAATAAGGCTCGTAATTTCTGAAATAAAATTGTATATGATTTACTCATTATGGTATGAAGTCGAAAAATCGGCTGATTGTGTCACTGGATATTGAAAATGAATTCAGTTCCTTTCTGAAAAGATATTATTATATTATCTCATACATGAATGGATGTGATGGAAAAATGAAAATATCATCCGATGAAATGAGTCATTGAATCTTCTTGTGATGCTTACAGTTAACTTGATTAATTTTCCTCTCTCAAGGATGAATCTATATCTGTGCCCGATAGGTTGAATCAATTCTTCTATCGCATCATTTGGTATAGATAAAAATGTATTTTGATCTATTATTTCTCCTACAACAACAAAAAGAGAACATTTTGCATTCATTCAAACAATTGATTCATAATGTTACAAGATTAGTTAAGGGCACTCAAGTACCAAAAGAAGCAAGTCAAATTTTGCGCTAACTTTTTCAATGAATTATGCGTTAAACGGGAATTTTGAGTGAATAATAATAGAATCCATGACTAGGATTAGACTTTTAATACAAATGTTAGTCTTTTACAAATTTTCTGGCAAAGACAAGAGGATTTTAAAAATAATAACCTCCAACTGTCAACAATTTTTGTAATTTCATTTCCCAATATCTGCAGACCATGAAGAACCCCAAATTTGTATCCAGAGTCCAATCTTCAGTACGTACTCAATTATTATCGATTTCAAATTCGAATGTGTCAAGTAACTGATGGAAAAAGTTGGCGCAAAATTCGGCTCGGTCCTGCTGGTACTTGAGTGCCCTCAAGAAATATTTTACATTCGGCAGGTATCAGTGAATTGAAGAAAAACTGAATACATATCATTTCACTCGAAGAATATAAATTTTCTAAGAAAACTGTTCTTTGGTATAGAATAGCCTTAGGTCAAATTGAAACGTATATTTGTGAATTTCAAACCAATTTGATAAAATCAAAAGCTATTTCCCCGAAACGTTTGAATATACTTTTACATACAGAAAAAAGTTGCTCTAAACATTACTACATTTCATAATGAAGTGCGAAAAAATTCACATTGTGAGGTTATGTACTATATTTCATGATTGCTATATCTCCTATCAATTTCACAACATTGTCTGTTACCCTTTATTGGAGAATACACTGATTTCGATGACAAAAGATGGTACAGAATCTCACAATATGGATTCGTTCATATCTTACTAATATCAAAATGTAGTAATATCCCAGACAAAAATTCCCGGGTGGGTGGGATTCCCAAATTTGCATGTGGACCCAGGTTCCTGGCCGGGACCCGCCAGGTCCTGGCCAGGTTCTGCCCAGGACGAGCCAGGTACCGCCTGGAATCCCTCTGGTTCCCGCTTGGGGCCGGTCAGGTTCCGAGCAGGAACCAGAAGGTTTCCAGGCTGAACTCGGGCAGGACCTGGCCAGGACCTGGTGGGTCCCAGCCAGGAACCTGAGTCCACATGCGAATTTGGGAATCCCACCCACCCAGGAATTTTTGTCTGGGATTCAACTTTCTGCACATAAATTTCAGTAATCATTATGGTTTGAAATTTTTTGTTACTCACAATCATTTGATACACAGAAAAAAAAAACTATCTTGTATCAAGACGATATTGTTTTCGTTATATATGAAACACGGATTGTGTCAGTTCAATGCAATTGGCTTTGAATCAAAAACAGGAAAAAACAAAATTCTTGATTCAAAGCAAATAGCATTGGAATGAGACAATCCGTGTTTCATATATAACGAAAACAATATTTTCTTGATACAAGATAGTTTTTTTTTCTGTGTAGACCTTCACGTATTTGTTGTCTTTTTTTCATATTAGCCGACTTTATATAACGTTTTTTAATTCACCGTCATGAAACGATCAAAATTTCGTTTGATTTACTTGCACAAGAACAGTTTTATTCTCAAATGATATAGGAAAAAAAATATTAAATACTCTGTGAAACTTTTATACCAGTCATAAGATATAGTTTACATCCGACGACAAATGACGATCAGTAAATAACAATTCACCGTATCCATCGTTATGATCACTATAAACATTGCTCAACACTGATAAACACAGAGCCCCTGTCGTTGTGATAGACTTATCTCTTTCGATTACTATATACAGGGTGGGGCATTTGAAGTGTCGCGGGCGTTTTTTCCAAAAATAAGATGAGATACAAGAAAATTTTTCGGACAAAAATTGTAGGGTATCGAGGGGGACATCCGATGGTGGCCTTGGCTGTGACCTCAAATCTCATCTTCAAGGGCATTCTGAGGTCAACTCTTGTTTTTTAAATAGCATCTCATATTTTTTACTGCAGATTTGGATTCTAGGTCAAAAACCAAGACACTCTTGTCTGAACCATTTTCCTGAAATCCGCAAAGATGGCGCTCTAATCGATATTGTTCCATACTGAATCTGACATTAGGATAACTCGAAAACGAAGGGTCTTGGAGGAGAATGTTTCGGACAAAAGTTGTCTGATTCCAAGGGGGACCCCTTGAACTGAAACGGAGGTGATGGGGTATAACAGACAAAACACAACACATTTCAATCGTCTACATCACTTGGATAATTTTAATGCAGTAGATGCTCAAAATGATGGCCTTAGATTTCAATACACATTTCAAAACGTTTTACAAAAGATTGCTGAACTCGTGCTAAAATATCTTCATTGATGCTCGCACATGCATTGATGATTCGTTGACGCATATTCTCAGGTGTAGTCGGTGCTTGTTGATAAACTGTATCTTTTATGTATCCCCATAAAAAAAAATCTGGAGAAGTGAGATCCGGAGAACGGGCAGGCCAATGAACTGGTCCACGACGTCCTATCCATCGTCCAGAATAATCTCTGTCCAATATTTCTCGAGCTGTGACTGCATAATGGGATGGACAACCATCGTGTTGATACCACATATTCAATCGTTCCTGAATAGGTATGTCTTCAAGTAATGTTGGAAGTACTTGATCTAAGAAATGTCTGTACTTCTCTCCATTTAGCGTATCTGCAATGAAGTACGGTCCAATTACTCGAGATCGAAAAATACCACACCAAACATTCACAGCCCATTGTCTTTGATGCTCTACTTGACGTAACCATCTTGGATTTTCTGTCGCCCAGTAATGCATATTATGTCGATTTACTTGACCATGATTGGTGAACGTCGACTCATCAGAAAATAATATGTTGATGAAGTTGTTATTGTGCATTTGCGCTAGACCCCATCGACAAAACTGTACACGATTTTCGAAATCATCACCGTGAAGGTCTTGATGCAAACAAATGTGATACGGTTGGAATTTGTGACGTTTCAGTATTCGAAGAACACTTCTTCGAGAAATTCCCGAATGGAGTTCAATTTCACGAGAGCTCACGTGTGGATTATTGGCTACTGCAGCTAGTACATTAACTTCCGCCTTTTTTCCGCCAACAGTTCTCATTCGATGTCGTTTTTCCCTTGTAACACTTCCCGTTTCTGAGAATAATTTTGTAATGCGTTGAAAATACCTAATGGATGGCGTTGTTCTTTCAGGAAATCGTTCTGCAGACAAGTCATATGCTTGTCTGGGGTTCTTATGCACTTCACCGTAAATGTAGATCATATCGATCTTTTCAGAAACCGTGTATCGGATATCCATGATTTTCAATTTGTCATAAACCAAGTAATAATCAAATGTAACTGACAAACTGACTTTCAAAATCGTGAATTTTCACTGAACCCCGTCGTTTGTTTACATCGCGTGAGCTCTGAATGGTGGTAATGTAGACGATTGAAATGTGTTGTGTTTGACAACTTTTGTACGAAACATTCTTTTGCAAGACCCTTCGTTTTCGAGTTATTCGAATGTCAGATTCAAAATGGAACAATATCGATTAGAGCGCCATTTTTGCGGATTTCAGGAAAATGGTTCAGACAAAAGTTTCTTGGTTTTTGACCTTGAATCCAAATCTGCAGTAAAAGATATGAGATGCTATTTAAAAAACAAGAGTTGATCTCAGAATGCCCTTGAAGATGAGATTTGAGGTCAAAGCCAAGGCCACCATCGGATGTCCCCCTCGGTACCCTACAACTTTTGTCCGAAAAATTTTCTCGTATCTCACTTTATTTTTGGAAAAAATGCCCGCGACACTTTAAATGCCCCACCCTGTATATCTGTGAATATCGATTATATTCTTTTCTCCGTATTTGTAAGAATCAAGATATTTTAATCAAATCCAATACTCACGTTCAAATATCTCGATGTATTCTGTCAAATCCCATTTCTTTCAATTTATTTGAAATGAATTCCTGATTAACGTTGTGATTTGCTTGATCTTGTATCGCTACTGTTTGATCACTCGTACTTGGAGTACTTGAATTAGTAATAAGCGAATTCTAGAGAACAGGAATAATACATGAGAAATGAAGTGTACAAAAATTTAATTGTCGGGTTTTTTAATATTTTTAATCAGATAATAAATTCATTAGACACATTTTGCGAAATTTACCAACTTACCGTATCATATGTATTTTAAAACACGTTCCCGAATAATTCTTCGAGCTCACAGAATAATTAAATGAAAATCACAATAATTATATTAACATAAGATAAATGGAAAATGAAATATCACAAAACTCATTTCGTCATTTTGTCTATCATCGATCAATGCGATTGTAACGAGTGATCTGCCAAAATGTGCACATGCAGGGTGTCTGCCAGCCTGGAAAACCTGGAAAACCTGGAAAACCTGGAATTAGCCTTGGATTTCATTTCAGACCTGGAAAACCTGGAAAAAACCTGGAATTCCATCTGCAACCTGGAATTTTTTTCTTTTGAAGTTCTTTCACGAATTTTTCGTGCAATGTTGCTTCAACTTGAATTCCTCACCAGCCAATCATATTTGAGCTTCCATGAAACTTGAATGAATATCGTGTCCTCATTTCGAGTTGGTAACCTTAATCAAAGTCTGACTTTGGACTAGTAACCCATAGTGAGTTTTCGGGTCCAATTCGATTCGGATCTATTTCATTCGGATCAACTAACATCCGGGCCAATTTCATTCCGGGCTTACTAATCCCTACTGTGAGTTTTCACTCCATAAGTGAATGTTCACTGTCTCGGAGTGAGAATTTCACTCCTATAAACGTGTGAAATTCCACTCTTCATAATGAGTTAAAATTTCACTCTGAGAGTGAACATTCACTCTTACGGAGTGAAAACTCACTTTCGCTGGACTTGCAGTATTTTTACTCTTTAGGAGTGAATTTTTCACCTCAGGAAATTTAAAGAGTAAAATCAATAAGTACGCGAATCACCAGAAGAGTTCCTTAGGCTGGCCTCCTATGGGCCGGAATACGTTCCGGAGGAATGAAAATTGAACCAATATACAATCTCTTATAGATTGCTAATAGAACGCTCTACAAGAAATTGTGAAAGCGATCGGGTTATACTCATTCCGCCGAAACCAAATCCGATCCATGGGAGGCTAGCCTTAGGCTGGCTTTTCATAGACCGGAAGTTTGTAGGGACCGGAACGAAATCCGAAAGTCTCATTAGTTCGTGAATAGTAACTTACTACAATTTCCCAAAAATTCCAGTTCATGGGAGAATACCCTCAGTGTATATTCACACTCAGAGAAAAATCTGGTTCTCATAACCGGGCGACGTAGTTGATTTGTCTTTGACCATTCCGTCTGGTTGCCACAACCAGATTTACGTGATTCTGTGTTGTTTTCCTGGTTATCATAACCCAGGGGGGTGCAACTCGATAAAAACTATACGTAACGTTTTGTCACCATTCGATATTTCCCAAGCTGTCCGCAAGAGACGCTGATTGTACTATCAGAAAAAGTCACGTGATACGATAATTTTTCGGCGCTTAATTTTGCATTTGAAATCGCTTGACAAATCATATCAATAATGGTGTTGATATATACATACAATTCTTGAATATGTCACATAACCAAATATGATAATGACGATACTGACACTCGTATCACGTACGTAGTGTACAAAAAAAACATCACGTGATTTTGACTTAGCTACAGACAGCGCCGTTCACGGACTTCAAGTGAAGTTTACTGTGGTGACAAAACGTTTCGCGAAACATTTGAAGGTGATGAGGTGAGTTGCACCCCCCTGTCATAACCAGATTTCAGGTCACCGCAACCAAAAGTCCTCAACCATGCAAGGATGATTCCTGTGACTATGTCGCTTTTTTCTCAGTGCACCTACGATATATTCTTCGTACGCCCATATGTGACACTCGAAACACATCATTCAAACCATCGTTCAGGAATCTGTATGTTCTTCAAACAGAAAATGGAAGAACATGAGTTTTCTTCATGGAATTCATATTTGCTAAATTGAATTGTTGTGGTTAACTAGTTTTTCCCCTTACTAAATGCTAGTCTTACCCAATTAGACAATCCGATTTCTATTAGATATCTGAAAGATGTCTGAAAATTTTGTAAGATATCTTAAAACTTCTTCTAAAAGAGATCTTTGAGATATCTTAAAGATATCGAACGCAACACAATTATATATCTCAAGATATCTGAAAAGAGATCTTCCAGAAGATTGTTCAAGATATCTGAATGAGGTCTTATTGAACAGCAAAATTAGAATTCCGAAAAATGACATATTTCAGAAGTCATACCAAAAACCCTGGTGGTAATTTATATAATCATTTTCCATAATTCTCATAAAATTTATAATTCTTTATATTTTCTCATTCAGTCCAAATTCAAAGAGAAAATATTAGATCTTTCTTATAGAATTTTCAATTCATGAGGAAATATAAAACATTTCCTCTTTTATGAGAAATCATGAAAAATCATGAGATCTACCTCCACCAGGGAACCGATAAACGAACTCAATGATGATGTTTCGAGAAGAAGATAGCATTCAAATTCATGTATTCAGGTTCATAAATTCATTATTATAATAGTTTAAGACATTCAAAAAGTGTAATTGCGCCGATAAATAAGATGAAATTTCACAAAGTAAGTGCATGATATATTATTTGTATACATATATAAGTGACAGTAAAAAGCAAGGTTACAAATACCGTTAATGTTTACTAATGCTTATTTTGAAAAACTATACAATGACATGCAGTGAATTCACGAACGAAATATCATACATTCTGTAAATCCGAATCAGTGAAAAGTACTGAGAATCAGTGAATTTCACTGGCGAATAAGTGCTAAGTATCCCACTGAGTCAACCAGTGGCAGACTTAGCACTGATTCACCAGTGGAATTCACTGATTCTCAGTACTTTTCACTCATTCGGATTTAGAGAGCACTTACTTGGTGAATTTGTATCTCATGAAAAGTTCAATTGCTTTGAATCCCTTGAATCCTAATATAAAATTCAATAGTTCACACGTACTGCACGCTAAAAAATGAGGCGGAAAAATGATGCGAAAGGCAAAGTCGGGGGACGCCATCTTTTCAGAAATTGAAGTTCTGAAAGATATCTTATAGATGATATTTTGAGAACTCCGATGGAACAGATTTTTGAGTTATATTTCAGATATCTTATACAAGCATCTATAAGATATCTTTCAGAAGATTTCTGATATATATTTTGAAGACATCTTTTGGACACATGTTGAGGGTTTCTTTCATAGGATATCTTATATTCATCTCTGAGAACTCAGGGTTTACTTGGTTTTGGCGCTACTTTTCATTCGTGAAAGGAAAATATCGAATTTCTCTTCCTAAGAAGGCTCATCCATGGTGTTCACGATTACACCGCGTTTCCCAATTACCCGGTGGAGTATCATATACTATTTCGGTCTCGTCTCCTCAACACTGACCGGGACTCGATCTCGATTTAGTCTCGGAATTTATAATCTCGTCTCGGTCTCGTTTTTTGTCTCGAAAAAACCAGTATCGTCTCGGTCTCGAGTCAACATTCTCAGTCTGGAGTCGAGAGTCTCGGTCTCTACAATACATTATACGTTTCTCAGTATCATCGAGACTCTCGGCTTGACAGGTATCGTATCGGTCTCGTCCGAAACACTAGTATAATAATACCGAAAATCCATAATCCCGACGGTGGCATAGTCCCGAAGTGTCATAATCCCAAAAAAAAAATAATAGAAATTAATGTAAATCAAGTATTTGGCCACTTTTATCGTAAAAAATGTTTTGTTCATGCATATTATGTGAGAACAATCAACTTTCCATGATGGAAATAGCCAAATACTCGATTTATATCATATTCTATAATTTTTTTTTCGGGATTATGACACCTCGGGACTGTGCCACCGTTGGGATTATGAACTTTCGGCATTATGATATAGAGCTGCCAGATTGATCCCGCCGTTGAGGAGAAAAGAATCCCTCCTATTGTGACTATCGTCTCATACACGGAGAGAAATGTTACATTATAAATTACTATATTACTAGCAAATACGGGACAGACTTTCCTTTATGATGACATTCATTCCGGTACTCTCTGAAAAATTACTATATCTGATAGTATAATATAGAAGGATCCTAGCATATTCTACTACCAGATATAGTAATTTTTCAGAAAGTACCGGAGTAAATGTCATCATAAAGGAAAGTCTGTCCCGTACTTGCTAGCAATATAGTAATTTATAATATAACATTTCTCTCCGTGTATATGTACCTTGTTAGAAAAATTCTTAAATTTAATGGGAAATTTCTTGTGAAATTTAATATTCCCATATTAAATTCAATAAAGTTCTTAAATTTAATATGAGTTATGAAATTTCAGAATTTCTTATTAAAATGTAAGAAACTAACTATTAAATTTACAAATATCTTAGTAAAATTGAGAAGAAAATTCTCAAAATTAAGAACTATCTTTTCGAAATTAATATGATATTATGAAATTTAATAGATTGTGTTATGTAAAAAGTTTCATAATATGTTTATGAAACTGAAGGCCAGGGCCGGCCCGAGAAAATCGTCCCTCTCTCTCAGCGTCGACTTGAACATGCACGTAAGTGGAGGATAGAAGTATAGGCGGTTGCCAGGCAACCTATACTTCTGTCCTTCACTCACGCGCACGTTCAAATGTACAATGAGAGAGAAGGACGATTTTCTCGGGCCGGCCCTGCTTAAGGCAGATTTTTTTAACAGTGTATAAGTTACACACGTGTGCAGGTATATTTGTAAGCATAGGTATATTCATGATATGATGGTGGGAATACTATTCTCCTCAACGGTGGGGTCAATCTGGCAGCTCTCCCTAGTAGAAATCACTCTAGTCATTCTCTAGGCGATGACAAGGCCTCACGAGGCCTTGCAAGTCCCTCACAAGAGCCTGGTGAGGCCTCGCAAAGCCTAGAGAATTACTAGGATGATTTCTGCTAGGCCTGTTATGATACTGTATCCCAAGTAGCACAAGAACATTTCAAACATTCTGCGTTAATTCCGCGATCAGGCATATCTTTAGGGAAATTTACGCCATTTTAACCGAAACACTTCACTTTTACTCCAAAAAATTGGGGTAGAAATGAAGTGTTTTGGTCAGAAAGTAGTAAATTTTCCTAAGGGTAGAATGTGCAGATGAGACTGATTCGGATAAATTCGAAAAATACATTCTAAGAATGTACATAGAGTATACTTATTCGAAACCGTCTCATTCGAAGATTCTAAGAATATTCATAAAACATGCTCAAAACTTCCAAGAACCTTCTTAGCATTTCTAACCTGTTGTGCTACTTGGGACCCAATAACCCCATTCTCCCCTACTGGAGTTCGTAAATACGTGTAGGGTTAGTTTGAGTTTTCTACCGCACGGTAGTGCCACAACCACTGCATAGAACTTGGCATTTGAGTTAATGTCTCTTGAGTTCATGTTGGCTGTGGGAGGCATATTTTTTTGTAAAACAAAAATTCTCTGTTTGTTTTCTTCAATTCCTACTTTTTCATACGAAAACGGTGTAACGGTGTTATATGTGAACAGTAATTGTGACTTCTCATGAAAATAACTTTGTTATAAATCATCAATTTTAAAGAGAGTCACTGTCAAGCGGAAACTTTCAAACATGTTATATTCACAATACACATAATCGTAATTCATAATCATAAGTTTTGAAACTAGACAAGTGATGATTTTGGTCGTTTGGAAAGTAAATTTAAAAAACGTAAATCAATTTATTTTCCAAACATAAGGCTGGCTCATTTTGGAAATTAGGTCAAAATCATTCGTCTCTATTCGAGATTCATAATTTTTAATCAAAATAGATACTTCACGTGTTCCGATGAGTTTTGAAGATTTTGTATAGTGGCTGTAACTAAATTTACTTAAAATACTCTGGAAGTTAGTACAATATATAAAAACTTGAATACAAAGTATTTTACGTTATATCATGTGCATTCTTAAACGTAACCATACTTTTCAGTTTCATTGACAATGGAACGCGATGAGAACAGCATTTTTTTCATTTGCATTTCATTACTTTTTCATGATAAAAGGAAAAAATTTTTGTATCAAGTTGTAACGAGCAATGAGGAATGGTTTTATTACGATGATCGTGAATGGATTGAAGCAAACAATTTACATAGCCGCCAAAAACAAAACATCTATGAAACTAAGGTTATGTTGTATATTTGTGGGAATAGGGATAATGCGCTGCATTTTGAAGTGTGGAAATTGGAACACAA
The DNA here is from genome assembly GCA_018340375.1 of Gonatopus flavifemur. Lineage (NCBI taxonomy): Eukaryota > Metazoa > Arthropoda > Insecta > Hymenoptera > Dryinidae > Gonatopus > Gonatopus flavifemur. The sequence goes on along the minus strand of JAFFJZ010000036.1, from coordinate 1,568,129 downwards.
AACGAATGGTGAACGTTATAGACAACATTTACGTGATTTGATTCAAAAACGTTCTTCGATTGTAAAACAAAACGGAAAGTGCTAATTACAGAAAGTTTTATTACCTAATGATGCTCGACATTTCGCGAAAACTATTGAGGAAACAATATTCGCACTTCAATAAAAAAGTCCTATCTCCTAAGTAGCACAAGAACATTTCCAACATTCTGCGTTCATTCCGTGGTTATACGTAGAATGTGCGGATGAGACTGTTTTGGATAAATTCGAAAAATACATTCAGAATATACTTATTCGAAACAGTCTCATTCAAAGATTCTAAGAATGTTCATAAAATATGCTCAAAACTTCCAAGAACCTTTTCAGCATTTTTAACTTGTTGTGCTACTTGGGCTGATGCCGCGTATTTACCAAAATATGCTCTCCCGGATTTTCACTCGATCAATGCAGCACAGTTTTGATGACCAGCACTTCAAAATACATCAACAGATCTAAGAGTCGCTTGATAAATGAACTATCTCGAAAGACGAACACTTTTTTCCATCGAAAAATTTATCTATTGCACATGATATCTCATAAATACAAAACGATTTCAAGTTTTCGCTTTGCAATGACTCTCTTTCGAATTGACGGCAAATCTACTCTATTCTTCATTTCTCTATTCTCAATCAAGTTTATGACTAAATATCTCTATTCTGAAATATCATGGATCCTAAATATCTGTATTTGAAAATATGTCTATTCCTAATAAAATTTCTCTTCTCGAATAAGTCTATTTCTAAATATGATTAATCGTCAACATCTCTGTTCCTAAATATCTCTACTCTTACATATTACTACTTTCTAACATCTCTATGCGTAATATATATCGAAAACGAAAAGAATCTGTATTGAAAAGCATGTGTTTCTTTTGTTTTTGATGTATATTAAGCATAGAGATATCAGGGAGTAATGATAGAATGCGCTCTCTCAATAATGCCGCGAATCTCTTTCTCGATCAAATACCTACCCTTGATAGAGTGAGAAAAACACCATTCGGCACTATTTGAAGAGCAGACTGTATGTGAGAATAGAGATATTTTGAAACAGAGATGTTCACAATTATTCATATTTAGGAATAGACTTATTTGAGAAGGAAAATTATTAGAAATACTGTTTTTCAACACGAATTTTGACTGGTTTTAATTTTCAAACTTCGTAGCATGAAAAATTACTGCTTCGTCTCATCATTTTGTAATCTCATGCCAAGAAATTGTCATGTCAAGTATATCCCCCGTCTAATGGGAAAACCAGTCATTTTTAATGATGCTTTTCTTTCAGGGTAAGGATAGAGATATTTAAGAGTGAAGATGTGTAGAAATCAAGATATTTAGGATCCAGGATATTTGAGGATAGATACTCCATTACAAATTTTACAAGCGTTCCCAAGTTAGTATCGGAATCAGTACCTACTCAACCAGTAACTGATACGTTACCCGAACCAACGGCTGGTAGATCTGGAGCGTCACATTCCAGTAAATCAATCGACATTGAGACTCAAAAAACTTCATCAAAAAGTACTGGGATTCTGAAGGAATATTTGATCAAAGATAGCGTTACAAAAGCAGAAGTTATCTGGACATTACATGAAGTTTCAACTCATGCGTCATCAAGAAGCCAATCGAGTGCAACTGAACTATTTCCTTTAATGTTTCCAGCCTGTGAAGTTGCTGAAAAAATGAACTTACACAAAGATAAAATAGGATATTACACAACGTTTGGTTTGGGGCCATATTTTGAGAAGAATTTAGTCCAAGAGGTGCAAGGCTGTGATTTTTTTGCTATATCTTTCGATGAAAGTTTGAATAAAGTGACACAAAAAAATCAAATGCACTTATTGATTCGTTTTTGGAATCAAGACAACAATGAAGTGTCAACTAGATATTTGACATCGGTGTTTTTAGGTCACACAACAGCTCGAGACTTATTGAACGCCTTTTTAAATGCCTTAGAAGATAAAGGGCTTCCTACTTTCAAGCTGATTCAGGTCTCACTCGATGGTCCAAATGTGAACTTGGAATTTCTTAATGATTTGAAGATGTTCTCAAAAGAAGAACAGGAGAATGGACCTCAACTTCTGGAGACTGGAACATGTTCATTACATATTGTGAATGGCGCATTCAGAACAGCCCATGCCAAAGCTGGATGGAATATCAATGAATTTCTCAGGGCACTGTATTATCTGTTTAAAGACTTTCCATCGCGAAGATCTGATTTAGTGAATGCTTCCGGATCAGATCTTTTCCCTCTAAAATTTTGTTCGACCCGATGGGTTGAGAATACAACCGTTATAAGCCGTGATCTAAAAATGATACCTGGGCTAAAAAAATACGTTCAAAAAGTCGAAAATAAGCCCCCGGATAGTCAAAATTTCATCAAGGTTAAAAATCACATCAACAATCCTTTACTTCCTGCAAGATTAGCATTCATTCAATCTATATCTGCAGAACTGGAAGAATTTTTGATTCAGGTTCAAACCGATAATCCTATGCTTCCGTACTTGTGGGATGATTTACAGAATTTACTCCGTAATATCTTAGATCGTTTCATCAAAGAAAATGTTTTGAATGCTGCAACAACAACAAAAAAGTTATTATCAGTTGATGTCTTAGCTAAAGAAGATGTAAAATTCATTAAACACATTGATACAGGATTTTCCGCTCATCTTCACCTCAAGAATCTCAAAGACTGCGATGTTTTAATGTTTAAAAGAGAGTGCCTCCAATTTTTACAAGAGTTGAGTAGAAAACTGATAGAAAAGTGCCCTCTTAATTAAAAAATAACAATATCAGCCACATACTTTTCTCCCCATATTATGGGAGGTAATGAACAAATCAAAGCGTCACGTATTTCATTGGCATTGGAAACCTTTGTGGAAAAAGGGCAGATTGTTCCTACTGCTGCAGAAAAAATAAAACGAGAGTATTTACAGCTTTGCTCTAACGCACAAGTCAAAGATCAATTGTTGAAGTTCAAAAAAGGAGACGCTTTGGATTCATTTCTTGATCACCTTCTCACTGAGCACGAAGTTTCAAATTCTTTCAAGACTTTTATGCACAAGATTTGTGTGCTTTTCCACGGTAATGCTGGAGTGGAGAGGAGTTTCTCAATAAACAAAGAATGTTCAGTTGAAAATCTTAGTGAAAACAGTTTGGTCGCTCAACGAAGAGTTTGTGATGCCATAAAGGCTGCAGGAGGCGTTGACAAGGTAGACATTATAAGATCTTTAATTCATTATGTGAAAAATGCATCAAGTAAACGGAAAGAATATTTATCAGATGAGAAAGAAAAAGCGAATAAATTAGCTGAAGAAAAAAACACTTTGAAGAGAGAACTTTAAAAAAAGACTTTAGAAGTAACCAAAAAAAGATTATTGCTCGATGCTCAAGCAGAAGCACAAGAGTTGGAAGAAAAGATCAAGAAGTTGAAAAAAAGATTCAACACCATCGCTTAAATTGTTTTGATAAATTTTTCGTATCCTGTCTTCATGAAATTTAGTAAATTTTTTTTTTACGTGTAGAACTTCATGTTTCATGTTTCAATTGTTAGATATTTTTCATGTCCTGAGAACATTCTTTGTAATTTTTAGCGATTACTTTTATAATTATAAAGAATAAAAATTTTGCAGTTAGAAGATACAATTTTGATTTCTATACCCGTTCACCAGCGTATGTACTGCTTATAACACGTTTATTCTTGAAGAAAATTGAAATATACGCATCATGCCGTTGAACCTGGAAAAATCCCTCAATCAGCCTGGAAAACCTGGAAAAAACCTGGAATTTTGAAATCAGAAACCAGTAGACACCCTGACATGCGCCACCCGTACCCTTCAGGTGAACTAACAAATTTTAACGCGTTTGTTTGTTTGTTTGACTATATGAACAATACTCAAGCAGCAACAGAAGTTCAAAGTATATACGAAATAGAAACGTTGATAGGATGTACGAATGAGATACGAAAAATATATAATGAACGTTCATAGAATATTCGAATGAGACTGTTTTAAATATACTGAGAACGTACATAGTACATTCGAAATGTACGATATTCATTCAATTGACGTTCGATTGACGTACCGTCGTATATTCGATTACATACGTTCGATGAATATGCATAGCACCTATGAAACAGTCTCATTCGAATGTGCATAGAACATATTTCGAATATTCGAAGAACATTCATAGTATATTGTGGTGCTACTTGGGTAGTTGTATATACCGAAACTTGGAGGTTCTCAAAACAAGGACCGATTCATAAACTTTATATAGTTACATTTACTATTAGGTGTACAAATAAGTTTCCGCGGTTTGTCAAAAGATGGCCCCACCAGAAGGTTATGGAGAAATTGTCAGATGTAAAACGTAATATCCCAAGTTTAGTCATCTGGCAACACCATAACCTTAAAGTACTAGTGATTCCGTATCAGCATCACGTAATTTTTTTCGTGCAAAAATGTCAAGTTTTATTCCGAATAAGCATCATTTGCGGGAACTTTTGATTTACTTCTTTAATGTGAAAAAATCTGCAGCTGAGGCGCATCGATTGCTTCTAGAAGCATATGGTGAAGCTGCTTTAAGTGAGAGAAGCTGTCAGGAATGGTTTCAAAAGTTTAGGAACGGTGAGTTTGACGTTAAAGACAAAGAACGCAGTGGAAGGCCGAAAGTGTACGAAGACATGGAATTAGAAGTACTATTGGAGGAAGATTCGTCCCAAACGCAAAGAGAACTTGCACTTACTCTACAAGTGACTCAACAAGCAATTTCACATCGTTTAAAATCGTTAGGAATGATTCAAAAACAAGGAAATTGGGTTCCATATGAACTAAAGCCGAGAGACGTTGAACGCCGATTATGCATGAGTGAAATGCTGCTTGCCAGGAATAAAAAAAAGAGTTTTTTGCATCGTATAGTCACTGGTGACGAAAAATGGATTCACTACGATAATCCAAAGAAGAGAAAGTCATGGGTTAAGCCCGGCGAACCATCAACATCGACAGCTAAGCCGAATATTCATGGAAAAAAACTCATGCTGTGTATTTGGTGGGATCAGCTTGGTGTCGTGTATTATGAATTGCTGAAACCAAGCGAAACCATTACTGGAGCTCTCTACCGAACACAATTGATGAGATTGAGTCGGGCACTTAAGGAAAAACGTGCCCATTACTACTCCAGACACGACAAAATTGTTCTTTTACACGATAATGCTCGTCCACATGTTGCGGCGCCGGTAAAAACATACTTGGAAACACTCAACTGGGAAGTTTTACCCCACCCGCCGTATTCACCAGACAGCCCCTTCTGATTATCACCTGTTCCGGTCGATGGCACATGGTCTGTCTGAGCAGCGCTTCACATCATATGAAGACACCAAAAATTGGGTAGATTTGTGGATAGCGTCAAAAGATGAAGAGTTTTTTCGACGGGGTATCCGAATGTTGCCAGAAAGATGGGGAAAAGTAGTGGCAAATGATGGAAAATACTTTGAATAAAACGTAATGTACTTTTCCTTTACAATAAATTCCTAATTTTTTATAAAAAACCGCGGAAACTTATTTGTACACCTAATACAAATTGCCCCACTAAAATATGCTAAAATACAGTTACATTGAAATGAAACAGAACTTTCCATAGAGCACGCTGGACCCGATGTGGTCATAAAGAATTCGTTATGAATTCATCGTGGGATTCTTCGAGAGTCCCCGTTATGACAGTTCAGAATGGATTATTTACGAATCCCTGGTATTCAAGAGGGATTCTTAAAGAATCTCCAAGAATTCGTTAGGAGTTCTTTCTGAACTGATATAACGAGAGTCCATTTGAAGCATGCATGTGCTATGTGGGTTGTGAACCACAAAAAATAATAAAATTCCTCTTTAACGATTATTACATCACAAAAAACTGTCGTAAGTAACATAATAACTTTCCAGGAAAATGGTCTTAAATGTAGTTACATAGACTATGAATTTAAAGTTCTCGCGAACAGAAATGCATAACAAAACTTCATATGGTCTCCATACTCTACATTTGTTAGTGTGAAGCGATAATATATTCAAGTCAAGTATAAGAAGAAAGTTCTGAATACTAAAAATTAGATTGTTGTTGTTGAATGAATCACAAAACTATGAAACATGTTGTACTTCAACTATTCACAAACAGTTCACATGAATTTGTTCATAATAGTTTCATTGACCATAGATTCATAGTGTCTCTAACTATGGAGTGAAAAACTACAATATTATAGTTATTACAACTATTATAAACTTGTGCAAAATACTATTTCGGAATAGTTACATCAATTCTATTGCCATACTTGATATAATTATATATTTGTTGTCTTTGTAAATTAAAAAAAATATTTGATGTGATATACAACTATTTTTTCATAGTTACGGTTACTATATCTCTATAGTTGTATTAACTATTTCAATAGTTGTGTCAACTATTTTATAGTTGTGTCAACTATTTTATAGTTGTGTCAACTATTTTATAGTTGTGTCAACTATTTTATAGTTGCAGTAACTATTTCATAGTTGTGGTAACTATTTGCCATATTTATAAATACAACTTTCAAATAGTTATGTCAAAATAGTTACTGTGACTATGAAGATTTCTCTGAGTGTAGCATTAAACTTGTGTAGGATCGAATCTGTTCAATAATTCAATTGATGTAGGATCGAACCAATGTAGCATCGAATTCATGTAGGATCGAATGCTTGATGCTACATGTGCTCGATGCTACATATGCTCGATCCTACATATGGTATCCCTTTCTAGAAATGCCTTGATCCAAAATAAGTGCGTTGCTACATAGCTGTGATCCTACATCAGGATTTCTCCACAAAACGTCGATCAGATCGATGCTACATACCCTCGATGTTACATATGTATTTTTTAATTTATATTATTAACGCGATGTATGCTACATATTTCCGGGATTCGATACTCCTCAATACTATTTTCACGAGAAGTATCCGAACTAATACTTTTTCTCACAAGGAATGCCCAATGGCGAATTGTATATCTTGAAAGTTCCCAGATAGTTACATGACTCTCATTTGTGTTCAATTTGCAACACGTCTTGACGACAAGATAACACACAGATGTGACCTGCATTTGTACTAAAGGTATAGTTCAAACTGTAATGGATCCTGATTTCTCAACAACAAGATTCGTGGTACAATACGTGATGTAGGAAATAATGCATGCTTGTGTTCATATTATATTCATGACACCTTGTAGTTATGTAAAGTACAAGCGTGGCTATCTGGGTTCAACTACAAATTCTTTACAACTTGGAAATATGCCGAAATGACATGAAGTCATATTCCAATTTCTAAAATGTCGTTAACCAACACATTGGTGTGAGTTAAAGTTATTTCTCGTATGAAAAAACCCGATATCGGAATTTCATCGTTGAATCATCAGTTGTATTAATTCTATCTGAAATCTATGGTGTTGTTTCATTATCGTACAAGTCCGATAAAAACACGATATCTACAATAATTATCCCAACATAGGCATCTATCAGCAAATCATCGGGTTGCTGGTTCGGTTTTGTATTGGATAATTATCGTAAACATCGTATTTTTATCGGACCTGTCTGATATCCTGACAGAATATTTTTCCGGCGATTTAATAACGTTGTGAAGGTCAGGAAAGTCGAATTCCGAAAAGAAGTGTTTTTCGCTCCACCCTAACATATATGTAGATAGATTGCCAATTCAAATTGACTGTCTTCCTAGACAAAGCTTTGAAAATATACGAATTATTATCATTCATATCATAATTGAATGAATATTTAATAAATTCTTACTCCATAACAACTTCAACTCGGATTCAATGAAAATCCCTGGGAAAACTCACAATAGACATAGGTGAAGTTTCAATAGAATCATTGTACTCATAATATCAAATATTATAAATATCATAAGCTATAAAATTTGATTCATCATAATAATTGATTACCCCAGAATCAATATCATGGTCATTATAGGCCATTATAGGCCGTAGGTCTGTTTATAAAATTCCACGACTGTTATATTGATATGGTCCACTCTAATGGGAAAACGGATTCGTTTCATCAGTAACACGGACTATGTTTGAGACTATTGATGTCTGATGATAAGGAAATCATTTTTCTGAGTGTATTATTTTCCATCAATTTGATATCGATATGATTGATTTAAATGTTTTGACCTGTCCCTCAATGCAATACATCTTCGTTGGAAAACTTTCATTCATTGCCAGCAGAACAAGACCTCTATTCTCCATTTCTCTATTTTCAAATAACTCTACACAGAGAAGAATGGAACTTGGAAATATAATAATTTTTATAAAAATTGGAGACTTCTTAGTTTTCTAAGAAAACAATCAGCTCGATAAGAATTCTCCATGAATTTTTCTGGGACCATGGTGCTATGGGAATAGAAATGATAAGGTTCAAAAAACGGATTTTTACTCCAGAATATGGAAGATCCCGAGTAGCATCAGAATGTTGTATATATACTATGCACGTTCATAGTATATCTAAATGTACTATGAACGTTCATAGTACATATACAACGTTCGGATGCTACTTGGGATCATGAATACAAAGTGAGAAGTAACAAACACAATTGAAATTCAACATGCCAAACAACCAAATTTTACTATGCGCTTTATAGAATTCAACGTTCAACATTTCAAATTTCAATGGCCCCTGTTAGTTTTTGTACAGCATTCGTAATCTTCCGTAATTTTGTGTAAAAATTCATTCTCTAAACCTTATCGTTTTTAGTGTAATCAAAAACCAAGAAAGCATCTTAGATGTTCATAAGACTCATTATATTTTCGAGTTCCATTTTCCTCCGTGTATTTCAAAATATCTCTATTCTCAAATAAGTCTATTCTCAAATATGATTAATCTTAAATTTCTCTATTCTTACAAATCTCTATTATCACAAATTTCAATTCTTTTACGTATGAAACAAAAAACACCTATATACATAAAGGTATAGAGATTTGTAAGAATAAAGGAATTTAGAATCAGTCATATTTGAGAATAGACTTATTTGAGAATATACACGGAGAGAAATTTGTAGTTAAATTTACTATGTTATTATTGTTCCCGAGGAACAGACTGAATTCTGTCGGATTTTACTATGAAGGGCATATTTTTACTATGGTACAACAATAGAATGCTGATCATATTTACTATGTTTTATGGGGGAACCCGTCATAGTTCAGTCTGTTCCTCGGGAACATAATAACATAGTAAATTCAACTACAAATTTCTCTCCGTGTAAATATTTAGGAATAGCGTGATTTGAGAATGGAAGAATGAAGAATACAGTTCTTGTTCTGCCAAATTGTCAAATACCGCTATAGAATCTCATATATTCTCACAAGGTTCCATCAAGTTTTATAGTGGTATTTAGACACCCGTTGATCATATGTCAATGAGCACATGTATTGTGAAAAAGTCCTGTAGGATCGAGCATATGTAGCATCGAGTTTATGTAGCATCGAGCGTTTGTAGGATCGCGGCTATGTACACTGAGAGAAGTGGAATGCAATGATTACTATGTGCAAATAGTAATTGGAAGACAGCTTCGCGATGTTGGTTTCGGATACTATGGAGAATCGTAGCAATGTTTATGCACATGGGAATGGTTACCATTGACATGAAGATGGATACCAAATAACGTAGTCGCCATCATCAACTGAGAGATTCTGTCTTCAACTACCATTTTCGCATGGTAATGGTTACAGTTCAATTTTCTCAGTGTAGCAACGTACTCATGTAGCATTGAGCTGACGAAGTCCTTATGTGGAATCGCGGCTATGTAGCATCGAGGCATCTGTACCACATGTAGGATCGAGCCGATCGACATTTGGTAAAAAGTCCTTTTGTAGGATCGTAGCTATGTGGCAACGCAATTATGTAGCATGGATGCACCTGTACCATATGTAGGATCGGGCATATGTAGCATCGAGCCGATCGACTTCTGGTAAAACATCCTCATGTAGGATCGCAGCTACAAGGAAAAAAAGATCATGGAATGATCACTAGAAAAGCTAGTGAACTGGTGACAACTACGAATTTCTATCCACAGTCGCTAACAGAAATTCGTAGTTGTCACCAGTGTACTATCTTTTCTAGTGATCATTCCATGATCTTTTTTCTCCGTGTATACAGCATCGCACTTATGTAGTATCGAAGCAGCTGGACATATTATGTAGCATCGAAGCTTCGCTCCCCCCCTCCCCCGATAACGGCAACTAATACTATTTCTTAGTGCATTTCTCATCGAAATATATTACAGTCTATGTACGAAATGATCAATTAGAACAAGATTCAATGATTAAGTTCATTTGATCAATTCCCGAAAGAACTCGTGCAAAAATGAATATACCGCATCCCAAGTGATTTTGACTGACAGAAACTAGCGAGAAGAAGGAACATCATTCCTTCTATCCGGACTTCTTCAGTCCCTGTCATTCAATGTACCTCGCACGAACATACTTGAGCCCAGAAAAACGCGAGGGAGGAGTGATTTGGTGTTGATGAAAAAGTAATGGGTTTCGGAGATCCATTTACTCTCGGGGTGGTTGCATAAACTTACCTGGCAGAACTGCGAGAATTATGGATGTTGGTGGGATTTGGAGGAGAGAGAGAACAGGATGAATTCCTGGAGCCGTACCTGTGGTCGCCAAACAAACCAGAGCCACGCTGTCTGGGAAGGTCTCCGCCGTCATCGTTGTTTTCTCGGTTGACCTCTGGGAAAAGAGAAAACAAAGGATCAATCATCACAATTTTCTCATTCCCCTTCCCTCCCCTCTGACTTGAAATTTATGAATTTTAATGACGCATTTCAATGAAGCACTCGAGTTATTTTTTACAAAAGTTCCAGCGGGGTAAGGGAAAAACAAGTTTTCATTATTTCCCCGAGTATTGTTATTCATTTCCCACACGGTAAAGATCTCTAAGAGCGTAAGCTTGTCACGCAGGGGACCCGTGACCCAACCAACCCACCCTGCCATTCACCATCCACCCTCGTGGTGCTAGTGGTTCACCCAGAGGAAAGGACTCGTGTTTGCAGAATTCATTGAATCATTGCTATTCCGTTCGTCGCACGCGTTCTTCGCGTCTCTTCGCGAGAAATTCTCGTGATATCATAAAAGAGTGGTGGGTGAATTACGTCGATTACAAGGAAGAACAAAGGGAGTGTGAAAGAAAAATGAAAGAATGCGTACATATAACTTTCGAGGAGAACAAAAAAACAGAGAAAAGTACAAAGGGATAGAGGAGTATGAGCTTTACATTGGCGAAATGGAGAGGGTGACTAATGTCTCTACCCTAGTACGGTCCGCTGATTCGTGGTACCACGAAGTGGAGACATGGAGGAGGTGAAAATGCATATTTTCTTTTTGTTCCTCATTCACGGTTATCGATCATTGTTTCATTCTCATACGAGAAAGTTCTCAGAAATTTGTCTTACGGAAGGTTTTAATACCCCTCACTGCCTAAAAAACATTTTAAAAACGACTTCCTCAAATTCTGAAAAGAATCTTTAATTAATCGATTGACTGTAGTTTGTTGGTCTTCTGATTGGTATTCGTTCCATGAACCAATCGAGTGGCACAGTCTTACGTTGATTTCTCAAATTACGGTCTGAAAAAACTCTTCATGTGGATAATCTTGAATTCAGATAGATTTTTTAGGTGGTTAAATATTCAGATTACAACTGCAATCTCGTTATTAACCAACTCTTCAGCCTGGTGGAAGTGAAGTATCAATAATGTAACGAAGCGTTGCAGCAATTGACAATAACTGTACACTGAGAGTAATTTTGGGCTCTCTGGATGTCAAAGTGTTAGTATTTTGTACAAATTTATACTATATACCCACCAGGATCGTTCAAATATCCATATCTGTGTATAATGAACATCTAGACGAATTCATATTCTTTAGGAAAACTTTCCTCATCCTTGCAAAATTCCCTTGTTTTATCTCGTATTCTTCCCTGAGACCTTAGGAAAGATATGAAAATTGTACGAGTTTGATGAAATAAACAGAGAAAAGTTTCCTTTGAAATGAGTCTCTCCTTAACTTTTGAAGGCAAAGGTGCTCTTGGCATGTTATTTGACTCAACAGGAGTCGTTTTTGTCTTTGCTATTTTAGCTACAAAAAACCGTAGAGGAATTTGAAAAAATTGACGAGATGAGTTTAAGTGTCCTCCTTCAATGCATCATTATTCTTTTCCTTGAAAAATAGAATTGGAATCTTCTATTCCAGTATGAATGACCACAAATTGAAAGAGAAAACAAAATTTTTCGAAAAATCGTATCGGAAGTTTGAATTGAGTTGGAAACCAGAGGGCTACGCTGCCTGACTGCTTCGCTTCGCTCAGCAGTCCGACCCCCTTCAAAATTCGCTTCGCTCATTTTGGATGGATCGTAGCCCACATATGCTCGCTTTGCTCGCATTTTAAACAATTCAGATATCCGGGGATATATGAAAAGACACTCATCGGTTTTTCCCTCAATTGAGAAACTTTGTAAATGTGATGTTCAAAAGCCTGGAACTTATTGCCTACCATCCTTTATACCATCCCCGAATGATTCAGAAACATGTACCTGAAGAACTGTAGAATTTCAACTGTCCTGGTAGAAATAAAGCCTGGAAGCGCGACGAAAGCTTAAGCTTAAAGTAGTTTAAGCGTAATGAACGTAACGAAGGGTTATTTTGGCGTAATTTAGAAATGAATCCGAATATTTTCAGCCATCATTTGTTTCAATAGCTACTCCCTTCACTTTTGGATTCTCACTAGTGCGCGGTTGTCATAACGTCAACTGGCTCTTGAAGAGTCTTCAGATGCAGCGAAGCTTACACGGGAAGATCGAAATTATTATTTTCTTTCAACATTGGAGCCCAGAATTTGATTCAGCACCCTTGAAAATCCCTAGAACCCGTGTTACATATAACGATATAATTTTGTTCATTAGAGCCGGAATGACTATATTCACGTGTGCCATATTGGATTCGCCATCTTGAATTCGTTTTTTGACGTCAGATTTGGATACTTCACCCTCCAAAACCCCTGGGACCCGTGTTTCATATGAATCTGTCCACAAATGTGAAGTTGACTGAATTCACGTCCGCCATCTTAGAACCGCTATCATGGATTCGGGATCTGACCCCACATTCGAATTCAGCACTTTTGAAAACCCCTATAACCCATGTTTCATAAGAATCCGTCCACAAATGACATGACGAATGAATTCACGTCTGCCATGTTGGATCCACCATCTTGAATTCGGTTTTCGACGTCAGATTCAAATTTCTAGCCCGCGGAAACCCCTAGAACCCATGTTTCATAATAATTCATCGATTCAAGCCAAAATGACGAATATTCAAAGACTGCGGAGAAAATGACTTACATATATCGCAGTGCTGCCACTTCCGGGGTAATTACCCGATTCTAGGGTAATTTTGGCAGTCCCAGGTATTTTCTAGGGTAAACCAAGTTTCTAGGGTAATCTAGGGTTTTTAATGGAGACCAAATAATTTTTTATTAGGTGTACAAATAAGTTTCCGCGGTTTGTCAAAAGATGGCCCCACCAGAAGGTTATGGAGAAATTGTCAGATGTAAAACGTAATATCCCAAGTTTAGTCATCTGGCAACACCATAACCTTAAAGTACTAGTGATTCCGTATCAGCATCACGTAATTTTTTTCGTGCAAAAATGTCAAGTTTTATTCCGAATAAGCATCATTTGCGGGAACTTTTGATTTACTTCTTTAATGTGAAAAAATCTGCAGCTGAGGCGCATCGATTGCTTCTAGAAGCATATGGTGAAGCTGCTTTAAGTGAGAGAAGCTGTCAGGAATGGTTTCAAAAGTTTAAGAACGGTGAGTTTGACGTTAAAGACAAAGAACGCAGTGGAAGGCCGAAAGTGTACGAAGACATGGAATTAGAAGTACTATTGGAGGAAGATTCGTCCCAAACGCAAAGAGAACTTGCACTTACTCTACAAGTGACTCAACAAGCAATTTCACATCGTTTAAAATCGTTAGGAATGATTCAAAAACAAGGAAATTGGGTTCCATATGAACTAAAGCCGAGAGACGTTGAACGCCGATTATGCATGAGTGAAATGCTGCTTGCCAGGAATAAAAAAAAGAGTTTTTTGCATCGTATAGTCATTGGTGACGAAAAATGGATTCACTACGATAATCCAAAGAAGAGAAAGTCATGGGTTAAGCCCGGCGAACCATCAACATCGACAGCTAAGCCGAATATTCATGGAAAAAAACTCATGCTGTGTATTTGGTGGGATCAGCTTAGTGTCGTGTATTATGAATTGCTGAAACCAAGCGAAACCATTACTGGAGCTCTCTACCGAACACAATTGATGAGATTGAGTCGGGCACTTAAGGAAAAACGCGCCCATTACTACTCCAGACACGACAAAATTATTCTTTTACACGATAATGCTCGTCCACATGTTGCGGCGCCGGTAAAAACATACTTGGAAACACTCAACTGGGAAGTTTTACCCCACCCGCCGTATTCACCAGACTTAGCCCCTTCTGATTATCACCTGTTCCGGTCGATGGCACATGGTCTGTCTGAGCAGCGCTTCACATCATATGAAGACACCAAAAATTGGGTAGATTTGTGGATAGCGTCAAAAGATGAAGAGTTTTTTCGACGGGGTATCCGAATGTTGCCAGAAAGATGGGGAAAAGTAGTGGCAAATGATGGAAAATACTTTGAATAAAACGTAATGTACTTTTCCTTCACAATAAATTCCTAATTTTTTATAAAAAACCGCGGAAACTTATTTGTACACCTAATATGAATGAGAGCTTTATTGGAAATCAAAAGAAGTAATCAAAAAACAAAAGAGTATTTTATCTTGAGAATAATAATTTTATAACATCAAGAATAAAAAATTAATCGAGAAAGCGAAAATGGACATTATGTAGAATTTTTATTTCCAAGATTTTTCCACCATTGTTCGGAATGGTTCAAATGGAATTGCGTCGATGGTTTTTGTATACATCAACGCGGCGATAGTGTCCGTTCCTGGAGCATTCCTATAGGCCGTTTTGATCAAATGCAATTGGCTAAATAGTCTTTAAACAGAAGTATTCGGAGTAGGTATACATAAAAGAGCGGCTAAGAATTTTGCTGAATTTGGAAATAATTGTTGGCCTGCTCCATTTTTCAAACTGAATACAGTCTTCCAATAATTTTCCACTGATAGATCTGAGTTCGGTTTCAGTTCTTGAAACTCCAACAAAGAATGTTTCCTCTATCCTTTGTCAACATCCTGAATAGAGAGACCATCATAATAAGTTGAGAATCGATTGAATGCATCAACACAACTACTAATTTTCAAAGCCTGAGCTTCTATTGGTTCAAGCATTGATACATGCGTATATAATGCATCATCGAATGGAAACCTGGTTGAAAATTCGCGAAGTGAAGTTGTGTAAAAACTTCAACATGCTTCGAAAAAAAAGAGCAAATCAATTTCAGTCTGATCGGAAACAACTACCCCTTGAATTGATGTATTAGCATTCACACCTATATAAATAGATTTCAAAGGCATATAATTACTATTATCATCAAGATTGATGTTCCTAATATCTGTTTTTTTATATGATCGACTTTTAAGAAATTCATACATATAATCTTTACTACACGAGTAATTTCTGGCTTCAGCTTGGAAATTTTAGACTGTTCACTTTGGAACATCACATTCCATTCCACTATTTCGGTTAAAATATATTGCAAAAATTGTAGATACGGTATAGTGAAATCATTTGACATAGTTCCCAGGATAGATTCCGTAATCTTCGAAGGGTCATCAGAAACAACTTGTATGAAATAAGCTTTCAGGGCATCATATTGTTCAAGAACACGATCCATGCACTCTTTTAAACTTAGCCACCGGGTTTGCCTGGGTCCTAAAATTGAATGCGTACCCGCATGGCACAAATGTCTCAGTAATATCTCCAGAATATTCTGGAGATATTGTAATATTGTCAGAATATTCTGGAGATATCACTGAGACATTTGTGCTATATGGGTAGCGATATTATGGAATTCCTGAAATTCTTTCAAAGCCACTCGTCTCTGGTGACTTCTATGGAAATAGCGATTATGTTTCGTAATAGATCTTCGAGCGATCGAGGTAATTTTGCACGAGCTTTGTTCGCAGCGAGATGGAGCAAGTGACAAGTACATTTAATTGTACAAATTTGAGGTGAATCTCGCTTCAACAATGAAAATACCAGATGATTGTTACCTGTCATTACATTAGTAGTATTACTACAAAATGCGATCATGTTACGCAGTGGTATATCATTATTATTCAAAAAATTCACCAAATTCGAATACAAACTATCAGCATCACCTTTTTCGCATTCTGGTCAACTGAGAAACGCAGTGATTTTCTTATTCTCTATTGAATCAAAGTAAATTACACAGTAAGCGCATTGTTTTTTTGAAGTAACATCCGTGGTTTCATCCATAATGATGGAATATTTGTTTTCCCGCATTTTTTGAACAATCCTTCACTTACATCTGGTGCAAGGATATTTTTATGATACCTGTAGCTTGAGTACGATGACATTCCAAATGATTCGCTATTTTAGAGTCATTAAACATCGAGGCACATAACGGAATGAGTTTATCCACTAAGGATGAAGGCAAATTTTCTTCTGCGGGTAAAGCGCATATTTTCAACTCTGCTCTTCTTGCAGCCGTATCTACAGGAGTGAATATTGCTCTGGAAATGTTTTGGGTGCATTTCACAACGTTTCGCAGATTGAGAATGTCTAATGAGTTCTGATTTTCCACTAGTAATATCGCAATTACATATAGAGCAATGGGCTGAATCTCCTCCTGTCATATTTTGTCTTGAAGATTTAGACAACCATTCCTTACAGTCACTCAATTTCTCCCAAGCATAAACATATTTTTGTAAATACGCTCTCTTCCTTCTCTTACTAGGGACACTTTCATCATCAATTGCGGAATTTTCTTGCGAGAGCGGTGATGATGAGGACATAGGAGGCAAATCTAATTCCTGACTTGAAGTGAGAGAGGACATCGGTTCAGGACGTAAATTGCCATCAGAATCTTTTTCATTGAAAAAAGAGGTTATTGGGTATTTCTCTTACTCATAATTCAAGAATCCACGCCGTACTACCTAGTGGAAAATTTCAACAAGAATCACATGCAATGAAGAGACATAAAATTCAATTGCAGATACTAATTCCACAGACTTAGAGAATGAAAATGGAGATAAAATTACCCGTTTTACATGTGACAGAAAACAACGCTCCACTTTGACCCAATAATCAGAGAGGTTATACAATGAGGGTTTGCACAATTACTCTTGCACTTTGCACAACTACTCTTATAATTCTTCTCAGAGAATAAACGAAAGGACATTCTATCATATTCACTCTCAGAAAATAGTATGAGATAGAAGTTTCATCTTTAAAACGGTGATTCAATACAGGTAGTGCAGCACAATGTTCGAGATCTCGAATCTCGGAATACTTCAACGATCGACAACGCTGACGTGACCATTTCAGGGTACGTTCTGAAACTTCATCTGTGTTACGTTCCTCCATGCGTTGAATCGGTAGCCTCTCAATAGGTCGGATACTACATATTCCGAACGATCATTAGGTCGAAATTCATTTGTTCGAAAATGTATCACTTCGAAAGTTCAATATTCCAAATTTGGGATGAGCCAATGACGGTAGGGTGTCATAACCCCGAATGTCCGCAAGCCCGAAGGTGCATAACCCCGGATTTCAGATTATGAATTATGGTTTAAATCAACCACTGGACGTTTTAATACGATAGGGAAGCAAAATTTTGCGCTGTTGATGATTTGTCAATGGTTTTGAATCGTATAAAGTATTCGTCATTTGATTTATAATATGATTTATGATCAATAATTCGGGGTTATGCACCTCCGGGCTCACGGGAATTCAGGCATATGGCCATGTGGGGTGGTGGACGTTCAGGCTCATGAACATTCGGGGTTATGACCCCCTACCACCAATGATGATTGTCTCTTACTTCTAGATCACACAAAAAGAACCAATCAAAAGTTTTCGGAATATCGTTCTTTCGGAACATTTCGATTTTGAATAACATTTTCCGATCCGTTGATCGTTCGACATATGAAGTTTTCGACCTCTTAAGGAGCTACCGTTGAATTCATTGAACTCGGTAAGGTAGCATCACCCTGTAAAAACGAAATCATTCAAACCGATTGATGATGCAAATCTCTGATTCAAAATAATTCACACTCATTTGGAATCATTGAAGTCTCGAACAGCTAATTCGAAATCTGCACATTTCTCATCAGAAAAATTCTATAAGAACCAATCATTTTAATGATTTCTTATTCACAGGGCATTGACCTCTATGGGTAGCTCTGTTAGATCCTTGGAACAAACTGTTCCGGGAGTTAGATGATCCTAAAATCCTTGTTCCGAAAGAAGATATCCCGAAACTATGATTCCGGATATTCTTGATTCGATAGTATCCTCTATTCCGGTAGCATACGCCCGAAGGGTCATTCACCCGGAAGCAGTGAAATTTGTGGCCATTTGACGAGGGCTAGAAATTCATGCTGATTATTCTGAAATTCACAAACCATCCCTTTTCGGGTAACTGCAATATTGGGTACCTGCTACCTTACCATTCATCTCTCATGGATTCCAAAAGACGAACCATTCTACAGTTTTCGGAACAATAACCTTCCGAGATATCCTCCTTCGGGACACGAAGGTTGCCAAGGGATTAACTGGAATACATTCGGCCGGAACGAGAGTCGAATCACTGCACAATCTTTCATAGATTTCTTATGTGCCGCTCTAAGAGAAATTGTGAATTTAATAGGCTCAAAGTCATTCTGCCGGAAAGAATTCCGGTCCATGGAAGACGAGCCTCAGGGTGCCGTCACATGAAGCTGAAAAAGGGTGGAAAGCGCAACGCGGAATCCTTGGTTGAAGAGAAAGGTGACTACTTGTCTCTTATTTGAACCAAAGCTTCCGCTTTCCGCCTTTTCCAGCTCCATGTGACTCGGCCCTCAGGCTGGCCCCCAATGGATCGGAATACGTTCCGTCGGAATTGAAATTGAACCAATGCACAATCTCCTTCAGATTTCTCTTATATCACTCCAAAAGAAATTGTGAATGCAATTGATTTGAAGTCATTCCGCCAGAACGAATTCCAGTCCATGGGAAGCCAGCCTTAGACTCCCTCCAGTTATTCATAGCTCCATGCTACAAACAGTTCTACAGAGTTTCCCAGTTGCGTTTATGAGCCCTGATAAAAGCCCTGTTACATCTATCGGTCCATCCAGCGCTATATATCGATGAGAAAACAACGAAAACGTTTTTCAACTATCACAAAAGCTTACGACGTTATTTGGGAAATAGCAGGGTAATTTCTAGGGTACAACATGTAAAATTCCAGGTAATTTCGGGTAATTCATGGAGGTTTCTAGGGCAGAAAGCCGATCTGATAGTGGCAGCACTGCATATATGTGACCTGGTCTACGAAAAGGGGGCTTAGGTGCAGTGGCGCGGTAAGAGCTTGTCTGTCTTTCTTCAACTGACACGAAACAAAGGATAAGAGGCGGGAAAATCCCGTCTCTTATCCTTGTTTTCACGCAAATTGAAAGAGGATAGAAATGTTCTTACCACGCTACTGCTTAGGTGTGAAAACAAGTTTTCGAGAAAACAGCCGTTGGAGATAAACATGTCATTTTATCAGTTTCGCTTTAGTGGTTCGGTTCTGACGTTCCGAGTGTAAATTTGTGAATTTTTATGTAAAACAACGTGGTTTTGCCTTGAAATGAAATTCTTTAACATATGAAATGATCTCTATTATTTTATAATTTAATCTCCAAATTTTCTTCATTTTCAATCATTTCTGCTCTTCTCTTTGTGCATTTTTAGCAAACTTCCCTACCGGTTAGAAACTTCTGGTTTGCACCATTCAAAAGAGCATATTTTACTCCATTCAAATCGCGAAACAAGTGAAAAATGATTTTTTCACACCTAAGCCCCCTTTTAGTAGGCCAGGTCACATATGTATGTATACAGCGGAGAAAATTCTCTCCCCGATCACCTATTTTCAACGAAAAAAATTAAAGAAAGAAAAATAGAAGGACTTGTCCGATTCCAATAAAAAAAAACGGTATCTCGGAAAGGGTTTCAGGAAAGTCCCCCATAAATTTCAATCCATTTCGTCCACTTCCTCCAGAGCTATCCCGTATACAGACAGACAGACACACAGACAACCCCACGGATTCCCAATCAGTATTGTATGAAATGAAAAACGTTGCAACTCCCAATTGGATTGTTCAAATATTTCAAAAACTATTGTCACACGGCACGATAGCGGGTACAATAGGCACTCTGTGCTTGATATACTATGTATACCGATGAGTGCTTAAAAAGGACGGATTTTTCAAGGGGAAGAGTTATATTCACACTGAAATGGGTGGAATGCAATGATTAACATGTACGAATAGTAAGTGGAGGACAGCTTCGCAATTTTGGTTTCGGATACTGGGGAGAATCGTAGCAATGTTCGTGCACATGGGAATGGTTATCATCCATATGTAGATAGAGACCAAATAATGTAGTCGCTATCATCAATCTAGCGATTTTGTCACTCACCTACCACTTTGCACGGTAATGGTTACAGTTCACTTCTCTCAGTGTAGAGAAAAAAATTTCCCATTGACTTGAGCTCCAAATTAATATCCTATTTTCAATGATATATGAATGAATAAAAAATAAAGGTAAACTGAATAAATCTTTCGACAAATAACTTTTTTCACTCCATTTTCTTTTTCATTCTCATACAAAAAAAAATCAAAATGTATTGAAAAGTCTATACAATTGATATTTGAAAATAATGAAAAGCGATCGGGACAATAACCACTCGCTCAAGTGGTCGAAATGAATGAATCTCGTTAGCGTTTCTTACAGCCATGATCTTATTTGAGAATGTATGATTCATTTTTTAGAATGCTTCAAAAAGATTGAAATACATGATTTTACCAAAAAAATAGATTCTCAGTCATTTGTTTTCACCCATGTGGAAATTGCCGAAGTTGACAAATGCGAACGGTTTCCATTTGAATGACATACATTCTTGGGCCAGTATTAAATCGATACTGTTTGGACAAGGCTGGAGTGTCACAATCCTACCACAGTTGGGGCTCACGAACGAACAATACTGACACGGTTGTGAATGTTATACAGGCCCTCATGTAAAATCATGTTATCTTGCCAACTTCGTGCCAGTTTTAAAAATTTTCGTAGCTTTGGATTTGCAGTATCAGCCCGTGTTTCCCTCTCCTCACGTGGACATCATAGATGAAAGGGGGGTTGAAGACGTCCTTATGAAAATTGCTGATGCTACTGTACGCAGATGTAGTGACCTTGCCACTAAATATCTACTTGCCCTATACTTTTTTTTAGTACCATTTTGATGGCATTCACTGGGTAGGGGGTCTTTTGGCCGAAAAAGTTTTTGGCCGAATTGAGATGATTTGACAATCGCTAGTCATTCTCTAGTGTTCTCTGAAAGCGACTAGCGATTGTCAAATCATCTCGATTCGGTCAAAAACTTTTTCGGCCAAAAGACCCTCTACCCATTCACTGTCCTGCGCTGGATATTATATTGGAACATGTGATAATTACAAAAATCGATTATTGTTCAGTCTCAACGAGAATGTCGAATGCACCCTTAACCCTCAAAGTCACGAGCTGGGCCTGGGAGGCCAGATGGATCACGATTTCTAAAATACACAGATTTGCATATGAAGTAAGGGGTTGTGCATGGAAATTGATTCAAGTCAAATTTAAATACATCCAAAGATCAGAGTATTGTGATAATTCCACCTGTGGAGTGCTCTGTGGAAACATATATATCCATTCCGCACACAAAATCGCAAACCCGGTTTCGGAGTCCCGTCGTTTCTCACATCAAGTAACAATACCGTAATGAAAAGAATATTCACATCACTCACGTCCGCAATGAAAGAACAGTTTTGAAAGATGAATTCCCTTCCTTATAGATATTTTTTCAATGTTTTAAAGGATTTGTTTTCTAGAAGCAATTATTTGATTTTTTGTTCACAAACCCTTCTTCTCTTCAGCCGATCAACTCGTATATAAAGAAATTGAAACAAGAAACCTGGTTGAATGTAAAATTGAATACTCTCCATCAACAGAACATCAATTCCGTTCTCGAACCTGTTGTGTTTGTCACAAGAATGTTTGCAACGAACATTCGGTACAAATAATAAAATACCAGAATGGTGCGAGGAATTCAAGATCAAACGAATCAGGCAGCTTATGACTTTTCCAGTTCTTCATTGTGTAATATTACTTTCAGTTGTTTTTCCATATCATCATTATGAAGTAATCGGTCTTATGACTGGTTTGATGAAATCCTCCAATCCTTTCTATTATCCGCTAAACACCTAATTCCTATATTTCTATATTTCATATGACTTAATCTAGGTTTACCTTTACGAGTTCCACCATTCATTTTTTCTTCTAATATTGTTTTCAATGAACTATCATGCCCTGATGCGTCCTATCAGATTACTACTCCTTTTCACGACATGTTACAAAAGACCTCTTTTTTCATTCACCTTCTCAAGTGCCTCTCCATTTTTTACTCTCTCTCTATCCTTTTTATTCTGAGCATCCTTTTATGACACCACATTTCAAAAGCTTCAAGTCTTTGTCGGTCAGTTTTTCCAATTGACCAAGTTTCGCAACCATACAATGCTACGCTCCAAACGTAACTCTTCAAGAATGTCTTCCTACTGCTGAGCTGATATTCTTTGAGTATATCCTGGCGAAAAACACCCCTTGAATTCTTTTATATACCCAAAGAAGTGATGAGGAATCATGAGAAATAGTGAGGAATAATACAGCAATGACAAAGACACACTTTATTTCCAATTGCTTTTTTGTTTTATCATAGGACTGCATAGGATTTGAGAGGTTATTTTCGCTAGGGTAATAACTGTTTCTTTTGATGGGAAGCCTGTTTTCCTTGTGTTATTCTAGCTGTTATACCTCTTTCGCTTTCACCGTTTTCTGGAATTATGCTTTCTAGATATTTAAATTCTTTCACTTGCTGAATTGTCTCTGCATCTATTTTGATTCTCGTTCTTCTTGGTGTTTTCGCTGTTGTACAAATCATCAATTTTGTTTTGTCCTCATTTATATTCATACAATATAGCCTCCCAGTAATATTGTTTTCATAGTGTTGAGAACATTTTCCAACTCAGCACTACTCGTAGCTAATATAGCTATGTAATCCACAAATCTCAACATGCTTACATTTTCTCCCTGAATCTGTAATTTCAATTGCACTTGCTCCTTCACTTCATTCATCTCTCCTTCTATACAAAAATTGGAGATCAATGGTGATAGTGAGCATCCTTGTCTCACCAATATTTTAATTTGTGCTTCCCCTTGCTGATTATCTATTACTATTATCACGGTTTAATTCTTATACAGGGTGTCCCAGAACTCGCAGACCGGATTTTACCGATATATTCTGCATCCAAAATGCAATAATTTCCCGTTTGAAAAAAATTTTTTCGACGCTTTGGAGATAGAAGCATTTTTAGATTTTTTTCAAATTCAAATCATTCACAAACACTGTATGCTACATACTTGAGCTTAACGCCATTCGCTGAGTTGAAAAACGGCGGATTTGTGGAACAAAAATTGAACTCTTCCATCATTGATAGTTCTGGAGGTATAGCGATTTGAAGTTGCTGAATTCTGATTGGCTGAAAGCTAAAAAATTTCGAATTGCTATAGCTTCGGAACTACATGGAGAAAAAAGCAGGGTAATGGATACTTTGCAGCAGAGCAGCGACACATGTTCGCGTGGAAAGTTTGTTTCGCATAGCACCCATTCCTCTCAGCAGAGTAAAAATTACTTCGCAGACACGAGCCTACCCTTTCGGCATAGCAATCATTGCTGCGTGGCAGAGTAATGGGAAACAAAGCGTTCATTACTCTTTGCGGAGCACTGGTTACTTTCCGCAGCGTAGTGGTTACTTTGTCCGAAGCTGCAGTTACTTTGCGTGCGCGATTTCCGTTCTTTAGCTGTGTTCTCGACATTCCGCATTTGTTTTCTGTGTCGTTATCAGGCAGTATCGAATTTTAAAAAGTTTTAATAAATACTGGGATTTGCAACCCGCTTGCGTATGTACAAAATATATAACAAAGCCTTATCCACAATCTTATCTATAGAACAGCATAAGTTCTAAGGTATGTATGGAGTAGTTTTTTATATCACAACTAACTCGTATTCATAACCTTGAAAATTGCAATTACTGTCAATATCGAAATTTTTGATTTTGCAACTATGAATTGATTTTACTTGTTCGAAACAGTAGATTCTTATTGGATAATGTATAATGTACTTCTCCTTCACAGCTTTTGCCCTGGTTTCCTTTCTCCTCCAAAACAATGTCTACATCCGATCCGAATATTCAAAATGAAATTCATCTTCGAGCCGATACAAATATTCCAGTAGACAGCTCTATGGATCTTTCCAACGATTTGAACTCAAATAGTAATATATCAGTTTATTCCATTGTATGCTCAAAGTGTACTGAATCAGAACTCACTTCATCGCCAAATTACATAAATAAACGCCAATCATTGCCAATATTTTTAAAATCTTCCATCAATGGGATTGTAATTCAAGCTTATTTCAAAAAGCACAAGATTCTAAGTGATGCGATGTTCAATTCATTGACGGATGTGATAATAGATCGTGAATTGAATATAATATTGGAATGTGAAGGAATAACTATTGAAAACCCTTTAAGAAAATTATCGTAAGCAACTCAACTTCAATTTTTCACAGCCCTACATTGTTGAGATTCATTACATTTGACTCCTTTTGTAGTATTTTACATTGAAAAATTGAACGAACGACATAACAAATCTGTAGAAATTGAATGCAATGAATGAGTAATTGAATATCAACAATCATTTTCTTTATTTTACTCTCCAGTAAACTATTTCTATTGTACAAATATCGAGAACCCCATGTTTTTGACAATAGAACTATTACCCGTGAAGAAATTTACCGGTGACGCTAGGGTGACGCAACGTAGATAAAAAGTACGGCCGAGGCTTGGGAATCAAGCATGGCGTAACCCTGAAATGATAACATCATTTTATGATTCATCAATGTGTTTTTCCAATGGAGCCCTATCATTGATGCAGAAATGGCAATGAAATAGACCATCATTGGCAAAAAATTGAAAACTTTGTTCATCAATGTTGCGCCAATGATGAAACTGTAAAAAATAATTAACCCAAAAATATATAAAAAGTACGCGCATTTCACAATGTCCAATATATGTTATTTGGAATCTTATTTTGTTCACCTCATTTATCTGTGAATAACTCGATGTTTTTTGTCGCTAAAGTTTGCCATGAGAAGTATACACGATATGCATCAGCAATAGGAGCTTTCTGGTGTAACCTGTGGTAAAGAACGATTGACTGTTCTTCCAGAAAATTATTTGAGCCTTATATATTCCTCGTATACATTTCTCACTACTCGCGAGAAGCACTTGATCAGTAACGTAGCTAGCAGTTTAGCTATGAAACGTTAAAATTAAGGAGCATGCCAATATTGAGCCATGTTATTACCAATGATCGTCGCCACGTTGAGAGCTAATTTTTATCGAGACTAGACCAAAGTTTGTAGCAATATTCAACCAAGTTTCAAATGATCCTCACTTTCAATAGAATCGATCGTTCAGTCAACGTTGAACCAAGAATGAGCGTAACAAGCGCCGTGCCTGGTGCAATTGTGAATCAATGGTAGGCTGACAACTGGAATTCGTTGAACACCGACATCGGTGCAACATCATATTTGTTGTTAAACAACATTGAATATTTATAGATTGTTAAGCCTTCCCTGTGAACATTACGCTAAGCTATATATTCTATTGTCAGCATTGGCGGAACCTAAAAATTTTTATATGGGTTGCAATCGTTGAATCTATTGCAACTATTACATCCGAAATTAGTAAAAAAATAGCCTACTTCGATTATTTCCTCTGTGTCCTCTATTATACTCACAATGCTGTCTTTCATTCTGAGACCAGTGAAATAATAGTTCTACGGAAGTGCAAACAATTGAAATAACTCAATCATACTAAAAAGAAGTAAAACAAATAGAATTGAACTGGGATGGAAAATAGTATATTGTTAATCAAGGGGGGAAAGTACGTAATTTCGGACGAGTGTGAAGTTGGATTTTCCCGAGCCGGAGGCTCGGGGAAACAACCACACGGGTCCGGAATTACACTTTCCCCTCGAGGTGAACACACTATTTTTTCCCACACCTGCACAGGGACGAAAATTTTCGTCCCTGCAGAGCGGGGCGAAAGTAACTTTCGTCCTACTTCGCGGGGAGGAAAATTTTCCGCCCGCTGCCCACGGTCTTACGGGTCAATTCGATAACATTGGTCTGGAATTGATCACTTTCACCTCCAAAAACAGGTCGACAAAGAGCCGCTTTCCACGCAGGTGAGGGAAAAATACAATTACACAGTTGGAAATTTTGTGTTAAATTCAACACATTTCGCATGTCCCAAACGGTCCACACATATTTTTGTGTCGATATCACATAATGTTTGTGTTAGCTAGTAACTCAAGCTTCATGTAAATGATACAACACAAAAGGATACTGATAAAGTTTTGATTGGAATTTCCGATCGTGTGAATTCAACACATAAGTACTGTCAAATGAAATAAAAAATAAGTAGTGAATCAACAGCTCACAAGGATAATTCATGGATTTTTTCACATAAATCAAATGTAAAAATCACACTTTTTTCGTGTTGAAAAAATGCATAAGAATAAATTGAAAAAAATAGTACTTCAATGAGAATTGAACATGGATCGTCGGGACCGAATGTTAAAGCTGTATCACTCAATCCACTGCTGGTCCTTAAGGAATTTTGGTTAAGGGTACCTTCTTTGCATATATCAACTTGCACTCGATCTTCAAATTTACATATTTGGAAAACTAATCCCCATTAGAATGGAAGCCAAAACCAAAATGAATGAAAATGGATGAACAGTTCTTCCGGCGACTACCAAAGTTACACGTACATGGAGCTTCTATAAAAAAATAGCTCCCACTACTGGCAATCTTCCCTTGGTAGTTGAGAATAACACAATTTTCATGTTAAATCTTGAGTTGAATAAAATTTGTGTCATTTTAACACTTTTTTCCACTTGTTTGAATGATTTCACATTTTCAATCAGTTGAGACCTGATTACACAAGGACTTTCTGTAGAAGTTACACGTGTTTGTGTTGAATATTGGACAGAAAATTCACGACACACGAATTTTTTAACACATTTACACAAAATTTTCAACTGTGTACATACGCTCTAAAAGTCATTGCGTGTTTCAGGACTGATAAGAATATCCTCATAGCATTGGCTGAGGAAGCTGGAAATCTTTTTAAAATACGTCCAGGAACATTTTATACTCCCGGCGTGGGGAAGAAAGTTGTCCATACAGGAAAATTTGTCAATCGAATTAATTATATGCGAAAAATTTTCACATCAGCAGGAGTAGAGCGAAAAGATAATTCTACTCCAGATGTTGGTATGAACATTTCACACCATCACAAACCCTACACACAGCATTCGCACAGCATGCTGAGGATATTCATAGCATATGCATAGGACGTTCAATGTGCTAAGAAGGTTCGCAAAACATGCTATGAACATTCGTGTAGTACTTGGGAATATATAGAATTGATTAAATATTCATTGAATCTTGTTTATATATTTTATTTTCTGTTTAGAATGTTCCAGTACACATTTGGGACTATTAAAAGGAAGCACTGGATCCTGGAGTAATATTGAAAATGCTCGGGACGCAACTTTTTTAATTAGGCTGGAAGAAATAAAAGTGCGGACATCTGCCAGTATTTATCCTTTTAAGTATTTCCCCTGCGTCTATCATGTTGATGGCAAAAAGCTGGTAACTTGTTACGTGTATATCAAACATAATACATATCGTAAACGGAGACTTGAAGAGGATTTGTTATCTTCAGATTGATGCCGACTTCAATAAGAGACAATTTCAGTGCCTTCAACCCAATCTTGTAGACAAATGGCCAGGTGAAATTCGTCCTTGTTTAGAAAGGTTCAACATTTCAAGGAAGATTGATACTAAAGAAGGGGAATTTTTGATGACGTGCTTGTCTAAATCATCTGATGGTTGGTGATTTACAACTACAGTGAGAAAAAAAATTTTGAACTGAGAAAATGTTGGATGGACCGAGTCCAATCTGATATTTTCTTGAGTCAAGGGAACTTTCTTCAAACGAAGGAGACATTTACTCAGTTTAAACCTATATAACGTGATATGGAGAAAATTTTCTTACCCCAAGTACATATCTTCTTTGAATAAGAACAAAATATATATTCTCAGACCAAGAAAATGTTCTTAGGAATGAGCTAATTTTTCTCTCAGTGTATTGAATTCAATGCTGCGAGAGTTGAAATATGAGTACTGTTTTAGTACTCATTATCAGGTCCAAATCCGACTGCATTCTTATTCTAGTCCTGTTTATACAACTTTTATACCGACATTCGGAATGAAGCTTTGTAATTTTATTCAAATTGCTTAACCCAAAGTCAAAGCGTTCAATTCAAAATCATGATATCAGTTCAAGAAGTACGGAATCAGGTTAATAAATTGCATAAGCAGGCTCAGATACACAGTAGAGTGGTATAAGAGTACGCGGGAGATAAGAGTGCGTAAGAGTGCAAATTGATTGGATAAATAATGAGATATTGATGTTTGAAGCGTTTTATTCAAAAACTGCGTAATTTTAGAGTGCACAGTCTCCCGCGTACTCTTGTACCACTCTACCCTAGATTTTTTTTCGGTTCGTGTTGACAAAATGTTGAATCTTGAAATTTTCTTCAGATAAAAAGGACGTGATCGTATTAATGCTACTCTTTTTGGCAATTAAAGCCCCGATTTTAGTGACGACTCAAAGGGGTAAAACACGAAAATTGCGAACACCCGAGGAAACACTGAACAAAAAAGGAGATAGGGAGGCATTCACTTTGCAATTAAATGTGAGTTAAGACTCCACAATCTCAATGTACACATCTTTTTTGCTCCCTCGTTTAGAGGGAAGCTTTGTGATCGTTTCGAGGAGCCGAAAATTTTTTTGTCTCAAAATTCAAAATCTCCTAGACCAAACTGTTCCTCGGAATTCGGGGAACAATTTTGTTACCGTGTCTGTCTGTCTGTCTGTCTGTGTGGCTGTAGCCCCCCCTAAGTTTCGTACGCGCATATCTCCCGTTCTGCTTATCCGATCGTTTCGAAATTTTCATCACAGTTGTGGACTAGGGTGATAGTGGTCCCATATAAGTTTCAACCTGATTCATTCAGAAGGATTGGGTGGATGAGAAGAACTCTGACAAAGATGAACATTTTGCGTACGCACGTATCTTTGCTTCCTATCATCCAAATTCGATCAAACTTTAACCCCGTTTCAGTCATGACCCAATAGTGGTCCCATATAAGTTTTATCCAAATCGGATGAAAACTGTGGGAAATTTTTCTTTGGAATCTGTATTTTTTTTTAAAGCATGCCTTCCCCATGTCCATATTATCCGAATGTCTTGGAACTCTGAGTATATTCGATTTACGAGATGTTAGTTATATGATATAAATTTCAGGCGAATTGGAATTGGGGGGAGGAAAAAAAAAGAAATCAGGTTCCTTTTTGTCTGTCTGTTTGTCTGTGTGTATGCAACAAATTTGCGAACGTGTATATCTTCCGTTCGTATTATTCGATCGTGATGAAATTTCCACCAGAGTCATGTGCACTGTTGATAGTGGTTCCATATAAGTTTCAACCTCATCGTTACAGAAGAACGGGAGGGGTGAGGAGAAATTTTTCGAAAAATCGTGATTTTGCGAACGCGCGCATCTCTGCTTCCAATTATTTGATTGCAATGAAACTCATACCGCGTTATAGTTATGATTCGATAGTGGTCCCATATGATTATCATCCCAATCGATTGAAAACTGTGGAAAATTTTTTTTTTGCGATCTACATTTTTTGGCAATATTTTGAAAGCATGCCTTCCCTATGTCCGTATCATCCGAATGTTATGGAATTTGGAGCATATTCAATTCACGAGGTGTTAGTTGTACGGTGTAAATTTCAAGCGAATCGGAAATCAGGGAAGGAAATGGTAAGCACTAAGCTTCGAAATGAAATTTGAAAATCTCGTACATACTGATATTTTTTCTTCGGGATCGGCCATCGAATTCTTTTCTTATTCACTGGAGGCAGTCGAGGAAGCTATGTGCCTATCTATTGGCAGGGTTTTTGAATTTTCTATAAGTGAGAGAATAAGAATTTTTAGAAATGTTATCCCAGTAGAAATTTGACCGGAATTTCCCTATCAAGAACATGACTCTGGTAAGAACTCTGGTATGATAGGAAAGTCGTAAGTACAGACGACCTATAGATCCTGGCATGGCATCCTATTCAAGACCCCACAACAATGTAACGCAAGGTGTTTGTAAGGTTTCAGTCTGGATTTTCCCTCACAATAATTTTGATATGGTATTCTTGTTGAAATTTTATCATCATTGTCTTGACTAATTTGTCCTGAATCGAGTGATAACTGGTCAGGACCTAATAAGGATTCTACTTAGACAATCATTCTTTGCAGATATGAATTATTCACCCTTAACATAAAAAGCTGCTATATCCCTTGACAGCTGTATGTTTGGCTTATGCATATAGAAGTTTGTCATGTGATTATAATTAAATTTAGTATAGCAAGAATGGTTTACAAATACTGAATGTTGCTAACACTGGCTCATGTGTGTATAGACCAATGGCCCATTCATGGACCGAGCCTGGCATAAGAGCTCCGAAGACTTGTCTCGAACAATTCACCAAACTTGGCCCAGGCTTGGGAATGATAAGATCAGGACAAGCTCGGACCAATGGTATTTTCATGCCTGGTCCAATTGATTCGCCAAGCATTAACCAATGCTTCTTTCATCACAGATATTGATGGAAAAAGTTTGACAGAAATTGATCCATATTCCAGCTTGACTTTCTCTCTCAGAATACTATACATGAATCATAACCAGATGATGGAACAAATGTGCCAACACTGAGACAGGCTTATTGAATTTTTTTCAATTTCCAATTGGTTCTAACATCGAAATTAGTGGTGGGAAGAAGTGACAGATGAAAAGGCTGTTTGGGGTGTGGAGATAGGACGACGAGAACAACCGGATCATGGGAAAGTCATATTCGGGACAATCCAGATTCATGGGTGGATCATGTACACCTTGTGAGTGTTTTACATGATGTTATTTTTATGAGTCTATGTTTTCATCAATGTGCAGGAATAAATGCCTGATGACTTGTGATACACAAAGGGTACTGGAAAAAAGAGTGAAAAAAATGCCACTTTAACCCGATCCAGAGTGATCTCATAATTATGTGCTATTTATGTGCT
The DNA here is from genome assembly GCA_018340375.1 of Gonatopus flavifemur. NCBI lineage: Eukaryota > Metazoa > Arthropoda > Insecta > Hymenoptera > Dryinidae > Gonatopus > Gonatopus flavifemur. The sequence continues at coordinate 1,536,452 of JAFFJZ010000036.1, read as the reverse complement.
CCACCCACGATTCCTGTGCTCACTGGGAAATTCATCGGGGAAGTCTGAGACTCTACATGATTAATCGAGTCCAGCACCACCACTCTATGGGAACAAGATACGACGCATCTTGACCCGGTTGGGAGTAATCCCATACTTATGTGCTATTCATGTGCTTCACCCACGATTCATGTGCTCGATGGAATATTAATTAGGGGAGTCGGAATCTCAACTCAATTGGTCGAGTCCAGCACCCCCACTATCTGGAAACAAAATAAGACGCATTTTGACCCGGTTGAGAGTGATCCCAGAATTATGTGCTATTTCTGTGCTCCACCTACGATTCCTTTATTCCACTTCTTGATAGTGGGAATGCTGTACTGGATCAACTCAGTTGAGATTCCCACTCCCCTCATGGATTTTCCAGCGAGCACATGAAACGTGGGTGGGGAACATGAATAGCACAAAATTATGCGATCACTCCGGAATGGATTAAAATGTTCTCCATTTCACTTCCCGATAGTGGGTGTGCTGTAATGAATCAATTCTGTTCGGATTCCGACTCCCCTAATGAATCTCCCATCGAGCACATAATCCGTAGATGGAGCACATGAATAGCACATAATCATGAGATCACTCCGGATCGGGTCAAAGTGACGTTAATTTCACTTCCTGGAAGTGAGGGTGCTGGACTCGATCAATTGAGTTGAGATTCCGACTCCCCTGATGAATTCCCCAGTGCGCACATGAATCGTGGGTGGAGCACAGGAATAGCACATAATTCTGGGATCACTTCCAACCGGGTTAAAATACCATTCATTTGACTTCTTCATAGTGGGAGCGCTGTACTGGATTAATCCTGTTCAGATTCCGACTCCCCTGATAAATTCTCCAGCGAGCACATAAATTCTGGGTGGACCACATAAATAGCTCATAATTATCAGATCACTCCCAACCGGGTCAAAATGCGATTTATTTGGTTTGCAGATAGTGGGGGTGCTGGCCCCGATCAATTGAGTTGAAATTCTGACTGCCCCAATGAATTGTCCAGGGAACACATGAATCGTGGGTGGAGCACATAAATAGCACCTAATTATGGGATCACTTCCAACCGGGTCAATATGGGTCTTATCTTGTTTCCAGATAGTGGGTGTGCTGGCCTCGATCGATTGAGTTGAGATTCCGACTCCCCTAATGAATTTTCCAGGGAGCACATGAATCGTGGGTTGAGCACAGGAATAGCACATAATTCTGGAATCACTCAGAACCGGGTCAATATGGGTCTTATCTTGTTTCCAGATAGTGGGGGTGCTGGACTCCATCAATTAAGTTGAGTTTCCGACTTTCTTTATGAATTTTCCAGCGAGAACATGGATAGCACATAATTATGAGATCACTCTGGATCAGGTCAAAGTGGCATTTTTTTGACTTCTTCTTTCAGTACCTTTTGTATATCACAAGTCATTGAGCATTCATTCCTGCACATTGATGGAAACATAGCCTCATGAACATAACAACATGTACAACATCCACAAGGTGTACATAATCCACTCATCAATCTGGATTGTCCCACATATGACTCCCCCATGATCCGATTGTTCTCGTCGTCCTATCTCACACCTCAAACAGCCTTTTCATCTGTAACTTCTCCCCACCGCTGATTCCGATGATAAAACCAATTGGAAATTGGAGCACATGAATAGCACACAATTCTCCCATCAATTCTGATCCGATAATGAATCATTTAATACCGATTTCATATAGTGGGGGTGCTAGCTTCACATGTCGTCAGCGCCCCCACACAAAATTCCTTTTTTGTATAAAAATTTGATGAGCACAAAATTAGCACCATTAACAAGGTGTAAATAATCCACTCATGAATCTTGATTGTCCCAAATATGACTTTCCCATAATCCGGTTGTTCTCGTTGTCCTATCTCCACACCTCAAACAGCCTTTTCATCTGTCACTTCTTCCCACCACTAATTTCGATGCTAGAACCAATTGGAAATTGGCGCACATAAATAGCACACAATTCTCCCATCAATTTGGCTCCGATAATAAATCATTTAATACCGATTTTATATAGTGGTGGTGCTAGCTTCACATGTCGTCAGCACCCCCACACAAAATTCCTTTTTTTTGTAAAAATTTGATGAGCACAAAAATCGAGAATGGAGCACAAAATAAGCACCTAATTAGCACATAATTCTCATGCAATAATAATCCAGATTTTCGATGGTGGAGGTGCCACCTTCACGGACCTCTTTAAGTCCCGATTTAGAGTTTGCGACGTAACACTATAGATCCCTAGAACGTATGTTTCACATGAATTTATCCATGAATGCTGAAATGACCCTACAAACAATGATTACCGGCGGCATTGCAATGGGCCGCTGATGATTCTGCGATGCCGGCGAAGGGCCGTCAATGGTCCTTCGAATGGCCTGCTTTTGTGTTTGCTGGGGACTATATCCACGTCCGCCGTATTGCACCACCATCTTGGAATTTTTTTTTTCGACGTCACATTTGGATCTAGTACCCTCAAAAACCCCTAGAACGCACGTTCCATAATAATCCGTCAATCCAAGCCAAAGTCACGAATATCCGAAGACTGCGGTTTGGTGCGGCTCCTGGGTCAAATTTGGCTCAAATGTTGGATGTAATTGAAGTTGCATGTACTTGCACGCAACTCCTGCTCTGGATTTGGTGGATGAGCCGCATTAAGTTGTATGTACGAATGCTGCGAAACTTTTTTCAGTGTCACTGAAAATAGAATTCATTCTAAAATGTTCTTTCCAAAAGTTGAATCTCTCCAATTGTTCTATCCGAACTGGATTATATTTTTATTCATACGAACTCCTATTCTCATTCTTCATCATCTTTTTCCCACACAACTCTATTTTTGAATATCTTTGAGTTCTTACAATTGAGCGGCCGGATGCAACAACCGGTCGCGCGCTCGAAAAGACGTAAAGCTATTGTCCAAGCTGTAGCATTCAACGTCAACATGAAAGATTCGAATTTTGGAAAACAAAAAATACAAGACGATAGGTCTTGGAAAATCAACCTTAGTCTTCGTTTACGAATTTTTTCTATGATCAATAATTCCTTAGTGAAAAAATAGAAAACTGCAAATATTTTTGGTCTGGAAAATCAATGTTTTTCAATGTTCAACCTGCTCTAGCTTTTGTATTTTTCAACATTTCGGAATGAATCTTATCAATTCTTGTCTGTGAAACTGGGTGGAAGATGATGTTGTTGGAAAACTTGGTGAAAATTATTGTAAATCATTATTTTTTCAATCCTAAGTGAAAATCATGTTTTTCAAGCTTCGTATTCAAAAAGTGTCGAGGGAAGTATGAGCTAAAAAAAACTCCCAGCGACAAAATTGTTCGCTAGTGTATGGACTAACTCTCTGGAAAACTTCAGATCGATTAACCTATTGATTTGGAAAATACAGCTATTTATTTATGAGCGCGCAACTCATATTCTCCATTATTTCTACGTAGTTCCCGGGTTAAACGTACGAGGCTGCACGAAACAAAAGTCCACTCAATTTCTCAAGGTAGTTTCATGTTTTCTGTATCAAAGGATCCAAATATCGAATTATTCTTGCAAGATTCATGATAGATTCTTTATTATAAAAAACTTGTTTGAAGTTATATCATAAAGACACGTTTCGTATTTGAGGGAAATTGGGTAGACAAACAAGTTTCCTTGTTTCACTTAAAGAATAAATTATGTATCAAGCATGTTTACAATACTAACATCATTTATTCGTGTTAAGAATTGAAATTATATTCAAAAGGTGGAATCCGTTTCTTGTTTTAATATGATGTTTCATGTTAATGTCGAATACTTCAAGTCCCTCATGAGGGAACATTGAGTAAAATATCATTCACACAAGATCTATTCATTATTTTTCTGATGTATCATCAAGGATGAAATGTCCCATCAATGAACAACGGCAAACATTTTTGGAATATTCTTATTTACAAGATTCAATGAATATTAGGTATTACAATTTTTCCCAACCACTTTATTTCAAGGTATGAATCATAAACTTTTTGAACAAAATATAAAACTTTATATAGCTTCTTATAGCTTCTCAATAGAACAATATATCATCGTATATTTGGAACTTATATTGACTTGCTTCGTCACTTTTCCGAAACATTTTCTTCTGATTTGTGGATTATGCCAGTTTTGTTCACAGTTCCTATCGATGATTTGTTGAATAAATCATTCGAATACTTTTGCCCATTAACACTTGGATACCTTGTCAACGATTGGACATCGTTCAATTTTCGTTGACTTTCGTTGACCGACCAAATCAGGTAATGGTGTATTCAACAAATCATCGAAAACAATATCTGATTGTACAATATGACTTTTGGGTTTTCCACTATAGTCATAAAAAATCTCAATTTGCTCATTTGGGAAATATATCATTTTCACCGCATCTCTGATGTGCAAATTTGTAGGTTTCCTGATTCCGTCTGAGAGAGTTTCAAAATCTTTAACGGTACACGCAGAATCTTCTATTATCTTGAATAGGGGCTTTCTCGCATTTTGAATCATTCCATAGTATTCTTCGTCGGTTTCCATCGTCTCTATTTTTTTCTTCTTTCATCCATACATTCCCAAATTCCGGACACATGAACAATAGGAATGTCCGCGTACAGGAAATGAATGTTGGATCTCAATTTGTAATTTTTCAGACAATGAAGACAAAAAATGCATGGATAAATCATTTTTGTTCTGCTCCCCACAACCATCAGAGAATAGATGAATTTTATTGTCATAAGCGATTCCTAGTTCGCGGCAAATTGTATCATAAACTAGATTGCATACCGTATTTGCTCCTTTCTTATACTTGCCTTCAATAACAAAATACATGTAACTATATTTGTTGTTTTCAAAAGTATTCACATTAGAAACGTTCAACCATATCAGTCTCCGATAGAATTGATCTGAGACCGGAATTTTCGGAAGAGGTAAATTCTGGCCAAAATCAAATTCCAGACATAAAACCTGTTTCCCTTTGAGCATAGACTTTTTCAATACTTTGTGTTTTTCTACGAGTTCTTTATGTTTCAATAAATCTTCATTATTAGCATCATTTTCATGTTCAAAAAAGAAGTTACAGACATCAGTACGTGGCTTTGAAAATGTGGAATTCAAATTGTGATTAAAATATTTCATGTACGTTGGCTCACTCAAGGGAGCGTTGGAATCACCGGTTTCACTGGCATAATATTCCAGAAACAAACTGTACAATTTAGTGAATGTTAGATCAGGCTTATCAAAATACTGCAATGAGGAATCTCCACGCTTATAATGGGACTCAGAGTGTGGTATAGATGAACAATGCTCTGGAATCATTTTTCTCACGTCAATAGTCAATCGAATTGAACTCTCCTTGCTTCCTTTACCTCGGTTATCTCCCAGAGACTTATTATTTTTCATTTTGTTTCGGATTGTGGCAAGTCTAGATTTATGAATCTTCAACAAAGAACATAAAAAGCCCCGACACACTGACAGATGAGTTGTTTGATGATGAAAAAAATATTCCCAACAGATAATTTTGTTATTTTTCCCTGCGCAAGATTTTTCAGTTTTCATCAACATCATTTCACGCAGTAAACAATTGTGGGCTGTATATTCGCCAGTTGATTTCCAGAATACGTGAAACAAGTCTTTTTGTTGCGAGATCTCAATTTTTTTATAACATTCTTGACTGCAGCAGGATGTGACGCTTTCGGATGCTTTTGCAGCGACAGTTTTGTTGAAACGGGATACATATTCATTCCCGTATGATTATAAACAAGTTTTTATTGCGAGGATTTCTGGAAAGGAATATCTATGTTTTGAAAATATCAATCCTGAAAGAAATCTTGGTTTCACATCAATATAACTTACCTTGTTTCTCGCAATTTTTGTTCATCTCGTTTCCAATTACTCTCACTCCTAGTTCTTTTCCTTGTTGTGGTCGAGGCTTCCGTAACGCACAATTTTCAGGATTAAAGTCAAGAGGTTATTTATGTACGAAAAACCCATACAACATACATACGTATTGTTTTTCGGCTTTCTTTTGTTAACAGACGAATGTAAGCTGTGACGTTAGCTAATCAGTCAAAATATTTTCCAGGGAGCATCAAACAGGCAATGAAATTTTCAAGACTATGTTCAACGCTGCCGTACGGATGACCATCAAAGTATCTTATATTTACTCAATGAATACATGAAAAATACTTTGGTGGTCACCCGTACGATGCCGCTGAACATAGGCTTAAGAATTGAATTATCGAATTCATGCTCCCTGGGAAATATTTTGACAGATCAGCCCACGTCACAGCTTACATTCGTCTGTTAAAAAAAGAAAGCCGAAATCAATACGTATGCATATTGTACGGTTTTCTCATACATAAACAACCTCTTGCTTTTAAACCTGTTACGGCCGGGACGGAAGCTTTTGCGACTGTGTTAGACGGAATTGAGAAACCTACAAATTTGCACATCAGAGATGCGGTAAAAATGATATATTCCCCAAATGAACGAATTGAGTTGTTTTATGACTATAGTGGAAAATCCAAAAGTCATATTGTACAATCGGATATTGCTTTCGATGATTTGTTGAATACACCGTTACCTGATTTGGTCGGAATAAGTCAACGAAAATTGAACGATGTTCAATCGTTGACAAAGTATTTTTTCAAAAAAGTTTGCCGTTGTTCATTGATGGGACATGTTATCCTTCTTGATGATACATTAGGAAAATAATGAGCAGATCTTGTATGAATGATGTTTTACTCAATGTTCCCTCATGAGGGACTTGAAGTATTCGACATTAACATGAAACATCATATTAAAACAAAAACGAATTCCATCTTTTGGATATAATTTCGATTCTTTACACGGAAAAATGATGTGAGTATTGTAAACATGCTTGATACATAATTTATCCTTCAAGTGAAACAAGGGAACTTGTTTGTCTACCCAATTTTCCTCAAATACGAAACGTTTCTTTATGATATAGTCTCAAACAAGTTTTTGATAATAAAGAATCTATCATGAGTCTTGCAAAAATGATTCGATATTTGGATTCTCTGATACAGAAAACATAAAAGTACCTCGAGAAATTGAGTGGACTTTTGTTTCGTGCAGCCTCGTATGTTTAATCCGGGAACTACGTGAAAATAATGGAGAATATATTGGCAACTGAAAATAACACCGAAGTGAGAGTGGCGCTAGTGTTCCAAAACAAATATGGCTGAAACGGGGGTACATTTGTTATTTGCAATAAATTGTTCTATACTAAAAATTAACGATTATTAAGTATCAGTTACGAAAGAAATGTTAATAATTCGCTTGGATACTATATGTAATTATGCAAGTGCCACCCTATCATCTCGCAATATGATTGAAGGGGAAAATGTTTTAAATTCTGGGATGATTGTGTTGTGCGGAATGACAGAACGAACGCGAGATTGAATTCGTTTGTATTCACTCTGCCTACAAACAAGTGCCTTGGCATCCGAGCCTCGTGTGATAACAGGAACATTAATTATTGGAGCATGTGATAATAACAATCAAAATATTTCTATTGAAAAAATGATTTGTTCTTGTGAAGCTGGAACAAGCCACAGCTGTAAGCACGTCGTAGCCGTGTTGTTATTTTGTAATCGGTAAGTTTGACATTATAATAAATAATTTCAAAAGTTTTTGACATGTGTGAATATTTTGTTGTGTTTTTAGGAACGACCTCATTACATTGCCTCTAGTGTCTTCCACTGACAAAAAATGTTTGTGGAAACAATATAAAAAGCCTGTGCTGGAACAATTTGAAGCATTGCCTGTCACCACTTTTTGTTGTGTAAATGAAAAGAAGCTTCCACCCCTTGATGAAGATGTGCAAACTAGGATAAGAAACAGACTAATAAACTGTGACAAGAAAACTGCAATATCAAAACATTAGTATGTAATATTAGTTTGTATTAACAAACTAATCGACATACTAATTTCCTTTTTGATTCCAAGCTATAGGAAAGCAGATTTGCGCCAAGTTCTTGAAACCGATGAATCTAATACTTCCACAACCAATTATCTGAACGCCATCATTGAGAATTCTGTGAATTCCAAATTCATTAGTCACCTCCAAAAAACAGAATATGTGCTAGACGATTGCTGCCTCAATTCGTATTTAAGTACCATCAAAAACGTGGATGTCTTGGAGATTGCTGAAAACAGTCGAATATCCAACCACGAGTGGCAGAAAGAAAGGAAATACAGAATAACAGGAAGCAGGTGAGTTTCCATTCAATTTCCATCATTTAGAAAAATCAGCAATGAAAATGACAAACAGATGTAATTGTTCTTTGCAGATGCTATGGCATATATACTTATTCCAAAGACGACTGGGCAGAGGAAGCAACGAACTATTTCTGGGCAAAAGATGTGAGGAACAAATTCACCATTCATGGAAATAAATTTGAAAGCACTGCCAGAGACACATACGTAGAAGACAAAAATTGCCATGTTGAAGAGTGTGGACTCATTATTGCACAAGAAGAACCATGGCTCGCATATTCGCCGGATGGAATTGTGATGAAAAATAACGAGCCATCCAAATTAATAGAAATAAAGTGTCCATACGAATTAGCAGATACGTCAACAGATAGTTTATTGATGAAATGTAAGTTTCTACAGCTCGAAGGACACGTTTTGAAGCTGAAAAAGAAACATCAGTATTATGGACAAATTCAATTCGGGATGGGTTTACTGAACCTGAGCACTTGTGATTTGATTATTTACTCAAATATTTCTAATACGATTGCAATACTTGACGTTGCAATAGATCCTGAATTCATTCATAATATGTTTTATACTTTGAAGCAAAAGTACTTCCAAAAAATGCTGCATCAAATATGCTTATTTTCAAAAGTTCTGTAATAGGTGACACCAACATATTTAGTGTTAAATCAATTTATTTTCAAAAGTTCTGTGTTACTGTGACACTGTGTTTATGTGATTTTAGAACGTTCTTACCGTTTATATTTTCCAAAAAAATATCACAGATAAGTTTATTGATAACAGTAGAGAAACTACACATTTGTGTAGAATAAATGTTTAATTTTTCACACAGTTTATATAAAAGATGTTAAACTTATGAATAAATTTTATTCATCTATATAGATCCTTCACATTCATTTACAATTCATCGTAGTATAACCAATGGAATTAAAATTCGTCGTCAGCGAGTATTGGAGTACTTAAATTTGCTAATCCACAACAAATTGAAAAAATGTCATTGACATAATTAATGAGGTGCCACGGTAAATGGTGATTCAAAATTTGAAATTGTTTAATCCGTTGATTCATTCTTTCAATGTGAACTCGAGCACACGCAATTTCTCGATTTCGGAGAGCATCCTGTTCTGAAAGTTGTGGTTTATTCTTCAAAAAGGGAGGTCTGATGAGCTGAATTCTTTTCTGCATACACTCGTCATCAATGAGAAAGCCCCTGCCGACCATCACAGCATCTCTTGTGCCTTGCAGATTAGCCAGAATACCACTGTGGTTGAAAATGCATTTATCGGATGCTCCGCCACCAAACGCTTCGCTTACAAAAGTTATGATCCCAGCTGGAGTTACTTCAGTTAAAAATTTAACAGTTAAATCTCCTTTATAATGCGAATAGAATTTCACTCGACGTTTTAAACACTTTGGTTTCTGAATTCTAATTTCAGTGCAATCTAACACAGAAGTAGTAGAGCGAAATTGATCAAAACATTTTGGAATATTTCTTTCAATTTCTTCTTTTGAAACGCGTTTAATGGTACACTGCAAAATTGTCGATAGTTTTTGTACTGTACTTTGAAAAATATTACGTACAGTATTTTCACACACTGCTTTAAAAAACAAAGCAAGGGCATTGAAAGGAATATCCAATTTCAATTTGGCTGTGGTTAATAAAATACTATCGCGTGTATTCATTGAATGTTTTCTTTTAGGAGGATATATCTTGTCCATCAACTTTACTAACTCATTTAAAATATCGAAGTTTTTGATATTACACATTGTCATCAAATCCCTTTCAGTTTTAATAAATGTAGACAATGTTCGAGTGAAATGTTCGGTTGTAACTTGAACACTTTTATCTTCGTGGGACAATCCAGATGAATTGGCATCCTTCATAACCGAATACGATTCCCTTACTGTATCTCCTGCTAATGAATCATTGCTGCTAATTTCTTTGGACAAACAATTGATCAACTGTGCGTTGGCTTCCTCACAGTCTGAATTATGATGCTGTGGTTCGCTGGGCAATAAACATTCGTCAATAGTTGCCTGATCAAATATGCCTACCGATGTTGCAAGTACAGTAGGGTTGCTGCTTGTCGAAGGCTCATTGTAGTTTTCGCTTACTGCTTTTTCAGTATCAATATCCATTTCCTTTTTTCTACTTCTTCTGGTGTCCTTTTGGAAATAATCAACTGTTATAAATTATCAGCAGTGAATTTAGAAGTTAAACATACCATTCGTTTCTCCCTTGCAAGATTGATTTTTTCTTTTTCCCTTTCAATATTCATATCCTTTGGAACAGCATTCCGTTTCAGTATTCGAAGTTTAGCATGCACATCTAAGGCAGAAAAGACTAAAAGTATCACAGCTACCCTGGAGATTCAATTCCCAATATCGAAGTTGCGATCACTTTCAAAACAATTTAATCACCTGCAAAATTGTAGTCTCTTGCACTGAAATGTAACGAGCAAACGAGTAACTCTTTATTTACACGAACCGGAATTCCAAGCCTGCGTAACCACTCACAACGTTTGTCGACATATTCAACATTTCCAAACACATTAGTTCTTCGGATTTTTCCACTTCCAGGCTTAGGAACTTTGTGGAAACTGAGATTTGTGTTGATTTGCTTTTGGGAGTCGCAATTACTCACACAGCATTTTCCACGTCCACTGGATTTTCGGTGTTGGGGTGAGAAATTCATGTCAAGTTACCCAGCAAATAATTTATATAATGATCATATATACATTGGAAATGTTTATAGCAAGAAAAAATGGGAAATACTACTTCGTCGCGTGATATAAACATATATTATGTATTCCCGTTGCCGCCATGTTTAATAGTTTGCCTACTGGCCGTTAGTGTCGCATGCTAATTTGCACTTGCCAATATGAGTTGCGCGCTCATAAATGAATAGCTGTATTTTCCAAACCAACAGGTGAATCGATCTGAAGTTTTCCAGAGAGTTAGTCCATACACTAGCGAACAATTTTGTCGCTGGGAGTTTTTTGTAGCTCATACTTCCCTCGACACTTTTTGAATACTAAGCTTGAAAAACATGATTTTCACTTTGGATTAAAAAATTAATGATTTACAATAATTTTTCACAAAGTTTTCCAACATCATCGTCTTCCACCCAGTTTCACAGACAAGAATTGATAAGATTCATTGCGAAATGTTAAAAAATACAAAAGTTAGAGCAGGTTCAACATTAAAAAACATTGATTTTCAGACCAAAAATATTTGCAGTTTTTATTTTTTTACTGAGGAATGATTGATAACAGAAAAAAATCGTGAACGAAGACTAAGGTTGATTTTCCAAGAGCTATCGCCTGGTATTTTTGTTTTTCAAAATTCGAATTTTTCATTTTGACATTGAATGTTACAGCTTGGACAATAGTTTTACGTCTTCTCGAGCGCGCGACGGATTGTTGCATCCGGTCGCTCAATTGAGGTGCCGGGAAGAATAACTCGCTTAGCGCTCGGAACGCATCACAAATTTGATCCAATCGGTCCCGTCGGAGGTCGGAAAAAAGTTTCAATTCTGAAAATTAAAAAATACTAGGTCATAGAGCTTGAAGAAACAGGGTCAGTGTCCCCTCACCATTTTTTTCTAGGATGAATAGTTTTCGAGAAAAAGAATGAAAACTTCACATTTTTTCATACCAAAAATCAATGTTTTCCAACATTAAACTCGTTGGATCTCATTCATTTTTTGGTGAATCGGAATAAAACCCACAGATTCTGTTTTGTGAGACTTCACCGGAGACGACAATGTCAAAAGAATTTGTGAAAATTATTAATAAATTAATTAATTTTTTGTTCGAAATAAAAATCACGTGTTTTATGCTTTGCATTGAAAAAGTGTCGGGGAAAGTATGAGCTACGAAAAACTTCCAGCGACGAAGTTGTTCGCTAGGTATGGACAAACTTTTTGGAAAGTTCCAGATCGATCGGATCATTAGTTTGCAAAATACAGGGATTTATTTATTAGCGCGCAACGGAAATCTATCACGATTATGCGTCTCTTACCGGGTGACTATCAGGGTCCGTAGGAAAGATTGTATTCACTCACTTTTTCAACTTGAGATGTTTTTTTGGGTCAGAGAATTCGAATATCCAACTACATATTTTCACGAGATTTCATTTCCTTTATCCATGTTTTTGTTATGAAAAATTTGATTGAAGTTGTAGAAAGAATAATTCGCTTAGTGCTTAAAATCACGTAGAAGAGTGATCATATTGGGCAATAAAAACAAGTAGGTGGACACAAGTAATGAAAAATATACAGATTCAGATTCTTGTAAGTGAAACTTCCTATTTTGACACATATTTCTCAAGATGAAAATGATAAATCAGAAACATTCTCGGTCTCAAATCAATAGTTTTGGAAACATACCTCACGATTACATCAAATGTAGTACGACAAACGTGATAATAACGTTGGATCGTGCAGTTTGTGAACAAATGAAAATCGAATTGTGTCAGCGGCACTAGTGTAAAAAGAATTAGAGAAACATCGTAGGATTGGAATTCTCATGCACTACGATTATTCTCCTCGTTATATTTCTTACAGTGGTAGGACAAATTCTTTCGATACTTCTTTTCTTCAAAGTACGTGAAACGGAATTTTCGATTAGCATTGATTTGTGATCGAATAAAATTCAACATATTATGCTTTTCACAAAATCTCGTGATTTGGTGATAATTGATATACTATTGAGCACACATCCTGGAAATAGCATTCGATTTCGCTAACAAACGACTGAGTAATCGTGAGGTATGTTCTCAAAACTATTGATTTGAGACCGAGAATGTTTTTCATTTACTATTTCCATCTTGAGAAATATGTGTCAAAATAGGAAATTTCACTTACAAGAATCTGAATATGTATATTTTTCATCACTGGTTTCCACCTACTTGTTTTTATTGCCCAATATGATCACTCTTCTACGTGATTTGAAGCACTAAGCGAGTTATTCTTTCTGAAACTGCAATCGAATTTTCTTATAACAAAAACATGGATAAAGGAAATGGAATCTCGTGAAAATAGTTGGATATTCGAATTTTCCGACCCAAAAAAACATCTCAAGTTGAAAAAAAGAGTGGATACAATCTTTCCTCCGGACCCTGATAGTCACTCGGTGAGTGACGCATAATCGTGCGGTGCTGCCACTATCAGATCGGCTTTCTGCCCTAGAAACCTCCATGAATTACCCGGAATTACCTGGAATCTTACATGTTTTACCCTAGAAATTACCCTGCTATTTCCCAAATACCGTCGTAAGCTTTTGTGATAGTTGAAAAACGTTTTCGTTGTTCTCTCATCGATATATAGCGCTGGATGGACCGATAGATGTAACAGGGCTTTTATCAGGGCTCATAAACTCAACTGGGAAACTCTGTAGAACTGTTTGTAGCATGGAGCTATGAATAACTGGAGGGAGCCTAAGGCTGGCCTCCCATGGACTGGAATTCGTTCTGGCGGAATGACTTCAAATCAATTGCATTCACAATTTCTTTTGGAGTGATATAAGAGAAATCTGAAGGAGATTGTACATTGGTTCAATTTTAATTCCGCCGGAACGTATTCCGATCCATTGGAGGCCAGCCTGAGGGTCGAGGCACACGGAGCTGGAAAAGGCGGAAAGCGGAAAACGGAGGCTTTGGTTCGAATAAGAGACAAGTGACTACTTCACCTTTCTCTTCAACCAAGGATTCCGCGTTGCGCTTTCCGCCCTTTTTCAGCTTCATGTGACCGCACCCTGAGGCTCGTCTTCCATGGACCGGAATTTTTTCCGGCAGAATGACTTTGAGCCTATTGAATTCACAATTTCTCTTAGAGCGGCACATAAGAAATCTATGAAAGCTTGTGCAGTGATTCGACTTTTATTCCGGCGGAATGTATTCCAGTTTATTCCTTAGCAGCCTTCGTGTCCCGAAGGAGGATATCTCGGAAGGTTATTGTTCCAAAAACTGTAGAATGGTTCGTCTTTTGGAATCTATGAGAAATAAATGGTAAGGTAGCAGGTACCCAATATTGCAGTTACCCGAAAAGGGATGATTTGTGAATTTGAGAATAATCACCATGAATTTCTAGCCCTCGTCAAATGGCCACAAATTTCACTGCTTCCGGGTGAATGACCCTTCGGGCGTACGCTACCGGAATAGAGGATACTATCGAATCAAAAATATCCGGAATAATAAACTTTCGGGATATCTTCTTCCGGAACAAGAATTTTAGGATTATCTAACTCTCGGAACAGTTTGTTCCAGGATATAACAGAGCTACCCATAGAGTTCAATGCCCTGTGAATAAGAAATCATTAAAATGATTGGTTCTTATAGCATTTTTCTAATCAGAAATGTGTAGATTTCGAATTAGCTGTTCGAGACTTCAATGATTCCAAATGAGTGTGAATTATTTTTAATCAGAGATTTGCACCATCAATCCGTTTGAATGGTTTCGTTTTTACAGGGTGATGCTACCTTACCGATAGAGTTCAATGAATTCAACAGTAGCTCCTTAAGAGGTCGAAAACTTCATATGCCGAACGATCAACGGATCGAAAAATGTTATTCAAAATCGAAATGTTCCGAAAGAACATTATTCCGAAAACTTTTGATTTTTTCTTTTTGTGTGATCAAGAAGTAAAAGACACCATCATTGGTGGTAGGGAGTCATAACCCCGAATGTTCATGGGCCTGAACGTCCGCCACCCCGAATGGCCATATGCCCGAATTTCCGTGAGCCCGGAGGTGCATAACCCTGAATTATTGATCGGAAATCATATTATAAATCAACTGACGAATACTTTATACGATTCAAAACCATTGACAAATCATCAACACCGCAAAATTTTGCTTCCCTATCGTATGAAAACGCCCAGTGGGTGATTTGAACCATAATTCATAATCTGAAATCCGGGGTTATGCACCTTCGGGCTTGCGGACATTCGGGGTTATGACACCCTACCGTCATTGGCTCATCCCAAATTTGGAATACTGAACTTTCGAAGTGATACATTTTCGAACAAATGAATTCCGACCTAATGATCGTTCGGAATATGTAGTATCCGACCTATTGAGAGGCTACCGATTCAACGCATGGAGGAACGTAACCCAGATGAAGTTTCAGAACGTACCCTAAAATGGTCACGTCAGCGTTGTCGATCGTTGAAGTATTTCGAGATTCGAGATCTCGAACATTGTGCTGCACTACCTGTATTGAATCACCGTTTTAAAGATGAAACTTCTATCTCATACTATTTTCTGAGAGTGAATATGATAGAATGTCCTTTCGTTTATTCTCTGAGAAGAATTATAAGAGTAGTTGTGCAAAGTGCAAGAGTAATTGTGCAAACCCTCATTGTATAACCTCTCTGATTATTGGGTCAAAGTGGAGCGTTGTTTTCTGTCACATGTAAAACGGGTAATTTTATCTCCATTTTCATTCTCTAAGTCTGTGGAATTAGTATCTGCAATTGAATTTTATGTCTCTTCATTGCATGTGATTCTTGTTGAAATTTTCCACTAGGTAGTACGGCGTGGATTCTTGAATTATGAGTAAGAGAAATACCTCAATAACCTCTTTTTTCAATGAAAAAGATTCTGATGGCAATTTACGTCCTGAACCGATGTCCTCTCTCACTTCAAGTCAGGAATTAGATTTGCCTCCTATGTCCTCATCATCACCGCTCTCGCAAGAAAATTCCGAAATTGATGATGAAAGTGTCCCTAGTAAGAGAAGGAAGAGAGCGTATTTACAAAAATATGTTTATGCTTGGGAGAAATTGAGTGACTGTAAGGGATGGTTGTCTAAATCTTCAAGACAAAATATGACAGGAGGAGATTCAGCCCATTGCTCTATATGTAATTGCGATATTACTAGTGGAAAATCAGAACTCATTAGACATTCTCAATCTGCGAAACGTTGTGAAATGCACCCAAAACATTTCCAGAGCCATATTCACTCCTGTAGATACGGCTGCAAGAAGAGCAGAGTTGAAAATATGCGCTTTACCCGCAGAAGAAAATTTGCCTTTATCCTTAGTGGATAAACTCATTCCGTTGTGTGCCTCGATGTTTAATGACTCTAAAATAGCGAATCATTTGGAATGTCATCGTACTCAAGCTACAGGTATCATAAAAATATCCTTGCACCAGATGTAAGTGAAGGATTGTTCAAAAAATGCGGGAAAACAAATATTCCATCATTATGGATGAAACCACGGATGTTACTTCAAAAAAACAATGCGCTTACTGTGTAATTTACTTTGATTCAATAGAGAATAAGAAAATCACTGCGTTTCTCAGTTGACCAGAATGCGAAAAAGGTGATGCTGATAGTTTGTATTCGAATTTGGTGAATTTTTTGAATAATAATGATATACCACTGCGTAACATGATCGCATTTTGTAGTAATACTACTAATGTAATGACAGGTAACAATCATCCGGTATTTTCATTGTTGAAGCGAGATTCACCTCAAATTTGTACAATTAAATGTACTTGTCACTTGCTCCATCTCGCTGCGAACAAAGCTTGTGCAAAATTACCTCGATCGCTCGAAGATCTATTACGACACATAATCGCTATTTCCATAGAAGTCACCAGAGACGAGTGGCTTTGAAAGAATTTCAGGAATTCCATAATATCGCTACCCATATAGCACAAATGTCTCAGTGATATCTCCAGAATATTCTGACAATATTACAATATCTCCAGAATATTCTGGAGATATTACTGAGACATTTGTGCCATGCGGGTACGCATTCAATTTTAGGACCCAGGCAAACCCGGTGGCTAAGTTTAAAAGAGTGCATGGATCGTGTTCTTGAACAATATGATGCCCTGAAAGCTTATTTCATACAAGTTGTTTCTGATGACCCTTCGAAGATTACGGAATCTATCCTGGGAACTATGTCAAATGATTTCACTATACCGTATCTACAATTTTTGCAATATATTTTAACCGAAATAGTGGAATGGAATGTGATGTTCCAAAGTGAACAGTCTAAAATTTCCAAGCTGAAGCCAGAAATTACTCGTGTAGTAAAGATTATATGTATGAATTTCTTAAAAGTCGATCATATAAAAAAACAGATATTAGGAACATCAATCTTGATGATAATAGTAATTATATGCCTTTGAAATCTATTTATATAGGTGTGAATGCTAATACATCAATTCAAGGGGTAGTTGTTTCCGATCAGACTGAAAGTGATTCGCTCTTTTTTTTCGAAGCATGTTTAAGTTTTTACACAACTTCAATTCGCGAATTTTCAACCAGGTTTCCATTCGATGATGCATTATATACGCATGTATCAATGCTTGAACCAATAGAAGCTCAGGCTTTGAAAATTAGTAGTTGTGTTGATGCATTCAATCGATTCTCAACTTATTATGATGGTCTCTCTATTCAGGATATTGACAAAGGATAGAGGAAACATTCTTTGTTGGAGTTTCAAGAACTGAAACCGAACTCAGATCTATCAGTGGAAAATTATTGGAAGACTGTATTCAGTTTGAAAAATGGAGCAGGCCAACAATTATTTCTAAATTCAGCAAAATTCTTAGTCACTCTTGTATTTATACCTACTTCGAATACTTCTGTTGAAAGACTATTTAGCCAATTGAATTTGATCAGAACGGGCCATAGGAACGCTTCAGGAACGGACACTATTGCCGCGTTGATGCATACAAAAACCATCGACGCAATTCCATTTGAACCATCCTGAACAATGTTGGAAAAATCTTGGAAATAAAAATCCTACATAATGTCCATTTTCGCTTTCTCAATTGATTTTTCATTCTTGATGTTATAAAATTATTATTCCTGAGATAAGATCCTTATTTGTTTTTTGACTACTTCTTTTGATTCCCAATAAAGCTCTCATTCATAAAAAATTATTTGGTCTTCATTAAAAACCCTAGATTTCCCCAGAAACTTGGTTCACCCTAGAAAATACCTGGAACTGACAAAATTACCCTAAAATCGGGTAATTACCCCAGAAGTGGCAGCACTGTAAATCGTGATAGATTTCCGTTGCGCGCTAATAAATTAATCCCTGTATTTTGCAAACTAATGATTCCATCGATCTGGAACTTCCAAAAAGTTTGTTCATAGCGAACAACTTTTTCGCTGAAAGTTTCTTGTCGCTCATACTTTCCCCGACACTTTTTCAATGCAAAGCATAAAACACGTGATTTCCACTTCGAATAAAAAATTAATCAATTTATTATCAACTTTTACAAATTTTTTCGACATTGTCGTCTTCGGTGAAGTCTCACAAATCAGAATCTGTAAGTTTCATTCTGATTCGCTGAGAAATGAATGAGATCCAGCGAGTTTAATGTTGGAAAACATTGATCTTTGGTATGAAAAAATGTGTAGTTTTTATTTTTTTTCTCGGAAACTATCTATCCTAGAAAAAAATGGTAACGGGACACTGACCTTGTTTTTTCAAGCTCTATGGCCTAGAATTTTTCAATTTTCACAATTTCAACTTTTTTATCGACCTCCGACGGGACCGTTTGGATCAAATTTGTGACGCGTTCCGAGCGTAAAGCGAGTTATCCTTCCCGGCATTTCAATTTCACTTTCACGGATCTTTATGAGTATGTGATGAAAATTGAAAACAAGATTTGCTTGAGAATCAAATTTTCCTTCTCTCAACCATTGAACTCCATGGTATGCTGGAATGAGCACTCACTAGGATCCTTCCCGTCAGAGAAAAATAGCCCACATAGCACACAGACTTCTAAGAGATATCTGAAGAAGTCTTGCAGAACAGCATCGTATAAGATATCTTCCCCTCTCAATTCCTTGGAGCGAAAAATTGACTCTTGAAGAGTAAAAATACTGCAAGTCCAAGAAGAGTGAGATTTCACTGTTAACGAGTGACTTTACACTCCATAGCAGTGAATTCTCACTCCAACAGAGTTAAGGTTTAACTCGGTTCAAAGAGTGTAATCCTCACTCCAAGACAGTGAAAATTCACTCTGTAGGAGCGGAATCTCCCTCCCGTTGAACTTGCAGTATTTTCACTCTTTGGGAGCGGATTTTTACTGCAAGAATTCATAGAGTTCAGAATGCTCTCTCTGCAAGAACATTAATGCTGCGTGGGAGTTGAGAGTCATATGTAGACAAAAGATAAACTCATCCTTCCAATTGAGAAAGAAATAATCAACTTCAAATGTCCGAAAGAACAAAAACACTCCTGTACAATGGTATGTGACTGATGAGACTCAACCATTGAACTATAGGGAGTGTTCATTGCATTATATATACACTCCAATGCTTTCATTATTACTACCTCAACTTATTTTCAGAAATGAGGAGCTATTTATGTTTTCAAATCCCAGATAACTCGGAGTTCGTGAAAAGTTCTTCGAAAATTCCATTTGCACACTCAAGTTCTTGGAGGGTTCTTCGAGAATTCATTAACGGCGTCTGTGTTATCTTGGATATCTTGATTTTCAAATATTTTCACTCCTGCGGATCTTCATTTGTAGATGTACATAAAAACTGGAAAAAAACCTGATTCAACAGCATATCTATTGAATCCTTCGAATAAACCACTGTAGAAAAACTGGGAATTCATTGTATCTTGCTACTGGAGAATTCAAATACTTTCATTTTCCAGTACGTTGAATAAAATTTCCCAAATTTTGTACTTCAGAATTCCAATTTTTGCACTAAATTCCCAAGGAATTTGCTGGAATATTTCTGCAAATGTACCGCCATTCTCAGCTCAAAGCACTAGTTAATCACTTCCAGTGAAATATTGAAATTTTCCAGTGAACATTCTTTGCAGTGTATGTTTGAAAATGGGGACGTGTGCGTAGAGGAATACATGAGGATAGATATCAATCATCATCGATATTCTGGAATATAATACATGCTATATGCGAGATTATCATCATAGGTAATACATGAACTAAGTATCCTATGAGAACACCTCAGTCAGAATGCCATCAAATTGACGTTATTTCGATCTTTTTTTGTCAAAACCACGTCAAAATAACATCATTTTGATGTCGATTTGATGTGAATGTATTTTGACAAGCTGTTCTCATTCGGCACACAGTGAAAATTTCATGTTAGATATTACCATATTTATATTGTACTTTTGGGATAAACTTGATTATGTCGTTATGAACCACAAGTATACCAGCATTCACTATACTCTCTCGTGAGGATGAAGATGAATATGTTATAATTTGAAATGAATATAGTTCTGAGTCTCGTAATAAAGTATATCCCACGAGTACCATAAAAATATAGTCATCTTTAATATAAACTTTTCTCTGTGCAATCAAGAGACGCGGTAGGGTCTCGACGCCAAGAATATGGAAAAGAAAAAACAACAAAGGAACATGTAAGTGAGAAAGCAGAAGTCGTGCGCTACCGTGTATCTTTACTCCCAAACTGAGATTCAAACGCCTGAAAACATTTCCAATGTACAATAACTCGTCACACATCAAAATTCACGAAAAAATACTCACACTTTCATTATACAATTCGACTACACACTATCGTTTAAGCAGACTACGAACCACGAAGTAATAGTGAGGAGACATAACTCCAATGGATGCAGTTTCAGAATCTAATACACTTCGCCGGGTTAAAAGAGCCAGGTTCGTCAAATGGAATAACTTTTACAATTAGTGCGCATGCGTCCTAGAGCATACTTGTCCTTCTCTCATCATCGCAAGGTGCGAGTGAGATGATTTTCTCGTAATTATCTAGCTCGCACCTTGCGATGATGAGAGAAGGACAAGTATGCTCTAGGACGCATGCGCAAAAGATTGTAAAAGTTATTCCATTTGACGAACCTGGTCCTTTTGACCTGGCAAAGTATATCAAGCCCACACAGCACATCCACCGATGTTCACGTCGCATCTCCGTGGAGGCGAGGTGGAAGAAAGGGAGACGTGGATACAAGATGGAAAGAACGGAGAAGCGACGTGGAGGCGACGGAGAAATGTCCGCGTACTGTACGGGAGTCTTTTATACGGAGTCATGTCTCCTTACTATTACTTCGTGCTACGAACTATCTTAGGTTATCCTATACCGAGGTACAGACGTTTCGAATTTCGATGCGATCAAAATATCATCACAATGTCTTCTCCATGAACGATTTCTTCCATAACAATAAATTTCCAATATCTAAAGGCTTAGACACACAAGCTATGTAAACGTAAGGAATATATGCGCAGAGACCATATACGAGATCCACGCAGGCTTTCGCTCCTCAAATTCACGTTTACGTAGCTTGTGTAGTTGGGCCTTTCAAAGTAGGTGTTCAATTTTCGCAATAGTATTGATGTATCTATCTCTTTCTTCTTTCCAACATCCAATAGCGTTCATTTCGATGTAGCATGGTCTGTAGCATTGTCGAAACATAAACAAATAATCTGTCAATCAGGCGATGTGTTGATAGGTTATTTTAATATTAGAAGAATGATTAGAAAATGAATGGATTACAGGTGACTACATAACAGGTTACTACAGGTTATTCAGAACAACAATCGAACACAAGTAACTTGGAATTATATATATTTTCATACAGGGTGGGGCATTTAAAGTGTCGCGGGCGTTTTTTCCAAAAATAAAGTGAGATACGAGAAAATTTTTCGGACAAAAGTTGTAGGGTACCGAGGGGGACATCCGATGGTGGCCTTGGCTTTGACCTCAAATCTCATCTTCAAGGGCATTCTGAGATCAACTCTTGTTTTTTAAATAGCATCTCATATTTTTCACTACAGATTTGGATTCAAGGTCAAAAACCAAGAAACTTTTGTCTGAACCATTTTCCTGAAATCCGCAAAAATGGCGCTCTAATCGATATTGTTCCATTTTGAATCTGACATTCGAATAACTCGAAAACGAAGGGTCTTGCAAAAGAATGTTTCATACAAAAGTTGTCAATACACAACACATTTCAATCGTCTACATTACCACCATTCAGAGCTCACGCGATGTAAACAAACGACGGGGTTCAGTGAAAATTCACGATTTTGAAAGTCAGTTTGTCAGTTACATTTGATTATTACTTGGTTTATGACAAATTGAAAATCATGGATATCCGATACACGGTTTCTGAAGAGATCGATATGATCTACATTTACGGTGAAGTGCATAAGAACCCCAGACAAGCATATGACTTGTATGCAGAACGATTTCCTGAAAGAACAACACCATCCATTAGGTATTTTCAACGCATTACAAAATTATTCTCAGAAACGGGAAGTGTTACAAGGGAAAAACGACATCGAATGAGAACTGTTAGCGGAGAAAATGCGGAAGTTAATGTACTAGCTGCAGTAGCCAATAATCCACACGTGAGCTCTCGTGAAATTGAACTCCATTCGGGAATTTCTCGAAGAAGTGTTCCTCGAATACTGAAACGTCACAAATTCCATCCGTATCACATTTGTTTGCATCAAGACCTTCACGGTGATGATTTCGAAAATCGTGTACAGTTTTGTCGATGGGGTCTAGCGCAAATGCACAATAACAACTTCGACAACATATTATTTTCTGATAAGTCGACGTTCACCAATCATGGTCAAGTAAATCGACATAATATGCATTACTGGGCGACAGAAAATCCAAGATGGTTACGTCAAGTAGAGCATCAAAGACAATGGGCTGTGAATGTTTGGTGTGGTATTTTTCGATCTCGAGTAATTGGACCGTACTTCATTGCAGATACGCTAAATGGAGAGAAGTACAGACATTTCTTAGATCAAGTACTTCCAACATTACTTGAAGACATACCTATTCAGGAACGATTGGATATGTGGTATCAACACGATGGTTGTCCATCCCATTATGCAGTCACAGCTCGAGAAATATTGGACAGAGATTATCCTGGACGATGGATAGGACGTCGTGGACCAGTTCATTGGCCTGCCCGTTCTCCGGATCTTACTTCTCCAGATTTTTTTTCATGGGGATACATAAAAGATACAGTTTATCAACAAGCACCGACTACACCTGAGAATATGCGTCAACGAATCATCAATGCATGCGCGAGCATCAATGAAGATATTTTAGCACGAGTTCAGCAATCTTTTGTAAAACGTTTTGAAATGTGTATTGAAGTCGAAGGCCATCATTTTGAGCATCTACTGCATTAAAATTATCCAAGTGATGTAGACGATTGAAATGTGTTGTGTTTTGTCTGTTATACCCCATCACCTCCGTTTCAGTTCAAGGGGTCCCCCTTGGAATCAGACAACTTTTGTCCGAAACATTCTCCTCCAAGACCCTTCGTTTTCGAGTTATTCTAATGTCAGATTCAGTATGGAACAATATCGATTAGAGCGCCATCTTTGCGAATTTCAGGAAAATGGTGTGGACAAAAGTTTCTTGGTTTTTGACCTAGAATCCAAATCTGCAGTAAAAAATATGAGATGCTATTTAAAAAACAAGAGTTGACCTCAGAATGTCCTTGGAGATGAGATTTGAGGTCAAAGCCAAGGCCACCATCGGATGTCCCCCTCGATACCCTACAATTTTTGTCCGAAAAATTTTCTCGTATCTCATTTTATTTCGGAAAAAACGCCCGCGACACTTTAAATGCCCCACCCTGTATATTACTCAGAAAAATTCATGAATGAATAAATGATGAAGAGGTTGCTTGTGAAAAAAAACAGAACAAGTTTGAGAAAGGTAGGTGTGTGCGAGTACTCGAAATTTTCGAGTATTCTCGAGTCGAGTATTTTGTACTACTCGAAATTCTCGAGTTCCTCGATAATCTCCGAGTAATTTGTCGATTTCCTTAGGATTATCTTGAATCATCATTTGCAAAGGGTAGAATATTCTCAGAGAACGTAAGGGATTGTTATCCACTACCGCATATCCATATATATTGAATACTTTTCAAGTACCCGAAAATCTACAAGATACTCGAAGAATTTTCGAGTACTCGGTGAATTTCAAGTACTCGGCTTGACTCGAATCGAAACTTCAATTACTCGACTCGACTGCAAAAAATCACTACTCGCACATCCCTAGAGAAAGGTATAAATAAATCTATTTGCTACATTCAGAAAATTTGAATATACACAGGTAAGCTATGTATGATGGATTATTCATGAAATGCATGATTCCTTGACACGCCAAAGCATATCGGATATATCATAATCCCTTCACGGACAGGCCACTACTGTCCTATCCTCCGACTACAGTCGTCGGCAGATATTCAAATGGATCATACGGATTATGCTCAAGGGGAATGATCCAAATTGATACATAATCTTTCTTTAGGTCGAAACATAACGGATATATCATAACTCCTGAAGGACAGCCAGCTACTGTCAATTCCTGAATTTGGATCGTAGACAATTGGTGAAAAAGATTATACCGAGCTTGCTTGAGAATTATTCAAGTTTATTTGCTATTTCTTGACAGATAGAATTACCTAAAAAAAACTCCAAAAAAGTGAAAAAATAACGCCAAGCACATGAAAATCCCGAAAACAAAGAATACAAAAATCTAAAACACATTCTAAAGGAAAATTTCACTGCATTCAGAATTTCGAGGGGATATCAAAGGATATGCTCCATTTGAAAAAAAAAGATATGAAATCAATATGTAAAAGGCAACCCTGTTTCGGAATTCGCATCAACCAAGAACACTTGGCGTGGCCGATGGTAGAAGTTTTTAGCCTTTATTATATACAAATGAATTTCTATAGAACATTAAACAAGAATTATAAATGATATAATTTCATAAAATCTTCTTCGGCCACGCCAAGTGTTCCTGGTTGATGCGAATTCCGAAACAGGGTTGCCTTTCACATCTTTTCTTTTAATGGTATATTTGTTATATCAAGTAATCTTCCGGAAAGAGTGGTGTATTTTTTTCAAGGATTTTTTTTCAAGTGTTATTGTAACACGTTTGTATGGTTTTTGAGATTTGACGTTATTTTTTACTGTGTTGGAGTTTTTAGGGGTTTTTGTGAGCCATTTGTATGTTTTGTGGAATTATACTTCTTTTCACTTTTTGGTATCCATATACGGGCAGAACGATACGCTCGTTTGATTTATTTTTTTGATACAATAATGCTTTTTTGAGAATCATAAATTACCTTCAATACAGTTTAAACAAACTGAAGTTACAATATACCAAAAATCTTCCACATATCCTTTGGATAACCAATGTACTGGTCGCTCATATTGATTTCATATCTTTCTTCTCTTCAAATGGAGCATATCCTTTGATATCCCCTCGGAATTCTGAATGCAGTGACATTTTCCTTTAGAATGTGTTTTTAGATTTTTGTATTCTTTGTTTTTGGGATTTTGATGTGCTTGGCGTTATTTTTTTACTTTTGTGGAGTTTTTTTAGGGGGTTCACTTCTTTTTCTGAATATGCTTCCACCTGAACCCAAATAAAAATGGAATACCCCTGTCGAGTTCATGGCGATCGTAGGAATGGAGGAAATGTACTCAGATCACTTATGTGATATCAAGATCCACTTGGATTTCCATCAGTCATCTCATCATTGGACGGCGATAGATCATCGAAATGAAGAATGAAGGGAACAAGGGGAGGAAAGCGAATTCCCATCAACAAATATACGTGTGAAGAATTCCGAAAACTAAATTTTCCTTGACTGATAAGTTGGCGCTCAAAGCAGCTCAAAGCGCTCAAAGTAGCTCACGCCGCTCAAAAAAGCTTACGATATTGCGCTGAACATGTCTTGTGCGGAAATTTCCAGTGTTTTCGAGAAATCATTGTAAGAAAACCGAAACAACATAGATCTTACAGACAGAGGAAACTTGCGTACAATATATTCAAGGTATCCAACAGAATTTTTTTTTTCCAAGATAGAATTTGTACTGTCTAGCATGAAGCTAAAGATACCTTTCCAGCAAACATTTCTCGGTTACTCTTTTGAATCATTGTGAAAAGTAGCAAATAGCAAAAGTTCCAAAAATTAGATCTCATTGAATTCTTTCGTAACCACAAAACGAACTACTGAAATGTCAGTAGAATAGAGTCCTTGGAGAATTCAAATCGCTTTTTGTCATACTGTATATTGTACTGTATATAGTATGACAGAAGGCGATTTGGATTCTCCAAGAACTCCATTCTACTGACATTTCAGTGATTCATTTTGTGGTTCCAGAAGGATTCAATGGGATCTAGTTTTTGGAACTTCTGCTTTCTGGGTAAAGAGATGTCGAATATTTATCATGCAACAAAAAGATATATCTCCAAAATATCAGATTGAAGACATTTCCTAGGACTGTACCAGACATTTTTCAGAATTCTATGAATATCCATCGAAATCATTCGGAAAAATTCTTCAATAATATTTGGTTTGTTATGGTATTATAGAGGTATTCTATATCCTTCAAAACTGTACAAGATTACAGTAATTCAATTCTAATTTTATGATGGAGCGAAATTATTGCTTTTCAAAGAAATATATATACGAGTCTTCACAATTACGTGGCCAATGTCGCTCTTCAACTTGCAGATCATGAATAAATATCCACTTTGTACCTCTACTTCGTAACATGCATGTGGAATTACCCTCAGAAAAACAACAGCTATAACTTCATAAAAGTGTTATGCAATGTTCTTTTTTGAAGTTGGTACTGCTTTAATGTTTATATTTTCTACCTTCGTTGCTTCAACATTATTGTGATTAAATATCATCAATTGCACAATTACATATCTTTCTGACGCTGTTATGAATGATTTTTTAGTTCCATGCAAGTTATTACAATTGTCACAAGAATCTTCGAAAATTTCCCATGTTGAAAAATTGAACTTGAATATTTCTTGAAACTCAAATGATTTTTGTGAAATTGGAGGTAGCGCAAGACGTACAACACAATTTGTACCAACAATATTTTCGGTATATTCACATTTCGTACATTCCGTTATGGTAGTTATTTGGTGCTTCCTTGAATTTTTGATAGGCATTGAATTTTCGCAAATAGAAGCGATGAATTCTCCTGCATCTTGTGAGTGATTATGCAAGTATTGTGGACCTGCAAGCTGTTTTAAAGCTATGATATCAAGGTTTTTTTGCGAATTGTAGTTCTGAATTGGAATATTTATGATGTCATTGGGGTCAGATAAAAGTAATTGTTTTGTCTTAGAAGCACAGTACATTATACACTACATTACTGCATTCAAATAAGAAGAAACACCGTCAACATTAGGAAGACCCATTACGTTTAACGCGTGAGTTTCTATTGATTTTTCATCAACATTTTGGCCCCTGGATTATATATCATCCAATATCCTTATTCCTGAGTACCCAGGTGGAAAAGTTTTTTCAGTGAGTAAATTCTTTGAGCAAAATTACAGGTGGATAAGGAAAAGTAGAAAAGATGCAGGTATACTATACATCTGTATGTTACTTACCACCACGATCAATATCATCAGGTAGCGTAGAAGGAAAATGAAGAAAAGGCAGGAGTGCAATGGATATACCACAGGTCCTTGCATTAGGTACACTGTATGATTTTGTTCTATTATGTATGATGCCGTTGTAACTGCGCATGCGCGTAATCGGGTGTAGCGGGCCCACGTAGTCGCGAGAGAGTGGTCTCGAGAACCTTTGCTTGTACAGGAATGTCGTCCGCCTTTCTATTAATAAAACCTCGAATAAAGAAAACATAAAATGATTTATGTTGAATAATTATTACCTAGTGTATTAACCCTACTCGGTTTATTGCGAAGTAATAGTTAAAAATCAGAACATGGTCATTCTACGCCGGATTCCAGTGATATTTTCGTAATCATTGAATGGAATTGAAATCGTTACAGTCCAATACGTCAAAGTGAAATTTTCGAATTTATGCAAAACGTGGATGAATGTGAATGTTTCTATGTGTCAAAAGTGTTCACATTGAAGCAAAAATAATGAAAACGTCGTAATTGATAATGCAGCGAAGTCATACAGGTTGATTATCGAAAAAGAAAATCATAGAATTTTCGAGATCTTGGCCCAGCGGGGGAGAGGGACGCGAACGACGAGGCGTCACGAAGCTTCTTTCTACGAACCAACGGGAAACATCGGCTCACGCAACGTACGGTGAGAACACAACCGTCAAGCATCTAGACTCTACTACCCGACGAATAACATAGGCGTCCACACATTCTTCGGCGTACGGATAAGTAGGGAATATCAAAAACAAAAACATTTTTGTAAGGTTCGTGCAGTTTTCAGACGAAATATAATACAAAATGAATCTTGAACAATCGAAACTTCGTTCGATCTATCTTCGTCATTAATATTCATTTGTGTTTTCTTATTCTTCTCTTGGTTCGATAATTTTGCGTATATTTGTATCTAATAATATCTAGTTACCATGGATGATAGACAAAATTTATCTAAAGTTAAATTGCGTAAAAGATTAACGAAATCTACCATTACACGTATCGAAAATGATTTAAACAGATTCGATTTATCAGTCGATAATATCACAGAAGTATAAAATAAACTCGGAAGATTGGAGAGTGCCTGGAATGATTTCCAATCCATTGTAGAGAATTTAGTAGATTTCGAAGAGTTCGATGAAAATGCGATTAACATTGAACTCGCGGAGGTAGAAGCACAATACGAGAGAACGCGAGTAAAAGCTCAGGATTCACTGAGAGAAAATCGTAGAAATGGTTCTGAATATAATTCAGTTGTAAACAATGAAAGAGATGATGATAATGTATCGGTCGCATCTAATGGTGCATTAGCATCAAATCGAAACGTAAAATTGCCGAAAATAGATCTCCCTAAATTTTACGGTAATTCATTAGAATGGAATCCGTTTTATAACATATTCAAGTCTTTGATAGATTCCGATAGATCTCTAGACAATGTTCAAAAATTTTTATATCTCAAAGGCGTAATCAAGGGAGAAGCTGCATCGGTAATTGCATCATTGGATGTGACAAACGAACATTATAATGGAGCTCTGCAGCGTCTTTGCGAGAGGTATGACAATAAACGACTCATTGTTCGAGGGCATCTCCAATCGATCCTAGATTTACCTGTTGTTAAAAAAGAATCTGCGGATTCACTGAGGCAATTACTTGACGGGGTATTGCAGCACATAAGAGCACTCCAAGCTTTAAACCGACCCACATCGCATCGGGATGATTTCTTAATACAAGTATTGCGAACAAAACTAGACATGAATACACTCAAAGAATGAGAAAATAAATTAAATCCATCAGAAATGCCAACTTTCAAACAATTTATAGATTCTCTAAATACAAGATGTCACATGTTAGAAGCAGTTCATGCTAAGACATTGGATAATCAATCACATTCGAGAAGTTTTAATACAAGAAAATCTATATCTGCTAACGTAATTTCCGTAAAAGGAAATTGTTCAATTTGTCAAGGTTCCCATCTCACGTACGCCTGTGAAAGGTTGAAACATATTGATTACCAAGCGAAAGTTAATTTGATAAAGAAAAGGGGTCTGTGCATGAATTGTTTACGTTTTGGTCACCTCGTCAAGGATTGCCGATCTACTGGTTGTAAGATTTGTAAACAGAAACACAATTCTATTTTACACAATAATTCTGATTGTATGTCACAAGATTCACGTGAAAACAAATCGAACGTCCAATCTTCTTCCGATGATTCTCGAAATTCTCCAATTACTATTACGTCCAATTTTCCGTGCTCGAATGTGAGTAATTCAGAGGTGAATGTTATATTATCAACGGCCGTAGTGAAAGTTCAGGATGCCAAAGGAAACTGGCATTGTGCGCGAGTGTTATTGGATCCGGGCTCCCAGGCGAGTTTCATCACGAAAGAATTTGCAGAACAATTGAAGGTGCCAGAAAGTGACTCTTTAGTGAGAATACGTTGCATAAATGAAACGGCAACTGAATCGAATAAATCAGTCAATATTGAATTGAGTTCGCGATGTAACAAATTTCAAATGGAACTCCAGTGCATAGTTTTGTCGCGTATTTCCAGCCCTCAACCTTTGATTGGGTTGATTCGAGATAAATTTCAAGTCCCACAGAGTGTTTATTTAGCGGACCCACATTCTCATGTACGCTCCAATATTGATATTCTTGTTGGTGCTGATCGATGTTGGGATTTGATAGGCACAGGTCGCATTAAGATCGATCGATATCATCCGCCTTTCATCGAGACGTCGTTAGGATGGGTGCTGTCTGGTGGTTTTGAAATGCGATCAGAAAGGATAAAAAACGTGTCATATAACTTTATAGAAGTGAACGATTTGAATCAGTCTTTAACTCGATTCTGGGAAATCGAGAATGTTCACGAATCGAACAAAATGACAGAAGAAGAAGCCTTTTGTGAAACATATTTTTGCCAAACAACTCGGAGAAACAAGGATGGACGACTAATAGTGAGACTACCCTTTGACGAAAAATCAGTGAACAGCCTTGGCGATTCCAAACAAACTGCATTGAAGCGATTCTATGCGTTAGAAAAGAGGTTCGATCATAATATTGATTACAAACGTCAATACTCTGCATTTATGACCGAGCATGAATTATTGGGTCACATGAAGAGCGTACAGGTGAATGATACAGATGTCAGAGCGAGATATTATATACCACATCACGCTATCTTCAAAGAAAGTAGTACAACCACTAAACTGAGGGTTGTCTTCGACGCTACAGCTAGACCTTCTGATGGCCTGTCATTGAATAGCATATTATACAAAGGACCCGTAGTGCAACCTGATCTATTTGACATTTTAATTAGATTCCGTTTTTTCAAGTACGTGATTTGTGGTGACATAAGCAAAATGTATAGGCAAATATTAGTTGATCAAGAACATGCGGGGTTACAAACTATATTCTGGCGAAATGATCGTTCTCAGGCAATTCAAACATTCGAATTGCAGACAGTTACCTATGGAACAAAGCCTGCATCATTCTTAGCCACCCGGAGTATACAAAAATTGTCTGATGATGAAAGCGAATTCTCCCATATTCGTGACATTGCACACCGCGATTTCTACGTCGATGACGTCATCACAGGATCGGATAATCCAAGGGATCTTCAACAAATCAAAATGGAACTTTGCAACCTTATGGCACGAGGCGGGTTTGAACTCCGTAAATGGCGTTCTAATGTCATAGACTTGGCTGACGATATGCAGGAATCTAGAAATAAAATATTGGGCTCAGATGTTTGGGCAGGAGGAAAAACATTGGGCATTGCATGGAATCCGAATCTAGACTTGATACAGTATTCTTCGATCAATCATGTTGATACCCTTCGTCTCACTGAGCGGACCCTGCTTTCTGAGATTTCAAAAATTTTCGACCCATTGGGCCTGATAGGTCCAATCGTTGTTGCGGCAAAAATTTTAATTCAAAGGGCTTGGCTGTTGGGTTTAGATTGGGACGAAGCAGTTCCAGCCGATCTGTTTTCATCATGGAAGCAATTCAAGTCTCGGATTGAATTATTGGATCGTGTTCAAATACATAGATATGTACAGCCTTCAAAGTCCACGCTGAGATTGGAATTACATGGATTCTGCGACGCAAGCTCTCAAGCGTCTGGGGCTTGTATTTATGTGCGATGCATCGATAAAAGGAGAATATTACGTGTAATGTGTTATGTGCCAAATCACGAATAAGCCCTTTAAAAACGATATCGTTGCCCAGATTGGAGTTATGCGGAGCTCTCATACTCACTAGACTGATGAAAAACGTAGAAACAGCTATGATTGCGAAGCCAAATGCAATTCATTTTTGGAAGGGTCGGAAATTGTTTTGGCCTGGATCAGATCACCAGCGAGAAAGTGGTAAACCTATGTTGCTCACAGGGTTGGCGAAATTCAAACAAATTCAACAGTTAACCAGTGGCATCACGTCAAATCAAAGGATAATCCTGCAGATGTAATATCGAGAGTCGCCGCGATCCGTGAAATCATTCATTGTGAACTATGGTGGAAGGGACCCAAATGGTTAAGTGATAGTAATATTGAAGTTTTTAAGGAAGGCAAAACTGAAACTCCAACCAACATTCCAGAAGTGCGCAATGTAGTGCAGTGTAACTTATCGGAAAATTGTGATATCAGTATAATGGTCGATATGTGCGAAAAATACTCCTCATTTTCGAAACTTGTGAGAATCGTAGCGTTCATGTTAAGATTTAGCCAAAATTGTAAGAGAAATGAGAGAATCATCGGACCTTTGAAATTGGCTGAATTGCAACTTGCTGAAACTGTTATACTTTATCATGTGCAACGATGTTATTTTGATGACGAAATACAAGCATTGAAAGCCAATCGAAGATTGCGACTCAATTCAAAATTGCAAGGTTTGAATCTTTTTCTGAATAAAAATGATTTATTGTGCGTAGGAGGTAGACTAGATCTATCAAATTATGATGATGACATGAAGTTTCCGATCATACTCCCGAACAAATGTATACTTACTGATTTAATCATACGATACTATCACGAGAAATCGTTACATGCAGGATCTTCTACAACTCTAGGGAATTAGCGAACAAAGTATTGGCCTATCAATGGCAAAAGCAATGTAAAACGGATAATTCGTTCCTGTATAACTTGTCAAAAGGCGAATCCTAGACATATCAATCCTCTTATGGGATCTTTACCAATCTATCGCTTGAATCCTGCGCGCCCGTTTTCTCATCGCGGTATTGATTTATGCGGGCCTTTTTTCACTCGTGATCGTATTCGTCGTAATAGCCTCAAATTTAAAACTTATGTAGGAGTTTTCATATGTATGGTCTCAAAGGCTGTACACCTCGAAGTTATTGAGGATTTATCTACCGAATCTTCATTAGCAGCCATACAGCGCGTGATGGCTCGTAGAGGAAAAATTACGCATCTATACTCTGATAATGGTACGAATATGGTGGGTGCCGATCGAGAAATTCAAGGATGTGTACGGAAAATTCCCACCGATAAAAATTTTATTGCTCGAAATAAATCGGATCAGATATTATGGAAATTTATTCCCCCCAGAGCCCCTCACTTTGGAGGGCTATGGGAGTCGGCGGTAAAATCGTTCAAGACTCATTACAAACGTATTGTCGGCGGTAAGTCGCTAACCTTATTAGAATTTCAAACATTACTTATTCAAGTAGAGGCTATATTGAATTCTCGGCCTTTGAGTCCATTGTCGGATGATATTCACGACTTTGAAGCATTAACCCCGAACCATTTTCTGATTGGGGAGTCTATTAGCACTTTAAGAGAACCAAATATAACCGACATCCCAACTTTCAAGTTATCGCGTTGGAAACAGTTGGAGCAATTGAAACAACACTTTTGGGACCGATGGTCGAACGAATATTTAACGGATTGCCAACGTAGATCTAAATGGACCCGTGATTCTGCTCCCAACTTGAAGGTTGGGCAATTGGTGTTGTTAGAAGAAGACGATAAAACTCCGTTCAAATGGACTCTTGGGAGAGCACAAAAAACGTATCCTGGCCATGACAATATTGTGCGAACTGTGGATGTTCAAACCAAAAATTGTACTTATAAAAGACCAGTTGTAAAACTCGCTATGCTACCTTTAGAACCTTAATTTTTTGTATGATTTCGAACTACGTATCTTTGTATAACGATATTTTGTCTTGTACCATTTATTATAATTGAAAACTTTGTTTGTCAAGGGGGCGGCATGTATGATTTTGTTCTATTATGTATGATGCCGTTGTAACTGCGCATTGGCGTAATCGGGTGTAGCGGGCCCACGTAGTCGCGAGAGATAATTATTACCTAGTGTATTAACCCTACTCGGTTTATTGCGAAGTAATAGTTAAAAATCAGAACATACACTATCAGATTCTTTCAATAGAATCACAGATAGATGAAGAAAAAGCAAGAAGGATGCATATGTACCATACATCTTTATGTTACGTACCACAATGATCAATGTCATTAGGTAGCGTCATAGGAAAATGAAGAAAAAGCAGAAGTGCAGTGGATATACAAGTCCTTGTATTGAATAATACCATTATCAGATTCTTCCAACAGAATCATAGGTGGATGAAGAAGAAGCAAGAAGGATGTAGGTGTACCATACATCTGTACGTTGAATCCTACCATGATCATCAGGTAGCGTTGAAAGAAAATGCAGAAAAGATAGGAGCGCAGTGGATATACCACAAATGTTTGCATGTGCATTCCACTGACCAATTGACGAATGATTAGAGAGACTGTTTAGGATCAACTCGACGAAAATTGAGCAGATACAATATTCTGATCATAGAAATGGTTGCAGAACAACTACAGGTCAACTTGACTGATGTGACTGGATGTGACAATTCATTCTGAATGTTTTCTTCCAAAGTTCCATCTTTTCAGTTGTTCCATTCAAGCTGGATTATATTTGTGTTCTTACAAACCTTCATTTTTATCTTTACTTATCTTCGTTTTGGACTTATTCAATTCTCAAATATCATGAATATCAAATGGTTTGGATATTTGATACAATATTGCTTTTGAATGATCATGAATCACTCTGAATACATTTTGAACATTTCACAGATCCTAGAGTTACTGAATCTCTCAACCCAACAAAACTCTATGACAATTCAATAAAATTCATGATATTTGAGAATCGAATCATCCCCAAACGAAGATAAGTGGAGATGAAAATGAAGGTTTGTAAGAACACAAATATAATCCAGCTCGAATGGAACAACTGGAAAAATGGAACTTTGGAAGAAAACATCCAGAATGAATCGTCACATCCAGTCACATCAGTCAAGTTGACCTGTAGTTGTTCTGCAACGATTTCTATAATCAGAATATTGTATCTGCTCAATTTTCGTCGAGTTGATCCTAAACAGTCTCTCTAATCATTCGTCAATTGGTCAGTGGAATGCACCCGATGCAAAGATTTGTGGTATGTCCACTGCGCTCCTATCTTTTCTGCATCTCCCTTCAACGCTACCCAATGATCATGGTAGGATTTAACGTACAGATGTATGGTACATCTACATCCTCTTTGCTTTTTCTCCATCCACCTATGATTCTATTGGGAGAATCTGATAGTGGTATTATTCAACGCAAGGACTTGTCTACCCACTGCACTTCTGCCTTTTCTTCATTTTCTTATGACGCTACCTAACGACATTTATCATTGGGGTACCTAACATAAAGATTGATATATATTCTTTTCTCGTAAATACAAAGTTATTTTACTTCTGTTGAAATGAATCGCAAATGAATAATTTCTAAGTGTTATTGTGTTGTAAATGTATTTTGGATGTTTCCAGATTCATGTCACAATATTTTAGTTCACTGTATATATTTAAATGTTTGCCGGTTGGACCTTGAAATGGACCTGACCTGAGGATCTGCGGTGGATGGACTCTGCTGCGGAAGATGAGAATGAAAATTGATGGTGGTGGTGGCGAACGCTCAGATCTATGTTATATTCATTTCATTTTGTTTCTTCCTTATTCCCCTGCAACAGTACATAAAGAATCTGATACCAGTATCGGATGGACCTGTGATATATCCATTGCGCTTTTCCATTTTCTTCATTCGAATATGAAACCAACAAATGAAATTGATAGTGAAGATAGCTAGCATACAACTTTGTGATACGTCTGCTTCATTTCTGCTTCGTCTCCAGCCACTTGTGATGCTACTCCAAGAAACTTATGAGCCCAGCATGTTGTGAAGATCTGTGGCATATCTACTGTATTTTCAGCTCCGAAGAAATCACTGTATTCAAGAGTTTTTATTGAAACAATATTTGAGATACTTCGATATAACTAAAGTAACTGGAGACCAACCTCAACTTCTACCGTTGGTCAAACTTTGAAAATCTCATTGGGTTTTGTCATCGACTTCACTTTCTAAAAACTTGTTATATTGCGTTGGGGTTTTTTAATGAATTCCTCTTTCCGATCATGAGGGATGATTCAGTTATTGATTCATTACACAATCTTCAATCATCCATTCCATGCTATTGATTACCAATCCAATACAAACTTTCCACAAGACCACCTATATGACATGGATAGTGGTGGTAGACGACATAGAGGTCTATGCTATATTTGCTCCGTTCTGTGTTTCCTTATACACCTGTGATACTACTCAAGCAATCTAATTACAACTCTTGTTAAAATCAAGTATCAGGTCAATGAGAAAAGATAAAACGAAGCAAATGCACCATCCGATCTGGACGTCGTCTACCACCACTATCCATTCTATTAAGGTAATTCCTTAGGCAATGTAGTACTGAATAGATGAACTACGCATTATAATGTGGATTTAATTGATAATGAATGACATAAAATGGATGATTAAAGATAATGTAATGAATCAATAACTGAATCATCCCTTATAATCAGAAAGTGGAATTCATCAAAAAACCCCAACGCAATATGACAAGTTTTTAGAAAGTGAAGTCGATGACAAAACCCAATGAGATTTTGAAAGTTTGACCAACGGTAGAAGTTGAGGTTGGTCTCCAGTTACTTTAGTTATATCGAAGTATCTCAAATATTGTTTCAATAAAAACTCTTGAATACAGTGATTTCTTCGAAGCTGAAAATGCAGTAGATATGCCACAGATCTTTACAACATGCTGGGCTCATAAGTTTCTCGGAGTAGCATCACAAGTGGCTGGAGACGGAGCAGAAATGAAGCAGACGTATCACAAAGTTGTATGCTAGCTATCTTCACTATCAATCTCATTTGGTGGCCTCATAGGATAACCTGAAATTCATTCATCTGGTACTTTATGTAATATATACAGGTTGGTTGGAAAGTTCCTGCGCTCACCAAGAGATAGCACTGCTAGCTCAAAACTTTTTTTTTCTCAAGTTGGTATATCTGTCCTGAGAACACATGCAAGTCATTCTGTCAATTCATTCTTTGTTTACAAGCCATTTGAAGTTGACGTGTCATTGATTTTTCTTAATATGGTAAAAATTGAATATCGTGCAGTCATTAGATTCTTTGTTTTGAAGGGTTTAAAAGCAAAGGAAATTTATGAACAATTGTTAGGAGTGTATAAGAATTCCTCACCTTCAAAACGCACCGTTGAATTTTGGGCTGGTGAATTTAAACGTGGTCATACTAGCTTTGAAGACGATCCACGCGAAGGACGACCAAAAACTGCAACCCCAGCAGAAATCATTGAGCATGTACATAAAATGGTTAGTGAAGATCCAAGTTTGACTAAGCGTGAGATTGCTAATGCCATAGACATCTCAGACGAACGAGTACTCCATATTTTACATGAAGAATTACGTATGAAAAAACTGTTTGGAAAGTTGGTGCCGCACACGTTAACAATTCAACAAAAACTGGATCGAAAACAAATTTCTCAGCGTAATTTGGAGCGTTTCAAGCAGAATAAAACCGACTTCTTGCGTCGTTCCATAACTATGGATGAGACTTGGATCTACCACCATGATCCTAAATTGAAACAAGAACGTTTACAGTGCACTGAAGCTGGTTGTTCAGCTCCAAAGCAGGTGGAGTCACAACGATCAACAAAGAAGGTTATGGCATCAGTTTTTTGGGATGCAAAAGGAATTTTGTTCATTGATTATCTTCAGAAAGGTAAAACAATCAACTTCGAATATTACTGCAGCCTTTTGGATCAGCTGGATTAAAAAATTCGTGAGAAAAGACCTGGTTTAAAGAAGAAAAAAATCATTTTTCATCAAGATAATGCACCTGCTCACAAAAGTGTTTTGACGATGGCTAAATTCAAAGAACTCGAGTACGAATTGCTTGAACATCCACCGTATTCGCCAGATTTGGCTCCTAGCGACTACTATCTCTTCAGAAATCTCAAACAATTCCTCCGTGGAAAGCATTTTTCGTCGAATGAAGAGGCCATAGCAGCCGTAGACGGTTATTTTGCAGAGCTTCCGGAAAACCATGATAAGGATGGGATAAAATTATTGGAAGATCATTGGAACAAGTGTATTGAGCTTCTAGGAGATTATATTGGATAAAAAAATATATTTCGTAACAAAAACAGTATTCTTCCATTTCGAGCGCAGAAACTTTTCAACCAACCTGTAATATATATCATTTAACCTGTAAATAAACAGGTTGACAGATCGAGCTCTGTACCACATATGACTATGTGGTACTATACATATCGTTATAGTTATGGTTATAAATGGTTTAGGCCTTTGATGAGCCTATACTGGCCTATCTTGGACAGAACTTTTGAATAATAAACACAACTCGATTTCATAATTTTTAACACTCACGGTTTTTTTTCGAAATTCATATATATACATATATATAGATATATAACCTGTCACACAGCATTTCATCATTCATTGATAGATCTTTGTTTATTTGTATACAACGTATACCATACTATACTGAAATGAACAATGAACGCTATTGGCTGTTAGGAAAAAGAAAGAGAGAGAGTGACATGGGTATCATTGGAAACCTATCTAATGGTCTAAACACACAAGCTACGTAAGCGTGAACGTAAGAAACGGAAAGATGCGCAGAAACTGTATACAAGATCTGCGCATCCTTCCGTTCGTTACGTTCACGTTCACGTAGCTTATGTGTCTAGACCATAAAAGGTAGCGAAAATTGAAAACCGGCCTGAATTGGTTCTAGCGAAGATCTGAGGTGTTTAGAAGAAAGATGACGATGATGGATCAGAATCGTAATATTTTGATCGTATGAAAATTTGAAACGTTTGTATCTCGGGATCGCGTGAACGGATCAACTTCATAGTGTGCTCAATCGAAAATGTGTATTCGAATTTTATAATAGAAGTGTAATTATTTTTTCGTGGAATTCAATTTGTGATGAGTTATTGTGGGTTAAAGATTTTTTGACTATAGAAAATTTCGGTTCTCGTGTAAAGATACACGGTAGCGCACGACTTATGCTTTTTCATTTTTTTTTTCTTTCAGGGTTTTCATGTGCTTGGCGTCGAGACGCTGCCGCGTCTCTTGATAGTGAATATACCATACCCTTGATGGACAGTCCACTCCCTGGTGAAAATTTCCGCTCGCCGGAAGCTAACTTTGGAACAAATGAAGCGTAAAATGTTTCAATTTCCGCTTTTTTCGCGCTGAGATACTGTTTTATTCACTCTCCTGCGTTGCTTCGTACCCTGCTTACGCTCCCATTTTCACTAGGGCTGACAGCCTGCTCAGAGAGAAGTGAATGAATGAAACTTCGTTCTCCCCGCAAACCCTGATCAACAATGACTACACTCAAGCTCAACTGAAGCGACTAGGGATGTTGCTTATTCTAAAATAACCGTTCCAAATCTTTTTCATCTTTCTCCAGAGAGAAAATCATGAAGAGATGTCTAGTAAGAAAACGTACGTTGATTAAAATTTTATTGTCTTTGTAGTTTCAATGAAGGGTATTATATAATGGAACAGTCCATTGAATGTAACCAAATCTGATGAAGGGTCAGACATCAACTACATGGACTACAACAACAACAACATGAATTAGGTTTTTTTGATGAAGGCTGTTATCAGATTCTTGAATATTAATGGAATTGATAGTATTGAGAGCTAACATATAGATATGTGGCATGTTTGCTTCATTTTGTTCCATCCTCATCCACCTGTGATGTTATTCGGAGAATCCAACAATAGTATTGGATAGATCTGTGATATAGCCACTGCACTCTTGCATTCGCTTCACGCGACTAAGAGGCCACCGAATGCAATTGATATTGACAGTTATCGTCTAGCTGAATAGCTAGCGTACAAATTTGTGATTTGTTTGCTTCATTTCTGCTTTGTTTCCATCCACCTGTGATTATACTCCGAGAAACTGATGAGTCCAGTATGTCATCAAGATCTGTGGCATATATGCTGTGCTTTTGCTTCTAGAGGAATCGTTTTGTTTGATTAATACTTTCGATTTCAAATATTTAATATACTTCAATGTAACTGAAGTGCCTGGAGACCAACCTCAACCTCCAACGTTCTTCAAACTTCTTATATCTCATTTAGGTTGTGTCATGAACTGCTCATTCTAAGAAATTTTTATACTGCTTGGGGGTTTTAGGATGATCCCACGTTCTGATTATATTTGATACTTGATGAATTCCACTTCCTGATTATAAACGATGATCCAGTTGTTGATTGATTGCATAATCTTTAATCATCCATTTCATGTCATTCATTATCAATTGAATCCACTTTATAATCTGCGGTTCATCCATTCAATACAAAATCGCCTATGAAATTACCTGAATGAAATGGATAGTGATGGTGGACGACGTACAGATCGAATGGTATATTTGCTTCGTTTTTGTCTTTCCTCTTTCGCTTGATACTTTCTTGACCAAGAGTTGTCAACGAATTGTTCGAGTAGTATCACAGATGTATAAGAATACACGAAAAAGAAGCGAATGTACCATAGACCTGTCCGTCGTCTACCATCACTATCAATTTCATATAGTCGGTCTTATGGAAATTTTGTATTTGAATGGATGAATTACAGATTACAAAGTGGATTCTATTGATGATGGATGGCATGAAATGGATGATTGAAAATTATGCAATGAATCAATAACTGAATCATCGCTTATAATCAGAAAGTGGAATTCATCAAAAAACCCAAATGCAATATCAAAAGTTTTTAGAAAGTGAAGTTCATGACAGAACCTCAGAGAGATGTGAATAGTTTGACCAACGGTAGAGATTGGAGTTGGTCTCCAGTCACTTCAGTTACATTGGAGTAAGCGATTTTTTCAAACGCGAGAACGCAGTAGATGTGCCATAGATTCTTACAACATGCTGGGCTCATCAGTCCCTTGGAGTGGGATCATAGGTGGCTGGTCATAGTTTTTCATCGTATATTAGATGTCTCAATGTAACGTCCTCGGATAAATTTTTGATTCTTTCATATAATATATGTGTATATGCATTCATATATACACAGTATCCATATATACAAATATTCATATATTCATCCAATTTATATCTATATATATTCATTTTAATTATAATGAAATCAATATTTTCATCAAAGATTCATCTTTCTTAAAATAAGGAATGCGTTAAATCGAGAAGAAGAATTCTATGTTATACGTGCGAGAAGTGTGCATGATGAAATCATTCTTCTCTGTATCGATACTCCGTGAAGAACAGAACAATGGTACACTGTGTGCACACACGCACGTACGCACACCAATATGTACCTATACATCTTGGCTCTGGAGTGCAACATGACTCTCGAACATAGGTCGACGAAATGGACATAATCATAATAGTGTAGGTCCATTGACAAATCTTTGACGAGTCACCTCTTATGATTTCTGTACTCCTAAAACTCTCTTTCTGATTCGAAGCTATTTTCTCTCATAATCAATAATAATTAGCAACAATTTAACATGGTTCTACTTTATAGGAAGATCTTTCCTCAGTATTCGATGAAATATTTGATCTTAGATACCTGCATGAAATGAAGACATAGAATCACCTGTGAGGTAATTATCATGTTGAGTGAGAATGACAAAGATAATCAACGAATGATGAGTAACATATAATTTCTTCTTCCATCGTATAATTCTATCGTCTCTATCACAATTTCAGAATGACGCATTTCTTCCCGTTGAATCGAATAATCGAATGTTCGATATTGATAATAATAGGAATATCGATATGGAATTTTACATCGTAGGACCCTGATGAATCCAGCTGGATGGAATTATCTCTGGATTGAATAAATTCAGTAGCTATCAACTAACTATCATTGAAAGCATTACTATCAATCTTATCTATTCGAGATTTCAATTTTAATGAATGATTTTGGGTTGAAGATGTGAGAATCCATATAATAGATTCAGCACTAGTTACTATATAGAATTAATTCATGGCTTTCAAGTCAATGAACCCTTTTACTTGTAATTTCATATTTTCATAAGAGAGTTTTTCCTGATCATTCACTGGATTTTTATTTAATTCATGAATGTCTATGTATATTTCCCTTGATTTAGTTTTCACAAATAGATCCGAATCGAATGATTCCAAGACTGATGAGATGAACTGAATGCATGTGTCATTATATGCGTGTATGCTATATTTTTATGTGCAGTTAGATTGGAACGATTTTAAATCCATGCGATTCTGATGTTCGCCCGATTGAATGACATGCATGTTGATATTACATAGTGAATTTCTCTTTTATTAATCAATATTATTTCAAATTCGACTAGAAAAGGTAGGATGAGAATGTTTTTGAATAATACATATGAATTTCTTTGGCGAACTGAATCCCGTACGATTTTTGGTCGGACAGGGGGTCTTTCCCAATCAATAATCATTTGGCAGTTTTATAATATGTGGTTCATAGATCCCACGGACTGGAATTTCTTCATCCGAATCATTATCGCGAGACCAAACTTCCTTTCGATCAGGTAAAGATTTATTATGAACGGAAACCTGGAGAATATTCCTCAGGTTCCAACATTGGAGGCTTGATAACCAATGTTATGTTTATGTTACTTATAAACATTACACGCTCTCTCATGACTTCGAATTTAGTCATTGATGCTGTGCGTGAGAACAATACGGAAGAAGGGATGTATAAGTTATCTAACCAATGTTCTTCAAGAACGACCCCACCTATGGTCTTCACGACATAGGGAAAACGTACAAGAAGATGACGAAGTCAAGAGCACTGACCTTTTGATCCGTCAATGCCTCCCACCACAGGGTGAATTCCAGTCAGTGGGACAATTAGTGATTTCCAATTAGTCAAATGACCGTACTGACCGACCAAAATCGCCATAATTGGGGGTAAACCGAGGTTACTTCCTTGGTACAGAGGAAAACCTCGGGCAGATTCTCGCCGCGACAAACATAAGGAACATCAAATTCATCTTTTCAATCAAACTTTCATTAAATTCCAATTTAGTTTCCAATTTAGTTTCAGTTCAGTTCCAATTCAAATTCAGTGCTAATTCTAATCCTCAAGACTCATCTTAGGACTCAAATTAGTGGTGAAGTGTTTGTGGTAAAATAAATCACGATTACGTTCATTGAACTAGAGACAGGGAGACTCGAGGGGCGTACCGATAACACAACAAAAGGTAGAATCAAATCTCATCAACTGTTATATTCCTATTAATGTAAATTCAAAGTTTTCTCCACAAGTTTCAGTGTAAAATGTCAATTAAGTAAATTCTATGTTATTCCAATAACTAATCTTTTATTCCTACACCTTCGATCATTCCCTTTTCTCCCTCCTCTTACAGCTTCACGACCGAGCCACTTTTCTCGAAAAGTGGTAAATGTTGTCGTTAAAGGTTGTATTTGATTTTCGAATACATCCTATGCGACAGTGCAACAACTCGTGAATCCTTAAAATCCTATCCGAATCCATTTCACGATTTCCTATTCCCAACAAGAAAATACTGGTCCCGTGGGCACAAGTTTTAGATCCGAATCCAGTTTCACCTAGGCCTCGCGCTACTCAGAGGCATTCAAGTTGAATTGAAATTTATAAATTGAGACTTAGAAAAATATTCATGCACGTTCGACTCCCGGACGTTACATGAATAAATTTGGTGGCAGCGTCGTGGATATTTTCTTGTGGGGAAATTCTCAGTTTTCAGAGATATCATATTCTCATAGAGACACGATATATCTTAATTCATGTATGCTTCAATACACGTTTTTTCAAGTGAAATGGAATCTTCAAATATGTTCGAAATTTTCTCAGTGGAGAGAAAATTGAATTAATCTGAATTTGTTTTTCAGGAATTGTTTTGATGTGAATAATTTGCATGATTCATGTATTTTATGCTCTATATTTGGACATTTATCACATGTGACATTTTATTGATACATTTTTTTGTGAATTTTTTCTCTTTTCTTGCAATTGTTGAAACCATGTGTGTGACATATCATCGTATGTGTTGTGAACAGTGAAAATCGTGCAATTTCGAAGTTTTCAGGAAATCAGATATTGTTATAGACCGGTTTCATCCCAACTTCAATCCGAAAATTTTTCAATCTCCGAATTACTGAATTATAAAATCTTTATAAACGATATTTCCGTCAAAAACAAGGATAATAAGAGAATTCTTGACAAGTCATTCCAATCTAAAATCAAATTGAGTACGTAATCATGCCAACTACACGGGAAATGACTGAAAGGCAGGTAGAGGAATTGAGGAGAACATTAATGCGAAGAGAAGAAGAGTTGAATAAAACAGAGCAGGAATTTTCAAACAAACATAAAAGTCTAGAAGAGAGTTTAGCAGCAAGGGAAGAGGATTTGGAGAAAGACAAACAAATCCTTGAAGAAAGGGAAAAGAAAATGACAATGGAAAGTTCAACCATGGTACAAGATGTTAATAAACAATTAAAAGATGCGAAATCAAAACA
Organism: Gonatopus flavifemur; assembly: GCA_018340375.1. Taxonomy (NCBI): domain Eukaryota; kingdom Metazoa; phylum Arthropoda; class Insecta; order Hymenoptera; family Dryinidae; genus Gonatopus; species Gonatopus flavifemur. The sequence goes on along the minus strand of JAFFJZ010000036.1, from coordinate 1,491,826 downwards.
AGAAAGCGCGGAAAGAGAATCTCATGAATTAGAAGAACGAAATCAACTATTAGAAGAAGCATTTGAAAAATTAGAACGGGCGAACATAAGTCTTACAAATCTTAACGCGGATCAAGCCGATAAGCTTAGGCAACTAACCAGAAAGATTCAAGAACATGAAAAACTGATCTCCTTAACTCAGAGAAAAAAGATAGGGGACAATGCAGGATTCAGCGGGGCAGGGTTGCAAAATCAAGAAAAAACTAATTTTCCAAAATCAAGAGAGGGAGATGAAGATCTCATGATTTTAGATGATCGCGTTGGTGGAAATCGATTGCCGAGGCTGATCGATGACCGATCGCGCGATGTCTATGATGAAATTCAATTTTTGAAAGAAGAGGTAAAAGAATTACGAGGAGATTCGAAAAATGTTGATCGGGTATATTCATATGAAAATGCAAATACAGGAGCAATGAGGAAGGATAGCCATAATGATCATGTTCGACGCAATTATGGTACCGAGGTTCCATATCAGAGATACGATGACGAATACGGAGATATTCAGAATTTGTATCTCAATCCTGGGCAAGGAGATGCTCAACCATATTGTTTTGACAATGAATCACATGGTGGAATAAATAGAAATTTCAATCATTCTCAGGCAAGACCCGAAGAAAATTCCAGATTTCTACCCATGAGGTTGAGAATGAGAGATGTCACGGATATGATACCGCAATTCGATGGACACACTGATAGAAAAGGCAAAACTCTCACTGTTTTTCAATTTGCAACATATTGTCGAAGAGAAAAAGATCTGATACCGCGGGAACAAGAATTCGTTTTAACTAAAATAATTATTAATAAACTATCAGGCCATGCATATATGGCGGTAGGAGAAGAAAGTCCAGAAACAATCGGAGAATTGATAAGACTATTGAAGATAAGTTTTGCACCAGCAAAATCATTGGAAGAATACTTAGGAGAACTAGCTACAATTCACATGGGAAGCGGAGAATCTATACAAAATTATATATCGAGAATTCAAGATTTGTATCCCGCTATTTGTGACGAGGAACGAAGTATCGTCGGAAAATTATTGCCTGTTGAAAAACAACATTATGAAAATCTTGTAATGAAGAATTTTCGTAGAGGACTACCTCAAAACTTCAGGGTTGAATTAAAGTCACAAGATTGGAAAAATTTGAGAGGATGCTTCGATGAAACCGTAAGAGTACATAGAGAATTAGAAAAGGAAAAGTGCAGAGCCGATAGTAGTCGCAGACGAGTCAATTTTAACTCTGATATGACTCAAAATATCAAACCTTGCGCAAAGTGTGGGAAAAAGGGACATAATGAATCTGTTTGTTGGTATCAATCTTCTAATAATAACCAACAAAATAATTCACTCAGTAAAAGTCGTAATTATTCAAATAATGATCGAAATATCCCTAATAATTTCAATAAAAATGAAAATACCTATGATGATTCTACTGTTCCAAATCCTGATAGGGGTCAATATAACAGTAATTATAATCGGGATGACTGAATTAATGATCGATATCGATTTGATAACACTTATCACAACAATCATAATGATAGTCAAAAACAATGTAGTTATTGCAAAAAGTTCGGACACGAAAGATCAGAGTGTAGAACATTGAAATATCATGATTCTATCAAGTCGGGAAACTTGCATGGCCACTCGTCAAGACAGGATGCCGGGCGAGCGGTAGCAAAACAAGTGCATCCGATTCAAGCGGATCAAACGGAAATCACAGGGGAATTTCCGAGCACGTCCTCAGCATAAACGCAAATCAAATTCCGAAAATTTGTGTAAAACAGGGAGATCAAAATTTGAAATTCATGATTGGTTCAGGTGCAGAAGTCAATTTATTGAAGTATGATGTATATGCAGGTCCAGCAGATAAAATTCAAACATCAGAGAAAATCTTTTTAACGGGAATCGGTCCAGGAAGAATTATCACCTTAGGTACCATTGAAATGATCATTTTAGGGAAGATAGCTAAGTTTCATCTAATTGAAGACCCCATCCAATTACCAGCAGATGGAATCATAGGAATTGCTCTTCTTATTGAAAATAAAATGATTGTTGATCTTGTCGGAGGAGTTTTGAAGTCCGAAAATTCCATAGTTCCATTTATAAAACCAGAGGAAGTTATAACCATACCATCGCGATCTATATCAGTAATCAAAGGGATAATTTCTACTCCTGAAATGAAGGAAGGATTCCTCGGAAGAAGATAAATTTCTCCTGGGGTAATATCCGGGGATATGTTGGTGAAAAATAATGAAGGAATTGCATTTTTCAAGATAGCCAATACGACATCTCAAAATGTTGTCATCAATATACCCGTCGTAGAAATAATAGAATTCGAGATGATGGGAGAAAATAAATGCTTGAACGTAAATAAAAATACAAATGAATGTTTGGAAGGAAAAATGAGATTTTGTCAAAATTAGATTTATCTGACTTGAATGAAGAAGAAATGGAGTATACCAAAAGAATGATAGATATTAGCTCTGATTTATTCCATTCGAATGAGAAACTAACTCATACAGACGTCTTGAAATGTCGCACCAGACAATCTGATAATGCAGTAATTCATAAGAAACAGTATAGATATTCACCGATGCATAGAGATGAAATTGTAAAACAAACAACAGAATTGCCACAAAACGATATTATTGAACCATCATGCTCACGTTATAATAGTCCTTTATGGATCGTCCCGAAAAAATGAGAAGAAGGAGCTCCTAAGAAATGGAGATTAGTAGTTGATTTTCGTGAATTAAATGAACATACTATTTCGGATGCATATCCTTTACCTAACATAAATGATATTCTGGATCAATTGGGAGGAGCAAAATATTTTTCAACTTCCGATTTACAATCTGGTTTTCATCAAATTTCAATGGAAGACGAGGATAAAGAAGAAACTGCATTCACGACTCCTTACGGCCATTATCAGTATAAAAGAATGCCTTTCGGTCTGAAAAATGCACCTGCGATCTTTCAAAGATTGATGGATATTGTTTTATCAGGACTGCAAGGTACAGAACTTTTCATATATGTCGACGATATCGTTTCGTACGCGCGGTCTTTAGAAGAACACTTAATTGAATTCGGAAGACTGGTAAAAAGATTGAGATCCGCGAATTTAAAGTTGAATCCAGAAAAATGTAGATTTTTACGAAAAGAAGTAATTCATTTAGGGCATGTGATAAGTCGTGAAGGGGTTATGCCAGACCCAAAGGAGATAGTTGCAGTGAGAAATTTTCCAGTACCTCGAAATGCAAAGAATATCAAACAATTTTTAGATCTTGCGGGGTATTATCGTCGCTTCATAAGGAATTTTTCAGCTATCGCGAAACCTTTGACAGATTTATTGAAGAAAGAGAAACCTTTCGATTGGACTGATAAGCAACAGGGGAGTTTCAATACATTGAAGGATATTCTATGTTCTGATACAATTTTACAATATACAGATTTTGAGAAACCTTTCATTTTGACAACCGATGCTTCAGGCTATGCGATAGGTGGAATATCAAGTCAGGGAGAGATAGGGAAGGCTTTGCCAATTTCATATTGTTCACGATTACTAAATACTGCAGAGAAAAATTATTCTACAATAGAAAAGGAATGCTTAGCAGTCGTATATGCAGTTCAATATTCCAGACCCCACCTTTACGGTGAACCTTTCATAACAGTTACCGCTTATAAGCCTCTCCAATGGCTGCATTCGATGAAAGATCCATTATCTAGACTGTGGAAATGGAGATTAAAATCGATAGATTTTGATTACAAAATAATTTACAAGGAGGTCAGGCTAATGCAAATGCTGACGCATTATCCCGAAACCCACCAGAAACCAAGGCTTTCCCAGTAACTTTGGAATCAGAAGACGAAATGTATTCACTCTTGCCATTAGAACCAAAGAAACGTACAAATAAAAAGAAACCTCAAACCATGGGAGCGGTGAAATCGAAACCAGTAAAAACCGAATCAAATAAACCACTTGAACGTAAATTTAAGAGAAATAGAATAGAATCGGATGAATCATCAGAAATTGAATTAGAGAATGAATCTGAAACCACGGAAAGTGAGAATTGTTTGAGTGAACCTGAATCTTTTGATGAAGTACACAGTTCTTCGGATGAAATTGAGGAAAAGGGTATTGAGAATAATAAATCAAAACCAAGAATTATTAATGACGAAATTCTAAAAGAGGAGGTATCATTCAAGAAAAATAGAATAGAAAAACATGATAATACTGGGGAATCGAATGTAGAACCATATATTACAAAAGACATAGAGGAGGATTTAGGTTTCACAAGGAACAAATCCATGGTAGATATCCAGAACGAAATTGGAAATAAAAATCAGACAAGTTCACTCAACAATGGGAATGGAGAATCGAGAAGAATTGACGATATCAATTCAATAACTCCTGAAAGAGATGAATATAATTCTGATAGTCAAATCTCAGTTAACGAGGATATGGAATTGGAAACGCCAGAAAGGGATGAAAGTGATTTCGAAAAGAAATCAGATAATGATGAAAATGATAACTTCACCTACCAAGATAATTCCAGTACTGATTCGGAAACAGAAAATTCGGGAGAAGAAGTTCTCGCAGATCTTGAGAGACGAGTGGATGCTTAGAAATTATATATTTCAGAAACTCGAGATAATATTTTATCAAAAATTGACAATCATGTAATTTTTTCCACTCAGAAAACTGAACCTTCAGATCCATTAACCAGAGTTTATTTTGAAAATAAAAAGATGAATCAAATCAATGATTTAGTCCTAGGAGGAGTAAAAGTTCTTAATCAAGGAAATGAATATCTGAACTTACTTATTATTCAAGAAACTATCCGTCACCCCATTGAATTTGATATTTTTGAAGAGTCCATGAAAGCTTTGGAATCTGCAATTTCAGAACTCAATTTGAAATCCTTTTCCATGATCAAGACTACAGAAATAGAGGGATTATCTTGGGCAACAATTAAAGATAATATTTTAACTATCCTAGGTGAACATGATTTATCAATAACTGTCTGTAGTATTGACATTATAATTCCAGCCGTAGAAGACAGAGAGGAAATAGTCAGAGAAACACATGAGAGCTACTTAGGCGGTCACAAAGGGATAACTAAAATCTTTCATCGATTGAGAAAACATTATCATTGCCCCAGAATGAAACAGGACATAGCAGAAGTAATTGATAAGTGTGAAAATTGTCAATTGGAGAAGCTAGTCTGACATAAAACCAGACAACCTATGATTTTAACTGATACGCCAGGTAGAGGATTTGATAAAATTGCAATGGATATAGTAGGACCAATACCAAGGGATAGAGATGGAAATAGATACTACTTATCCATAATTGATGTTTTGACAAAGTTTCAAGATTGCATACCATTGAAAGAAATAAAGCTTACTGACGTGTTGGATGCATATACTGAGAATTTTTTCAAAATATTTGGACCCTCAAAATTCCTAGTTACTGACAGAGGAACAAATTTCGTAAACCCTCTGTTCAAAACAATAATGAAACAATATAGAATGAAACACGTAACGACCACTGCATACCATCCACAGGCGAATGGGACATCGGAGAGAGCTCATCATACAATCAATGGATATTTAAAACAAAATGCAAATAAGAAAAATTGGTCTACGATTTTACCTCACGCTATTTATTCATATAACACTAGTGTCCATGAGTCAACGGGATTCACTCCATATGAGCTAGTTTTCGGATGCCTGCCTCGTGATATTGATCATGATCCACCTTTGGATGGAATTGAAGATCGAACATACCTCTTACATTACAGAATTATTTGAAAGAATAAATTTTTCCCAACAGTGCGCTAGGGAAATGATACAAAAATCAAAGCTTAAGAATAAGAGGTATTATGATGAAAGGATGAATGCTCTAGAATATAGTGTAGGGGATCAGGTGTAAAAATTGAGACCGATCATAAAGGGAAAATTTGCTGATCAATATGAAGGGCCATATGAGATCACAGAAGTTTTAGATCGATATAACGTTAAATTGGACTTGGGAAACGGCAAAACCGCCATAATCCATTCTAATGGAGTAAGAATTGCTGAATGACTCAATAATCAGGAATGAATAAATAATAGATAAATGAATAGTGATGAATAAATAAATGAATAAACAACAAATAAATGAATAATGATGATGAAAAAGGGAGGGTGTTCACTCACTCCTATTCGCTTTGATCTTTTCCTCCTGCTCCACTCTCTTCTCGACACTACGCTGGGGATTGGAGGATGACTGGATAAACCCAGGATTTTTTTTTTATTTTTGACAGACGGAATTCAAAAGAATCCCAAGGTTCGACGTTGGGAAACTTCCCGACACGTTTGACGCGACGATCCCATACATACATTCCATCAATAATTTTAACATAAAACCGTTAGACCCGCCCATGAGGAAGAAGCTTTTTGATTTGGAAGCGCGCTTCCCATTTGTTCAGGAGAAGTATGCGTGTAACCGCAAATTCCTACCAACAGGGTATCCCTGTATGGCTAGAGTTTCTCCCTCAGGATGAGTCAGGGCTGAAATCGTGGCCCGAGTCAGCGACGGAGATGACCTGGACGTCGTGGAAGACGAGACCAACGACGTAGACTTAAGAGACCAGGTCTATGGAATTTTTATGGGAGATTCTGGTTGCACCAGATTGATCTGGGGGAAATGTATCAGGGAAATCCCTGAGAAATATACCCTGGTTCCGTGGCAACTCATCCCGGCCGCGATCAACCACCTACAACCGGCGTTACCAGGTGGATGGCCGGCCAGTAGGGTGGAATATGTTAAAGAATTGTTATATGGGGAAACAGTTAGCGTCAAAATCGACGAGTGCAACCCCGATAACAGTATCAACGTGGAGATTCATTTCTGGGACTTCGGAGTAGATAAATGGGTCACTCTGAGCGAAGCACTCCTGGAGAGGGGAGCAAGAGCGGCGGAGTCCAGGAGAGAAATCAGTAGCAGGGGTGAACCACTAAGATACTTCATTGAGGTTGATGATGGGTACACTTCAGGAACAGAACGTCCTGTCCAAGACGAACAAGAGGGAGAGAATGGAGAAAATGATGAAGAGGATGCAGAGGGGCCAGGCGAAGAGAATCTTGGAGAGAACAACGTTTTCAACCTGGACGATATCGATGAAAACGGTGAAAGGATGGATGAAGTGGACTAAGTTGTTTTTTTCAAATGTTGGTGGGGAAGAGTGATGTGATTCATGAGAACAAAAAAAGACTAGCACATAGTATATAAATGTAGTTATAAGCAATGAACATTAGTCAAATTTTGAAGGAAAAAAAAACTGGAACTCGGATTGTAATATGCACGGTGCCATGATTTTCCGATTCTATGACATGTGTAGGACTTTCGATCTGAACATACACGTAAATTTGATTTTTTTTGTATATGAGGAGAATTTTCCTATTTCAGTAATCTCGTAGGATTATGTTATGGACTTGATTGTAGTTTTTCATAAAGTTTCTTGAACCTCAAAGATCATGGGGAATTTCAGGAGCATTGTTGGAGTGCCTCAGTGACTATCTGAACTCAAAAATCTCCAATTTTTCAAAGAAAAGAAATGTGGCCAAATTAAAGTATCCACGTGCAATGTACTCATGCCTCGATGGCGGAATAAAATTATAATGTTGTTTTTACCTAAAATTCCAGATTCCAATTTCATTAACACAACCTTCCGAACAAACGATTGGTATACTTGTACAAAAAGGAAGATCGCAATATTCAGAACTCCAGAATTCACTGAATGTACGAGGGTGGATTGATAAGTTTCCGGCCTGACCAAGAAAAACAACGTTTTTAAGAATTTTTTTCTTTTATTTCTCAACATAATCTCCTCCAAGGCTGATACATTTCTCATAGCGGTGTTCTAGTCTAGTAATGTCATCTCTATAGACTGATTCGTCAAGCTCCTCAAAATACCCATTTACAGCGTCGATTACTTCTTCATTGTCCGCAAATCTCTTACCGCCAAGCCATTTTTTGAGGTTAGGAAACAGATAATAGTCACTCGGGGCTAGGTCTGGAGAGTAGGGAGGGTGCGGCATTAATTCAAACTTCAGATCGTTGATTTTAGCCATCGCAACGATTGACGTGTGCGCTCTGGTGCGTTATCGTGATGAAACAAGATTTTTTTCTTCGCCAGATGAGGTCGTTTAATTTTCACTTCGTGGCTCAAACGTTGCAATAAGTCTGCGTAGTATTGACCAGTGATAGTTTTACCCTTTTCAAGGTGGTCAATGTATATAATACCTCTCGCATCCCAAAAAACAGTAGCCATAACCTTGTTCACCGAAAAAATTGTTTTTGCCTTCTTTGGAGTTGGTTCCCCTGGTCCAATCCACTGTTTAGACTGTTCTTTGGTTTCAGGAGTGTAGTGGTGGACCCAAGTTTCGTCAACGGTTACGAATCGACGCAAAAATTCGCTTGGATTACGCTTATACAACGCCAAATTGGCGGTAGAAATGTTCTTTCGAATCAATTTTTGGTCGACTGTTAGCAAACGCGGCACCCATCTTGCACAGAGCTTTTCCATATACAAATGTTGGTGCAAAATATTTTGTACACGTTCATATGACATCTTACAGGTCTCAGCTATCTCACGAACTTTTAATCTGCGATCTTTCAGCACTATTTGATGGATTTTTTCGATCATATCTGGAGTTGTGACCTCAATGGGACGTCCTGAGCGAGGCTCATCAGAGGTGCTCACACGACCCTTTTTAAACTCGGAAACCCACTGCTTAACGGTTGAATATGATGGGGAGGATGTCCCCAGTGTTGAGTCCATCTCTTCTTTAATTTCCTTCGGCGTCAACCCCTTCAAATGAAAGTATTTGATGACAGCACGATTTTCCAGCTTTTCCATTTTTACGAAAAACACAGAGGCGTCTTGGTCAGCGTGCTCTCAAAACTAAACTAACATGGCGATCGGACTGAAACTATAGCTACAAGCTATCTAAGGATGGTACTATAGAACGCCACCTGAAGGTAGCCCTAGTGGCGCCATCTCTTGGTCAGGCCGGAAACTTATCAATCCACCCTCGTATGTAACTTTTGACCAGTTTGAAAAAAAAAATAATAAGAGAAATGAATCAGTTGGAATTTTCAACCAAGTATGGTCAATGGTAAAGTGATTGAATTCGATATAGAATTTCCTTTTTTGTCCAAGAGGAAACACCCCCTGGAACAAACCAAAATCGTGAATTTAATACTCAAATTTGGAATTTTGCAGATGATTCAATCAATTTTATTATTTCTGGTATTGGGAGCGAAGGGAGGGAATACGCTCTTGGGATATGACTGTGGAGGAAACAGTATGAATGTAACAACCTTTTCACTTTCGGATATTGGGGATTGCCGATTAGGAGATTATAATTTGACAACCAGCGACGCATATATTCGGTTGCTGCAGTTGGCGGAGTATAAACATACCATGGTATCGCAGTGTCGGGTAAAAATCGACAGAACAGCTTATTATTGTGGAATTCTCACAATTCTATTGTCTTGGATGGGAGAGCTGAATATTTCATGGATCTGGATTCCGGAAAATGTAAAAACCTCCATACAGTTGGAGTATTGAAATTACCAAACGATCATAGTATTACGGATCTTAAAGTAGACTCAACGGTATCGAAAACAGTCACATTGGCAGGATCAGTGGATGCAGATGGGAAATGTTCTGGAACATACTTTTCTGACCGATATAGAGTCTTGAGAAGGTGGTGGTACAAGCAACGGTTGAAATCACATTGAGAAGTTGCTTAGCAAAAATTCATTCAGATAGCCACAAAATCATTTTGAATTCCGGTGTAAGGTGTGACTTGAATGATGGGAACTGTATTGACGAGAAGGGAGGATATACTTATTGGAGCGTTGTACCTGAATCATCCTGCGAATTTGAACATTATAACGTACTTTATGAGGGAATGGCTACCAAAGTGAGGGACACGCTATCACATTTTCATCCAGAAATCAACACAGTAACAAGCAAAGATATAACATTCGCTCTCACTCCACAGAGAAAAGAGACCATCTGTGGGTGAACATTATCAAGTACAGAACATCCGAAATTATTTTTATTAGAAACAAGGAAAGGAGCTACATTTACTTCAGCAACCGGAGTTAACCCAGACAACTTGGATATTCTTGCATATGTAAACGTGAAATTCGTATACCTCGAGACACACATCAGAAATCAAGTCAATTTATTGTATCAAGACGGCATTACGCAAAGATGTCTTTTGGAAAAACAAATTCTGAGACATGCCTTGATGTTAGCAACTCACGAACCTGATGAGTTCGCGAGGATTATTTATTTATTTATTTATTTATTTTGTTTATACGGGTATAAAAGACCCTTTGGTACATAGAATATACATTATTTGAACCACATTATATATATCATACATCAAAGCATTAAGCATCATGTTAAGCTCGACTACATGCATCTTATATTACAACAACAGTTAACGTGTATAATTATAGGTGAAAAGGACAATTAGATATTAAATTTGACAAATAAGAGAAAGAGAATTCCTAAGATCAGAATCAGATGAAAATAATTCAAGAACATCACTGTAAGAATTTGCTAGGATAGATATCCGATTTACCGGATCAGAATAACCGTGTCTCGATTTATAAGAAATTGGATTGAACAATTTAGGGCGCCTCAATAAACGAGAAGGGACATTAAAACGTACAAGTCCAAGCAGTTGAGGGCAGCGAATTTTCCCATTAACAATTTTATACAAAAATGAAAAATCATTGAACAAACGACGTGATTCCAAGGGAGGCAAGTTAAGTAGAGCCATAATCAATGAGTAATCATGACAAGTGACGCTCAACGGACGGCCTATCTGATAGGCAGCAAAACGCAGAAACTTATGCTGAACTCTTTCCAAGTCTGTACAATCCCGAATTAAATGAGGACTCCAAATTTGAGACGCATACTCAAGATGAGGTCTAACTAAAGTACAATACAGTGTTCGAAGTGCAACAGGATCACGAAAATCTTTACAAACGCGCTTGATGAATCCGAGAGATTTCATGGAAGTACCAACTATGTGATTGTAATGATCTGAGAAGTTAAAACGAGAGTCAAATGAAACTCCAAGATCACGAACAGTATTTATAGGTGATAACAGAGAATGAGACAAGTTAGAAGGAAAATAAATAGCATTTTTACCTCTATGAAATCTCATCACATGGCATTTAGTGAGATTTAATGACATATTAGATAGCACACACCAAGATTGTAACCGATCCAAATCAGATTGCAGATTTTGAGCATCTCTGTAAGTTCTTATAATCATAAACAGTTTCAGGTCATCAGCAAAAGAAGATGTGTGCAGTACTTGAAAATCGTAGAGATATCATTAATGAAAATAATAAATAATAAAGGACCTAGATGTGAGCCTTGCGGTACACCTGAGGATACAAAAATGAATCAGAGAAATATTGAGAGACACGAACTGATTGCGTACGATTCAGAATATAACTCTGTAACCACGACAAGAAATTGCTTCGAATACCTAGATTACTTAATTTATTTAACAATATATTATGATCAACTCTGTCAAAAGCCTTTGAGAAGTCTGTATATATAGTATCCACTTGGGCATTTTGATCAAGCGCAGAGGACACAACATGAGAAAAATAGACAAGTTAGTTACGGTAGATTTGCCAGAAGTGAAGCCATGTTGGAAATCAGAAATAATATCAGAAAACAGTGGTGTTATTTTATCAGTAACTATATCTTCAAAAATTTTCGGCATAACATTCATGATACTAATCGGTCTATAGTTTCTCACGTCAGAACGGTCCCCAGATTTGAAGATAGGAGTAATTAAGCTGGATTTCCATTGGGAAGGAAATATTCCAGAGGATAAAAAGCTGTTGAAGATCAACCACAAAGGCCGAGAAATGACGAACTTGCAAGATTTTAGAAAATTAGGAGGAATACCATCGTCACCAGGACCGGAAGAAGTTTTCAAGGATGAGATTTTATTGAACACTTCACCGATATTGATGGATGAATCGGAAAGATTGACATTGAAAGTAGATTCTGGTAAATTACAAGGAACAACGGGATAATTTTGATAGACTGATCTGAAATAAGATGCAAATAAGTTCGAAATAGCAATACCAGTATTGCCAATAGTACCGTCTAAATGCATCACCAGGGGTATACCGTTCTGATTCCGCTTACTATTAACAAAGTTCCAAAAGCTTTTGACATTTGTAGGAATGGACCCTTGAACGTAATGAAGATGAGACAGGTAACATTGGCGAGTCAAAACTTTACATTGAGCTCGTAAGTGACTAAAGATTAGGTAATCTTCGTAGCAATTTGACTCTTTGTACCTATTGTGAGCAATTTTCTTTTGACGAATAAGTTTAATTAATTCCGAAGAAAACCATTTTGGATAAGAACTATTCCTTGATACATACTTGGGTACGAATGAATCAACTGCATTATATAAATGAAGATATAAAAAATCAACAGCTTCAATAACATTAAGATTACGCAATTCATCGTCCCAGTTGATAGAACCTAAATATTCACAAATTGCACTGTAATTCGCCTTATTAAAATTATATTTGATGATTTTATTGGGGACCAGTAAAACACTATCACGTAGGTTGAGCTTAGATACGAGAGAAGGATGAAAGTTGTCACACGCAAGAAAAGGATCCAGAGCAATATTGACATCAATACGATCGTTATCAGAAAAAATAAGATCAAGTATGTTACCATGAGAATTTCTGAAAGTATTAAGTTGAAACAAATTCAATTCATTGAAATATTCGAGAACATATTGCGCAGAAGTCATTTCATTGAGATTCGAACCAGGTAACACTGAGAAAGATAATTTGGAATCAATATTGCTCCAGGAAATATGAGGTAAATTGTAATCCCCGTATAAGTATAAGGAGTTAAAGTTCTCCTTGAGAAGGATTTCGCCAACGCTTTTACAATGGTCCAAGTATATTGAAGAATCCGAAGAAGGTGGAATGTAGACAGCCCCAAACAACAACGACAAAGAACCAAAATAAACTTTGACGTAAAGATGTTCAACTTTGGAATAAGAAGATGAGACGACACAGCTCCGATGGGTATCCTTAACGGCGATTAAGACACCACCTCCCCGTGAAAATTGACTGGTGAGTCCGTTTCTATCCATACGATAAACTGCATAGCCATGTAAACCAATTTCAGAAGATAGAATATCCTCGCGCAGCCAGGTTTCAGATAAGATAATAATATCATAACATGGATCTGATATGGCAACAGAGCAATGAAGTTGATCAAGTTTAGTTCTCAAGCCACGAACATTCTGATAATACACCAAAGGGTCGATTAAGCGTTTTTTCTTTGGTGAGCAGGAACTATCCTAGGTATCCCATTGAAATAGCGAATAGTCCTTGAAGGGTCATTTAGATTTTTCAACTCTTCACGTAAGTTCGACAGATGATTTCGTTGCTTCAAGGTACGATCTTGCGATATTCTAATTGAACCATTGTACAACGATTTGTTACGAAGAATCTCAATGGGTATGTTCCGTGATGCAAATGTGACACAGATCGGACGAGTTTTAGAAGCATCCTTCTTTTTACCGATACGACGAATCTGCACATTGTCGTAAGTATCAGGTCTGATTTTTTGAAGAAGATCAGTAACTATAACATGATCAGGAGACCCATCCCTCGAAGATTCTTCAACGTTGAAGAGTAGAATGTTACATGCTCTTCGATGTCGTTCATTCAGCTCATCTATCAAATCTTCCCCATTGTAGAAACCTTGTGAAGAAGAAGGGGCAGACGATTCCAAGGTGGATAATCTCGTGGATAATTCCGCCACAGTGTTGGATAAAGAATTTAATTTGATCCCAAACGCGTTGAGCTGGTTGCTGAGTTTCGAACAAGCAGAATCAACGATGCTCTGAATTTCCGATAAAAACCTGACTGATCCAACACGCCATCAAATTTTTCCGCAAGATCAACAGAAGTATCAGAAGACGGAAGAGGCCCCTTGCAGTCAATCAGTACTCCATTATGCCATGGATGGTGACTTCTCGCTAAACACGACGAACCAGGATGTGATATAACACTGCATGAAGCACAAGACACCGGTTTATCCACAACTCTGGAACATCCTTCACACACTTTTTTTGGCATTTTGAAGTTTATATGATTTATATGATGATACAAAAATTTTTGAATTCCAATAAACGGCAAGTATGAGATCCACTGTACCGAGGTAAACACACACGCACACACGAAGAGTGTCTTATCATACGTGAGTACACGAGATGTGTATAAGTATCAACAAATAGGATAGACCTCGTGGAAACAATATGAAACGACGAGTGAATAAACCAATGTATTAGGAATAGATTCACTAAAAATCGCGTGCAAAAACCCAGTTGTTCGGAGAAATTTACACAATATGCCTACTAATGGAAAAATCAACAATATAACGAAGAATAAGAATTAAGTGTGCACGATAAATCATTAAATTACGAAATTTTGTAGAGAGCGAAACATTTCACGTTGTCACAACTATACTGCGGTTCTCAACATTGATTATCATGATAAAACCCGGATACATGGCTGTTATTGCATCAGAGGTGATGCACGTACTGGAATGTATTCCAGTGGAAGTAAAAATCCGGAATGCTGTAGAGTGTTACGAAGAATTACCTGTAACCGCTTGGGATCATAGTTATTTCCTCACACCGAAATCAAGAATTATGGTAACCAAAGGAACCGAAAAGAAGTGTAATACACTGTGACCAGGGATGTGGGATTTGGGAGGTACCTAGATTACATGGCCAGCCTCAAACCATACAACGTTCCAACCGCAATTATTGGGACCAATGACGACACCGAGTTGGAAATATTTAACACCAAAATCATTAGCAACCAGCGGAATGTACGGGGACCTAGATTCGAAGGCATTGAGAGAACATATCCTATTCCCAGCGGAGAAACCGGCCCAACTGAATACAATCACCAGAGGAGCTATAGGAAAGTCGTCCCACACAGACGATATCAATGTCAGCAATTTCATAGACACCTATACCGTGGAAAAGATTGTCACTGACGCGCTCAGTAAATTCTGGTCCGGTTTTCTGATTTTTGGACAATTCAGCAGCGCGGTATTTCCAGTGATCACTATCTTTGGGATCATTTAGTATATTTTGAGTGTGGTAGTTCATGGATACACTATCCACAGTGTATATGGATGTAGCAGTCATATTTTGGGAGCTCTTATCGATGCGATTGCGCATTCACTGCTCCATTTGGCGAACAATGCACCGAATGTAACTGCTTATGAGGAAATACAAGGGGAATCTGAACAACATATACCAACTGTTATCAGTGGTGAACCAGGACCAGGGCCGTCAACTTCAACGGGATGTCCTGCATCAGCACCTAGTCAGAGTATTCCTTCTGTGAACCCATATCATATTGACCTCACTGAAATGCGGAGAGGTAATGAACACCTCCAAAGTTCGAACTTTCCGACTGACTTAGATCCAGGACTCAGATCCTATCTGAGTAAAATGGACAAAATTGATTGTCTTAAATTTTTCCCATTTTATTATAAGGGGGGGGATCTAAGGTCCTCGGATAAATTTTTGATTCTTTCATATAATATATGTGTATATGTATTCATATATACACAGTATCCGTATATACAAATATCCATATATTCATTCAATTTATATCTATATATATTCATTTTAATTATAATAAAATTAATATTTTCATCAAAGATTTATCCTTCTCAAAATAAGGAATGCGTTGAATCGAGAAGAATAATTCTATGTTATACGTGCGAGAAGTATGCATGATGAAATCATTCTTCTCTGTATCGATACTCCGTGCAGAACAGAACAATGGTACGCTGTGTGCACACACGCACGTACGAACAAATCCTTTGAAGGTTTTAGAAAACAGAATTGAAGAACCATGGGACACTGACGAAAATGGATGGAGAAAATGAGTGAATTGATAATTTTTGAGGCAGAAGAATTGAAATCATGATATCTCCATAATGCTGCAAGCAATCGGGATGATATTGAGCTCAATCAAGAGCTTACATTCGAATTATGTTATGAGAGTATGATCATTTTTGAGTGACATGCAACACATTAGGAGTTATTGTATCTTCAACATTTCTCGAGGAGGTTCATTCGGTTTATCGGCGTAAAGATACATGGTAGCATCTCGTGCATGTACGGGTTATATACCTTCACTCCGTTTTTTTCATGTACTTGGCTCGAGACACTACCGTGTCTCTTTATGAGGGAAGAACTAGCTCGGAATATAAACAAAGAACTTTGTATCAACCACACGAAATTTTCCATAGTTTTTATCTTAGAAAATTTCTATTTTCAATCCGTTTATGACTTGTAGGGGCTCATTTTATCCCTTGTGAGATTTGGAGAACCTTCACCGAGGAAATTCCTCATACATGCAATTTTGACAATGATTACTGGCATTTGTTTATGATCAGTAAAATGCATCACCATGAACAAAAGTGTGTGTCCTGATGATAAAATATAAAGAATCTCCATATTAAAGGTTTTTCAAATCTCACAAGGAACAAAACGGGCTCTCATAAGTTATGAACGGGTTGAAGATGAAAATTTTTTGAGAAAACAACCATGAAAAAGGTTGTGTAGTTGTTATAAAATTGTTTATTTATCCATTGATTTGGTTGTTTTTTTTTATCATGAATACGAATAGAAGCTCAACGAATATGATTCTCGAACCCCTTCGACTTTGGTCCCCTACTGAATGATGATTTTTCAAATTGGTTTCTGAATATTGCCAGAGAACTACTTTGAGCGTAAGGTAGAGTCATCTAGGCATGATTCAGAGATAAACTGAAACATTTCCACATTCCATTTGTTTCAATAACTAACTACTTCCTGCACTTTTGGATTCTCACTAGTGTGCAGTTATCATAACATCAAACTGCTTCTGAAGAGTCTTTGGATGCGAAAAAGCTTATCTGAAAAGATCGGAATTCTGATTTTTCTTCAACATTCGATCCCAGATTTTGATTCAGCACCCTCTTGGAACCTACAAAATCCATGGCTCATAGAAATCTGGCCACAAATGCGAAGATGACTAAATTCACCTGCGCCATATTGGTTTCATCATCTTGGAGTAGTTTTTTGACGTCAGATTCGGATTCAGCGACCTTTCAAACACTTAGAACCCAAGTTTCATATAAATCTGTCCGTCAATGAGGAAACGATTGAACTCACGTCCGCTATGTTGGATCCGCCTTGAATTCATTTTTTGATGTCAGATTCAGATCTTGGAAACCCCTGAAACTCATGTTCCATATGAATCCTGCAAAAACTGCAAAAATGACCATATTCACTTTCGCCATATCGGATCCATGATCTCGAATTCGTTTTCTGACGTCAGATGTGAATCCAGACCCTCGAAAACTCCCAGAACCCATGTTTCATATAAATCTGTCCATAAATGCGGAAATGACTAAATTCAAGTCTGCCATATTGGATCCATGATCTTGGATTTGTTTTTTAACGTCAGATTCGGATTCCTTACCTTCGACAACCCCCAGAACCCATGTTTCATGGAAATCCGTGTATGCAAGCCAGAATAACGAACGTGTGAACATCGCGGAAGGGAGGAGTCATATATACCATATATGTATACAGCGGAGGATATTTTCTTCGAGATCATCTGTTTTCACAGAAGAAAATCATACAAAAATAGAAGGACTTGTTCGATCGCAATAAAAATTCAATGGTCCTCAGGCAAGGGTTTGAAGGAGATCCTCTGGGAATTTCATCCAATTTGGTCCACTCGGTCTAGAGATATCCTGAATACAGATAGACAAACAGACAATCCCACGGATCATCAATCAGTATTGCAAGAGATGAAAAACTATTCAAACTCCTAATTGGATCACTCAAATATTCCAGAACATACGGTCAGAGGGTGCAATAGCGGGTGCAATAGGCACTCCGTGCTTGGTACACTACCCTAGGAGCAACCGAACGGTGTATATGTACTATGAACGTTCATAGTACATCTGGATATGCTATGAACGTGCATAGTATATATACAACATTCTGATGCTACTAGGGTACGTACACCGATGAATGCCTGGAAATGATGGAATGACATATGAAAGTATGAGAAATGATGAGATAAGATTTGATGAAAGATGATTTAAAAAAAGCAGAAAAAAGTAGAGGGAGAGACTACGTCAACTATGCCTTATTAACCTAACGAACAAAGGTTGTCACAGAGTTTTCTTTGAAAAATTGTCGGAGTAGGGGAAGTTCTAAGTTCGTGTGGAAGGGACCTCCACTATTTAGTACCAAGAATCAAAAATGATTTTTGGTACGTGCTGGAACAGTGCACAGTGGAAACGTCCACTGACTGCTTCGCAGCCCGGCCCTCTTCAGAATTCGCTCCGCTCATTTTGAACGAATCATAGCCTCCATATGCTTGTTTCGATTGCATTTTGAACAATTCAGATATCCGAGGATATATAGAAAGGCACTCATCGTTTTTTCACCCAACTGAAGAAATTTTCAAATATAATATCCAGGAAGCCTGGAACTAATTGCCTACCATTCTCTATACCATCTACAGATGATTGAGAAACATGTTCCCAAATACTTGTAAAATTCGTACAACTATCGTGGTGAAAATGAAGCTCGGGAGCGCGACGAAAACGTAAGCTGAGAGTCATTTAAGCGTAACGTAGAGTCTTTTGGGCGTGATTTGGGAATGAATTGGAACATGTCCAAGTGCGAAAATCACCGAATCCACATCCGCCACATTGAATGGGCCTCTTGGATTCGTTCCCCGATTCCAGATTCGGATTCAGCGCCCTTGAGAATCCCTAAAACACGTGTTTCATATTATTCTGTTGATTAGGGTCAGGAGGACTATATTCACGTCCACGATATTGAATTCGCCATCTTGGATTCATTGTCTGATTTCAGATTTCAGAACCCGTGTTTCATGAAAATGTGCTGATTAATGTCAAAACGACAGCATTCGAGCCCACCATATTGGATCCGTCATGTTGAAATAATTTCTTGATGTCAGATTCAGATTGAGCATCCTTGAGAACCCCCAAAATCCATATTTCCTGAAAATCTGTTCATGAAGCCCAAAACAAGTGAATTTACGTTGTAATGTTTCCTTTGATAATGATTAATTTGCTGTGAAGATACTTATTGATCTTTAGAATGGACTTTTCAGTATCTTACCTCAAGGGGCTATGTGCCGCTTCCTCTCTACATTCTCCAAGATGGTTCCTCTCGTTAACGAAAGAACTCCGTATGACGGATTACACCCCGAAGAAAATCTCAATGACTTATAATTCAACGATCGAGAGGGATATGGAACCTTTCTCAGGTTAATTGAAATGAACAGAGCCTATGTAATATCGGAGGGAGAGTTTATTCAATAGCTATAAAAGTCTGGTGTTATATAATATTTCTTCCCCCTCCTTATGTATCTCCCTTTGACTCCGAATCTATAATCAGAGGGAAATTCACAAATAATTTATTTATTCTAATTGTTCGTATATAAATTGAGATCGGACTCGAGAAAATCTCTGAACTACACACGTAAGAAAGCAGTATACGTAACTTGCAATAAGTACGGTAACTGTCCCTCAGGTATGCGTATATAACTTTGATTTGCAATGAATCCACCTGTACGTTCCGCTCGCAATGAGAAGAAGTCGAGGGAATTCAGCTGAAAAGAATCTGTGAGGTAAACCTCTTATTTGAATTCTCGTTCGCGAGAGTGTGTATGTGACTTGGTTCAATGATCGAGAAGATATTCTAAAGTTCAATTTTACATTGATCTTCACCTATATTGATATGGTGAAATGTTTATTTTGGATCACATGCGACTACAACATCTGTCGGTTTTGTTTATAAGCTTTGTTATCGAGTTATCGAATAATTTGATAACGCGCGAGGTCTCTTATCATTGGTTATTTATGTATAATATTATATATCGATTATGGGTCGATTGTTTGTCAAATTTGAATGATCTTACATTCCGAGACTTTGCTATAGAGGTGCAAGAAATCTTTAATAATTGTTTTTATTTTGACGCGGTCTTTAATTCTTTCTTAGAATTTTGTCTGTCGCACTCGCATGTGATTCTCCATTCTCTTTCCACGTTTTTCGTCGATCAAACGCTATTATGTCATCGCTCATATGTTAGTTACCGGAATACATACATCGTTCGTGTGCCGACGACGTTGACATTTTTTCATAACGCGTTCGCTCGACGAATTTTCGTTCGCTATTCTACTCTCTATACTTTGCGTGTATACATGATTTTCATCGAAGGCATGTGAACGTGTCTTTATCTCTTTATAATTTCATTATTCATTTTTCCTTTGGAAATTATTTTATGTTCTTTCACTATCGCGCGGTGTTGTAACCGTATGAATGTCTATGACACATTCGTACCGTTACAACGTCCACAATCTTTGATTCATTTTTTGACGTCAGATTCGGATTGAGCATTCTCGGAAATCCCTAAAACCCATACTCCATGAAAATCCGTCCATGAATGTCAAAATGACTGAATTCTCGGCTGCCATATCAGATCCGTCAGATTTGTGATCCTCAACCTCGGAAACCCCTAGAAACCATGTTCCATAAAAATTTGTCCGTCAATACAAAATCGACTATATTCAGATCCGCCATGTTGGGTCCGCCATGTTGGGTCCACTATCTTGAATTGATTTTTTGACGTCAGATTTGGATTCGGCACTCTCGAGAACCCAATGACCCGTGTTTCATGAAAATCCACCCACGCAAGCCAGAATAACAAACGTGCAGACATCACGGCGAAACCGAGTTATATATCAAGAGACGGTAGCGTCTCGAAGCCAAGTGAATGAAAAGAAATCCTGAAAAAAGCATTTCAAATGAAAGAGCAGAAGTCGTGCGCTACCGTGTATTCTATACACGTAAACCGGGGACTGACCGAGGAAAACTCCAATGCACAACACACACACACTCATTATACACTGCATTTCATGGAAGAATGATTGAACTTCCATTATACAGGGTGGTCCATTGGAAGTGATATAGTGGAATATCTCGGAAACTAGTGGAGATGGAAAAAAATTTTCCAGATAAAAAGTTCAGGGTTCCAAGGGGGAAGTATGATGCTGACCTTGAAAAATCCCTCAGAGTTCATTTTGAAGGTCATTTAGGGGTCAAGATGGTTTTTTTGAAAGGGATCCTCGTTTTTTCATCATGACATGGGGAAGCTGGTTTCAAACCCTTTATGAAACACTGGTCATGGACTCCTGTCCGCCAATCGGGGTGCAAGGTTTGGACCGTCGAAGTTATTGATGAACTACTCTCAGCGCTACCCAGGAACAACGACGTGGACGTGGTAGTTCTCTGTTCCCTCCGGAGTGCTTGATTATTGTGAGTCCCCTTGCCTCTCACATGAGGGGTGCTTGATGCTGTTACAATGATTGCTCGAAGTGACCCCCCTCTGCCTGGATACATAATCCTGGTATGTTGGCACAAACAGTGCAGATGCGATCGATCATGCCCTCCCTCATTCACAAAAAAAAACTTCCAAATTCTTTTGGTAAGTCTACAAAGAAATTTCTCACAGTGTAACTGTAACAGTGTTTTGTACAGTGTAACTCTCTTTGGTAAATTCTCTGGACCTCGAAGGATTTTTGTATCCGTTCGAATGCGCATCCTAATCGACGTCATGTGGTACTTCCAATGTTTCCAGCGACCTTTCAACAATTTTTGAGAGTCGATACTCATTGATAACCCTCATTGGATCAAATGGGATAATTTGTTCCATTTGAAACGCAATAATCGTAATAAATCGTACACATTACTGCCAACCATAATAAGCAGAGACTCAGTGTTTGTTTATGTTCACGTTCTTTTCTCGAATGAAATGAACTCTAATCTGCATTGAAATCAGTCCCGATCTTCGGAAGAAAACGATGAACAAGAATACATAAACAAACAGAAACATCGAATTTCTGTTTATTATGATTGAGTATGTGGATGATTACGGAAATACGTGATCATTTAAACACTGGTTCTAAACTGAGACCATCACAATCGTTCTTCTCTTTTGCGTATTAGATCATCTACATTTATCAATTCATTCCATTCGATTCAATCGAAGAAATGAATCACTATCCACCCTCTGAATGTATTGATATGATGCTTGTGCTTGGCTCATGTCACAATAATTACAACGAAGCCGCAAGAGTTTACCGGGATCGGTATCCCGATCGCCGCATTGCACACCCCACGACCATTCGTCGACTTGGATTGAGGGCTCGACGAGGAGTATTGCAGCGAGATCTAAGACATCACCGGTACGATGAGAATGATATCCGTGCACTCATCATATTGGGACTCATCCACTTGGACCCTCATGTTAGTAGCAGATCGTTGGCACGAATAACTGGTATACCTCGAACTACTGTTTTGAGAATCTTGAAGCATGTCAAATATCGACCATACCACATTACGTTAACTCAAGCCCTCACTCCAAACGACATGAGACTTCGAATGAGATATTGCAACTGGGCACGAGCAAGGCTGGTTGGCGATCCTCAATTCTTCGACTATGTAATGTTCTCCGACGAAGCATCTTTTCAGAGCACTGAGCATTTGAATAGACACAACTCTCATCACTGGTCGGATGTTCATCCGCATTGGTATCGAGCAATCGACAACCAACATCGTTGGAGCGTGAATGTGTAGTGCGAGGTCGTCAATGGCTATTTAGTCGGTCCACATTTTTTCAACGGCACTTTGAACGGCCCCATGTTTCTGGAATTCCAGGCGGATCATTTACCAGGCTTGCTTGAGGATCTGGATTTACAAACAAGACAGAGGATGTGAGTCCAACTAGATGGGGCGCAACCTCATTACGCATTGATCGTGAGAGAATACCCTGATCATCATTTTCCAGGGAAGTGGATTGGACGAGATGGGCCAGTTGCGTGGCCTCCACGCTCACCCGACTTGACATCCTCCGACTTTTTCTTGTGGGGATTTCTGGAAGACGGAGTATTCAAGGCCCAACCAACAACGAGGGAGGACATGATCGATAGCATCCGCACTGTTTGTGTCAACATACCGCGATCAGTGTTTCTGGAGACGGTTACAAATTTTCGCCGGAGACTGGGATTATGTATTCAGGCAGAGGGGGGTCACTTCGAGCAATTATTGTAACAGCATCAAGCACTCCCCATGTGAGAGGCAAGGGGACTCACAATAATCAAGCACCCCACATGTGAGAGGCAAGGGGACTCACAATAATCAAGCACTCCGGAGGGAACAGAGAACCACCACGTCCACGTTGTTCCTGGGTAGCGCTGAGAGTAGTTCATCAATAACTTCGACGGTTCATACCTTGCACCCCAATGGGCGGAAAGGGGTCCATGACCAGTGTTTCGTAGAGGATTTGAAACCAGCTTCCTCATGCCATGATTGAAAAATGGGGGTCCCATTCAAAAAAATCATCTTGACCCCCAAGTGACCTCTGAAATGACCTCTGAGAGATTTTTCAAGGTCAGCATCATACTTCTCTCTTGGAACCCTAAACTTTTCATCCGAAACATTTTTCTCCACTAGTTTCCAAGATATTTGACTATATCACTTCAAATGGACCACTCTGTATTGAATCAAATAATCAATTGGTGGAGGATTGTAACACCTGAATACTCGACAGCTCACAAGGCATACAGGGTGTCCCATTTTAATTCCTATATCGGAATAACTCAAAAACAAAGAGTTTTGGAGGAAAATATTTCAGACAAAAGTTGTGAGATTCCGAGGGGGACATCTGATGGTGTCCCCGACTTTGGTCTCGGATCTCAACTTCAAGGTCATCCAGAGGTCAGCTTTCGTTTCTTGGATAAAATCCCCTATTTTTGACTGCAGATTCAGATTTGACGTTAAAAAACAAGAAACTTTTGTCTGAATCATTTTTCCGAATTCCGCACAGATAGCGCTCTAATCGATAAAAAATAAGTTTCATGGAACACTCGTAATGCTTTCTGTGTAAAACGACGTTTAACTCTCCAGTGTTTCTTTCCCAGCTTCTGAGGATTACCGTCGCCATCAGAGTTACCCAATGTGCACCACGAGGATGTCGAGCGATCGGATCTTGCACATCTTTGTGGCCCGGAAAATTTGATGGAACCCCATAAGTAAAAATCCAATGTGGTAAGATCCGGAGACCTAGCTGGGATTTTCCATAGACTAATATTGACAATTATGTCTGTTCGTAGTACCGTTACTGTGAATTGTTGCCAAACACAAGTACACAACAATACTTGTGTTCATCATGAACAAGAAAATTCATATTAGAGCATTGTTCACAAACATAAGTGAAACGAAATGTTTAATATCCTTCATTCATTCGCAAATTCTTCTCGATATACGATTCAGACTTGAAGAAGATCTTTGATCAGTGTTGTGAAGGTCTGAATACCATGGATTATCCTTGGGGTGGAATACTTGATATTCTCCTGATACGAGGAGAATGTCGACGTAATTACGCTGCAGCTCCAATATTGTATGGAGAGAGGTATCCAAATAGACGCCAGCCTTCACTTCAAGCAATACGCTCAATAGGAAGACGAGTTAGAAGAATGGATATCCCACGAGTCAGAAGGCGTTATGATGGAATTCGTATGGATGCACGCTCAGTAGTCGTTTGAGGAATGGTACACCTGAATCCTCACTTTAGTACCAGAGGAAGCCAGCACCAATAAGGTATCCCAAGATCAACGGCACACCGCATACTAAGATCTGGTAAATATCATCCTTACCACATTACATTGGTGTGAGCAGTAAGTGAAGATGATCTGAGGCGTAGAGTTGAATTCGGTCAATGGGCCCCGGAGTACCGGCCTGGTTTTTTCAATTACGTGATGTTCAGTGATGAGGCAACATTCCGCAGTAACGGTGTTATGACCAGACATAATTGTCATTGTTGGTCAATTGAAAATCTCAGATGGCATCGACAAGTTGACAATCAACATCGCTGGACTCTGAATGTGTGGTGTGGGGTTTTGAATGGTCAGATCATTGGTCCTTATTTCTTCCAACATACTGTTAGGAAGGAAAATGATCTGCAATTGATTCGGGATAAATTACCAAGGATGTTGGAAGATGTTGATCTCTACACACGGAACAGGATGTGGCTTCAACATGATGGGGCACCACCCCATAACGCTGCAAGTGTCAGAAATTCCTCAAACGCATCTCACCCACACAGATGGATTGGTCGTGGTGGATACATTGCCTGACCAGCTAGGTCTCCAGATCTTACCCCTTTGGATTTTCACTTATGGGGTTTCATCAGAGGTGTAGTTTATGGAAGACCACCAACGACCAGAGATGACATGAAACGCCGAACACGAACTGTCTGCCGAACAATCCCACGTCACGTGCTTTTGTCGTTAGAACCACATTTTCAGAGACGAATTAGGTTATGCCAACAGGTCGACGGTGCAAATATCGAACATTTGATACGGTGAATCTTCATACATATTGCAGAGCGTTTGTCGTGAGAAATTACACACCTCTACGGTCCAGACAATCGGCCCTCTTCAGGGCCATAAAGATGTGCACAATCCGATCGCCCAACCTCCTCGTGCTGCACATTGTGTAACTCCAATGGCGACGGTAATCCTTAGGAGCTGGAAAAAAAACACTGGAGAGTTAGACGTCGTTTTACACAGAAGGCAGTACGAGTGTTTCATAAAACTCATTTTTCATCGATTACAGCGCCATCTGTGTGGAATTCGGAAGAATGATTCAGACAAAAGTTTCTTGTTTCTCAACGTCGAATCTGAATCTGCAGTCAAAAATAGGGGATTTCATTCAAGAAACAGAAGTTGACCTCTGAATGACTTTGAAGTTGAGATTCGAGGCCAAAGTCAAGGTCACCATCAGATGTCCCCCTCGGAATCTCACAACTTTTGCTCGAAACATTTTCCTCCAAAACTCTTTGTTTCCGAGTTATTCCGATATAAAAATTAAAATGGGACACCCTGTATATTATGAATATCATATTGTAAGTATTGAAGTAACATAACGTTTATGTTATAAACAAGTTATGAACCTCGTCAAATGCAGTTTGTCATTACAATGTAACGCAACAAAATTTCCCTTGATATACAATATTTGCTATCAATTGCATGCAATAACCTGTTAATGAGTAATTTCCCTTCCATGGAAAATCAACTTCGAGTAACCTCAATCTAGCAAACCAACTTAATCTAGCGAACATCGTGATTTGATAGAAGAGTCATCACTCATGTTTGTAAGTGTATTGAATGAGGTCTTTCTTGATTCAAGGTTTCAGACACGTGCGAGTACACTTATGCCAGTGGCTCCTAATCTGCGGTCAGGAAGTTATTATGCCCTCCGATTCTCACGAAGGATACCCAGAAAGTTTATTACGTAGATTTTATGTGGTGGTGAATTTCCATAACTGAGAAATTTCTCGCAATCAGGTTACTGCATGTGATAAATTGCATGCGATGCGAAAAATTCAATGCTGTTGGATTCTGTATGAGGCAACATGCGTTTCCCAGCGAATCCGATCATACCGGAATTCTCAGTATTCTGTGAGTATAATTAGGCACTCATCAGTATACGTAGTATACCAGCACGGAGTGCCTATTGCACCCGCTATCGTACGCTCTGACCGTATCTTCTAAAATATTTGAATAATCCAATTGGAAGTTGAATAGTTTTTCATTTCATGCAATACTGATTGATAATCCGTGGGGTTGTCTGTATGTCTGTCTGTACCAGGGATAACTCTGGACCGAGTAGACCAAATTGCATGAAATTTATAGGGAACCTCCTTTGAACTCTTCCCCCGAGACCATTTTCCTTTATTATATTCGGACAAGTCCTCATATTCTTTTTAATCTTCTGTAAAAAAATAGGTCATTTTCTCCGCAGTCTTTGAATATTCGCTATCTTGGCTCAGATCGATGAATTATTGTGAAACATGGGTCCTGAGGGTTTTTGAGGGTACTGAATCCGAATTTAAAGTCAAATCCCGAATTCAAGGTAGTGGATCCAAGATGCCGGACGTGAATTTGATCAATTTTGCATTTGTGGACAGATTCACATGAAACATGGGTCCTGGGGGTTTTTGAGGGTGCTGAATCCAAATCTGGAGTCAAATCTCGAATCCAAGGTAGCGGATCCAAGATGGCGGACGTGAATTCAGTCGACTTTGCATTTGTGGACAGATTTATATGAAACATGGGTTCTAGGGGTTTTTGAAGGTGCTGAATCCAAATCTGACGTCAACAACGAATTCAAGATGACGAATCTGATATGGCACACGTGAATTGTGATGTAATGAATTATCACGAAGAGTCGCGAGGTGGCATCGCGCACGATCCCTATCGATCGTAATCGTGAACTTTCATAACCAGTTAGTTCACTCGGAAGAACATAGCTGTCGCTCGCTTATACGAGAATCGGGAACACGTCTCCTCTCCCTCGCTATTCCTGTCCCCCTCTGATCCCTGCCCTTTTACTATTTGTTGAGGTTTCCCGTTCCTAAGGAGGCAGCGCCACCTATACCACGGATGCCCGGAAGGATTGGTTCAACGCCAGGAGATGATACCAACTCTCTTCCGACCGTTTCTAGATCGACAACCTCCCAGGAGGCTGGAAACCACTCGTGGGTAGCACCATCTCTCTTCAACCCCGGACCACAGAGAGAGAGAGAAAGAGAGCTAGGATGAGTCGTCTCCGAGGATGCCACCCCGTCCCTTGACCGGCGGAACAACGGCAGAGACCAACCCGACCACGCTGTACCCCTTCTTCCGGCTCCACCAGAATATGGAAAAGGACAGAAACACCCGCACCCAGAAAACCCCCACAACGCGCATGCGCACACTCACCCAACGAGTAGCTGGAGGCCACCACCGCCCAAACCCGTACAACGAGCTCCAGAAGTAAGCTCCAACGGAAAGTCACCGACGGGGTCTGTATATGATTTGGTGAACTCACCCGTCGGGGAAGAAGAAGGGAGTGGCCATCTTACCTGTCACTTCTTGTATAACCGAGCGATCGACAGGTTCGACGAAGAGCTTTGTTTTGAAAAAAGGAAAGAATTTAACGATACGGTGAGTGTCCTGTGCCATCGGGGTCCGACATTTAATGGGAAATCACTCGTGTCGCACCTGCCAAGGATTCTGACGGGGTGGAGTGCCTGTACGGTGTCCTCACGTGAGATTACAAGTGGTGGAACAGTGTCGCTCACGTGGCCTCCTCCACGTGCCCTTCCTTCCGGTTCCTCTTCTCCCTCTTTGTTTTCATATAAAGTCACCCCCTTCGCTCGTATTTGCCCTCCCTTGGTTAAATTTTATGGTCGCGGTTTCCCTACATTCCCTTCTTTTCCTTGATCCATGTGGACGGCATAGTCCGTCAGTCAACGTTCCCTCGTGGCCGCGCCCTCCGCACTCTTTTCTTAGTCCCTGTGTTCCCCAACATCGAACTGTTAAGCGAACGAGTTATTTGTATTTTTTTCTCTGTGTGACGAAGTCGCTTGCCTTGTATAATATAGAGAAATTGTAAAATATATACGTGCTCTGGCACAAAATTAATCATATGTGGAGTTTGTTTACTCAGTGAATTAAAATCAACCCACCTCCTCTCCCTGAGCTTTTCCTCCTTCTTTGACCCCTCAAAACTATCGTGAACAAGTTACTTGTTTGTTTTCGATATATTGCAGGTCCCGCTGTTACTAATAAATATCCACGACAGGAGTCGCGGAGGCGCTCAACATCCTATGCGCCTTCGTGCATGGGTTCAGGTTATACCCATCACAGAATATAGTCATTCTGGCTCTAATGACCAAAATTATATTGTTATATGTACCAAGGGTTCTAGGGATTTCCAAGGGCGCTAAATCAAATCCTGGGCTCCAATGTTGAAAGAAAATAATAATTTCGATCTTCCCGTGTTAGCTTTGCTGCATCCGGAGACTCTTCAAGAGCTGGTTGACGTTATGACAACTGCACACTGGTGAGAATCCAAAAGTAAAGGGAATAGCTATTCGAACAAATGACGCCTGAAAATATTCGGATTCATTTCTAAATCACGCCAAAATAACCCTTCGCTACGCTCATCACGCTTGAATTACTTGTAGTTTACGCTTTCGTCGCGCTTCCAGGCTTTATTCCTACCGGGACAGTTGAAATTCTACAGTTCTCCAGGTACATGTTTCTGAATCATTTGGGGATGATATAAAGGATGCCCAGATAACAATTTAACCTTGCTGCAATGTTGTCAGGTAAGCTTGTGACAAGGTTGATATAAGCCTCCTAGTTGACACACGACAGGGGTACAAACTTACAAAACCCTTGCAGCAGGGCTGTAGCAACCTTACACCTACAAGGTTGTCAATAACAACGCAAGAACGATCGAATGACAAGCGTGACAGGATTATGACAAGCCTACGTGTTATTTGGGTGGTAGGCAATAAGTTCCAGGCTTCCCAAACATTCCATATAAAAAGTTTCTCAATTGAGGAAAAACCGATGAGTGCCTTCCTATCCCCGGATATCTGAATTGTTCAAAATGCGAGCAAAGCGAGCATATGTGGGCTACGATCTAGTCAAAATGAGCGAAGCGAATTTCAAATGGGGTCGGACTGCTGAGCGAAGCGAAGCAGTCAGGGAGCGGAGCCTTCTGCTGATTTCGGTATTGTATACAATCAGTATGAATCAAGTAGTGATTCAGTAAAATACGGTGGAATTTTATGTGAGGATTAGTTTTCGACATATGAACCCGTAAAAAATTTTGTCCTGTCCCTTTCCATGAACTTGCAAAATTCCCATAAAGTTTCTCATGTTTTCAGGGAAAAATAGGGGAAAAAATGAGGAAATTTCCCATGGACGGGGAAAACTTTTTTCACGGAATATTCAAAAAATGTTGAAAAATCTGAATATCTCGAAAATACTGCAATTCAAACCTTTGAACTCAACGTCATTTGCTGAGCCTGAAGAAGACAGGAAAAATCAAATGATCTGAGAGTAATGTGATGTTGAGGTACAGCAGTTTGAAGTTCGAATTCTAATTGGCTAAAATCTTCAAAATTTCAAATTGCTATAACTTCGAAAAGGGTAATAAGAGAATGAATTACTCTTCACTAAGAAAACCCGCTTCTGTTCAACTCGGCGAATGGGATTGAAGTATGTGCAGTCACGAACACTGAGTCTCAATCAAAATTTGACCTCTTAGATAAAGTGAATAGGAATCATTCAAATCTTTTGTGATTTATAAGAAATGCGACAGATTATCAGTCATGGAGGGAATCTAACCTGTTGAATCAGTTGGCTCGTTTCTCATTGAAAATTTCCAATTCCAAGAAGTAGTAAATCCTTTTGTTAATAGAAAACTTCATATATTTGATTGATTCGAATTATTTTGTTTTCATAGGTTGATTCTCTTGACGGAAATGTATGTTCGTATCCTTATCAGCCAAATTCATAATGTTGAATTCATTTTTGAGATATAACAATTGAATCTGAAACTAATCCGAGATACTTGTCCTCCCCACCAAGTGAAGGAAGCAAATACTACCAAAGATGGATCAAAAGGATATTAAGGACAGGTATCGAGAATCCCACGGGAGACCCGCAGTCATCCCACGGGGAGGATGTAAGTGACCATACACACCAAATGGAAATCGGAGTGTCTTATTCTTAAAAAAGTTCCCAAAGATATTTCAAATTTGAGGAAACATTGTTTTTATGAATGGCACATTCCTGTTACAAAGGATGTAATGTGTTTTATAAAATATATTTCAATGAATGTGTTTTGATCAATTGACATGATGTTTACAGGTATGAACGGGCCTACCTCGATGTATGAATATTCGAGAATCTTACCACAGTGTTGGTGTACTGTCAGATTATCTGATAAAAATGAGAACATGTTTCTGTATATAACATCAAAAATTAGCAATAACCCCGTCATACCAAAATGGGTCACTCTAGACGTAGAAAAAAAGTGCAATATCACGTAAATGGACATCGGATAGACATACAACAAAAAAACCTTGAGGAAATTTTGAATGACATTTCTGACATTCCACATATTCTGAAAAAATGTCATGAATGAAAACATGCAGTGATATAGGGAAATCGACATTGAGAACGTTCCAACCAATGGTGGATTCCAAGATAATATCAATCAATGGCCCCATCGAAATTGTACTTTCTCATCACAAAAGGAAAAAGACGATTCTCGTATGAGATTGAGGAAACATATTCTTCAACACACATCGAGATTCAAAAATCGTACGATCCTCAAACGACTTCATGGGACCACAAATTCTATTCATCAGCGGGAATTGCTCGTGATGCGGAAAAGAATTAGGTATCAACAAGGAAAGACCTATCGGGTGAAACTGCAAGTGAAACTTTTGATGGAATCACCAAATGAAACCCGCGAGAAGGTTGAGGAATCATCAGAGGAACAATATTTGAAACTCAACATCCCCGATGGTCGAAGAACTGTTTTCAGAAGGAATTATTACCACCGCAAAGAAAAGTAACGCGAGAGGTAATCGTCATACGGATGAATGGATCATGCTTTGCATGCTAATGAATATTCGATCCCTAACAAATTAAGAATTCGTGCGTTGAAATAAAATGCAGCCTCTCCCGTATACAAAGACTATACGTAATTATTCCTCGCTCATCAATACAAAGTGTGGTTTCGATGTACAGTTTGGAGAGATACTTGAATATCTAAGAGGAACTTACGGTATATCATTTTCGTGTCCTCAAATAGTAATTTAGGCCTAAAAAAATTTGTTGATCCCTCGAAAATTTCAAAGTAGCGTTACCCTGTGAGGGGGGAAGGCCCTCTAGAAAACAGGTTTTTCAATAGATAATGTTTTACAAAAAAACTGAGAGTATTGATTGCAATCAAAGGAATGGAATATCGACATTGGTGTTCAATTGTATACGCATACATTTTTTTTATAAGAACACAAACAAAATGATTTTATAGGAACAAAAACAAAACTACAGCTGCTCAAACTTGGCTCCTTCGATTGACACGGGGAAATGTCCAGTCTCTTGCAGTCAACTGGAATCAACCCATCAGTATTCTTCCATTAAAATGAATCATTTTGTTTCGTATATACCCATTTTTTTCGAAAAAGAGGGATGGAAATTTGAACCCAAAAAGGGAAGAATTACACTTTTCCTTCATAAGCAAATGGTTGCAGAGAATATCTTCAGTCATAAGTAATCAAAAATTTAAGGCATATGCAAAGGCCAATACGTTAAATATGATCTGTGGAAAATTTCAAGTTGATATCTTAATCACTATTCAAGTTATATTCTTCCGCGTGAATCGAAGGAGCCAAGTTGGAACAGCTTTAGCGCCACCATTTTGTTTTCTTTTCTCATGAAGAGAATGTATGTGTATACATTTGAGCATCAATGTCAATATTCCATTCCTTTGATTGCAATCAAAACTCTCAGTTTTTTCGTAAAACATTATCGAAGAACCTGTTATCTGGAGACCCTTTCCCCCTCAACTCCTTGAAAGGGGGCAATATCGATGATAAACCTCGCCAACTATCTCCAAACAAATTCCAAACATACGTCGATCACAGACTGTCCAGTACCGTGACCGTACGAATTTTGCGTGACCGTTATGTGAGACTTTTGGGCCACACCCAGACAGCACCGCAATCCCTCTTGAATTCGCAGAGAATTCGAAGAAAAGAATACTTTTAGGAGTCTTTCTTGAGAATTCAACATGTATTCTGAAAGAATACATGAAGTACCAGATGACTCTAACAAATATTCTGACTGAATACATATCAGAATCCTCAAAGTATTCATCAATAATACATACAGTATTCTGAAAGAACACACATTATGAAATGGAACATAAGTTCTTATTGAAGTTCGAGATGTATTCTCAGTTTGTCTGCTCGTAAAAAACAGAATGTGTGAAACATACCAGGTGTGTAAGTATGAAACCAAAATTTTTGTACAGAAAAAACACGTTTATTGTAATGATATGATACAAAGTAACTTATTCAAAGTATTGTCCGTCGCTATCTATACATTTTTTCCACACGGAAAAAAAGGACTTAGGCATATGAACTATTTTTGCGTAGTTGTATAAGAGATAGTTGTGATAATGAATCAAATATCTGTCTGAAATAGTTCGTGAGTTCTCACAACTATTTCTAATATTTGTCACAAGTGAATTATATAGTTGTGAAAAAGTAGCTGATCGAATAAGAGAAATAGCTACCTGATCTACTTTACTTTGAGATAGTTCGTGGAGCTACTTCCCATTGCTCCCATCGTTACACACGTAGTTCCTGCAGCAATGTGAATTCTGTTGGAAACAATCGAAACGCGGTGAACTCTCGCGTTATTCATTGAGGTTACCTGTCGTGGTTACCGTGTATATATTTCATTTTATAGTATTTTCAATACATATTCGTGTCAAATTACTAATTTTCAAAAACCTCGTATGTCCAATTTTATTTTCGGAATTAAATGACTGATCATTTGTAGAATGATAAATCCTCTTTATGTATACTCTGAGTATATGAAAATACACAATCAAAACGATCAAAACATATCCAAGGCTTTTTTTACGATATAATCAGCGTTGTCGGTTTAGCTGCGATCATTAAGGCACAGGTTAGGTAGGTTTAGGTATAGCGTATAGGTAGGTTATGACAGGGGTTCGAAACCCGAGGTAAGTTAACATTGGAGCTTGAATGTTTCAACCACCTCCTCCCAAATCTATATGCATTGAACAAATATCACAATCGAAGATAAATTTTTTTTTCGAAATTTACAATTAAATGTTGCGAAGAGTCGACGAGCACGTGCAGAAATAATAGAAGATCTTAACCTTAAACATCAAAACCGGCACTGAAAATTCCTCTTCTCAATTAATAAAATAGTTCATCGGCCTACATATATCGTCATACTTGATATTTTATGTAGATCCTGCATCTTAGAAAAGTAGTTGTAACAACTACTCGAGTTGATACCCCGACAATCTGGGGTACATCTAACAAAAGTACCTGCCACAACTACTTTCGTAGCTGGTCGAAAATCGTCTAAGTGAAGTAGTTGGAACAGCTAATTATTAGTTGGGAGAACTATTTTTTTTTCTCCGTGCATCTTTCTGGCAATTTGTGGATTCCGTGCGAAAAGAACTGTTGCTCTCTTGAGGCAAACCAGTCATCGAGCCATTTTCGTACATCTTCGCAAGAAGTAAAGCGCTACTCAGCAAGTGCGTGTCCAATCGATGCAAACAAGTAGTAATCGGATGGGGCAAGGTTCGGTGTGTAAGGCGCGTGCTGAAGAATCTCCCAACGGAACGACTCTATCGTTTCCTGGACCTGTTTTGCTTTGTGTGCTGGTACATTGTTATGCAGCAAAATCACCTTGTGTTGTCTTTGTTGGTATTCTGGTCGTTTTTCACGCAGAACTCGATCCAAATCGATCATTTGTTGTCGGTAGCGTTGAGTATTGACAATTTCCCTAGGTTTCAGCAGCTCGTAGTAGATTACGCCCTTCTGATCCCACCAAACACACAGCATTGTCGTTCGTCCGTAGCGATTTGGTCTTGCCGTCGATGTTGATGGTTCACCCGGAGTGACCCATGACTTTTAGCGCTTGGGATTCTCGAAATATATCCACTTTTCATCGCCAGTCACAATTCGATGGAGGAATGACTTTCTTTGGAACCTGGTGAGCAGCATTTCGCATGATGTTTCGCGGTTTTTCTGCTGTGTTCCGTTGAGTTTATGTGGAACCCATTTCTCCACCTCTTGTATCTTTCCCATGGCTTTCAACCGAAGGGAGATGGCTTCTCGGGTCACCTTTAACTGATCCGCCAGTTGTTGTTGTGTTTGAGCGTCGTCTTCGCCCAACAAGGCTTGCAGGTCAGTGTCTTCAAACTTTTTCGGTGGTCTCCCACGTTCTTCGTTCCTGATGTCAAAATCGCCACTTTTGAACCGTTTGAACTACTCGAAACACTGTGTTTCACCAAGAGCATACTCACCAAACGCCTCCACAAGCATTCGATGCGATTCGGCCGCGGTTTTCTTCAGATGAAAACAGAAAAGTAGTGCTGTCCGCAAATCGTAATTTGTTGGCACAAAACTCGACATGTTCATCTGTTATAAACTAATGCTACTGAATGAAACTCGTGTTATTGTGAGTTGGAAATCTTTGTCGGATATCAATACAATAACAAGACACCGCTGACGTGATGTGTCGGTAACTGCATCGACATCTAGCGCCACCTATGGGCGAATTCTGGTTTCATACTTGCACACCTGGTATGTTCGGCATGTGAAAAACATAATCTCATGGAAAACGAAATATTTAAAATAACATATTCCTGGCATATATCATTTCACATCATCTGGCAATATTGTCACAATAATATTCAATCCACATGACAGGAACTCACCTGATAAGGACATGACCTTTAATTTGCGAATAAACCGATCAATTCATGGCCCTGATCAGAAGACCCAAACAGAAAATTCTCTTTAAGACCACTTTCGACCTACTATGTGTTTTGGTCTCGTTAATTTCGGAAATAAATCTGAACATCAATTACATGCATTATTTCCGAATAAACACAAACAATGACTTCAGTATTGTTTCCATATTTCATTCATCGACTTACTCATGACAAGTTCAAGTTTTTATGAAACAAATTATTTCATCATAATTCCGCAATTCAAACACTGGATTGATTCCAAAATTGACCATTCAATTCTCCGGAAAAATAGAATGAGAATAGGATAAAAATTTTTTTCAAACTTATCCAAACATTCAGAACGTTTCGAGAATCCATAATCTACTCTGATTCCGCATGTCTTTAGGAATTTATTTCCATCTAATGGGGATTTGGAGTATCACGAAATCTACCTACTGACAAGACCTGCCTACCTAACCTCTAAGCTATCCTAACACGCCAATCTGAAGGCGCATCTTACCAAAGATACTGTACAGCTGTTGAAGGATTCAATCACGCATGCGTGATTGGATTTCCGTGCATTCCCACGTAGACCTAAGGAAAGTGTTTCCATTTATTTTCGATCTACTTCCGAAGGAGCATAATTAAAGCAATTAACTTCATTCTGTCCGCATGAATGATTTCCGATGACTTAGGTGCATATCTTGGGTTATGATCTATTTAGGTTTACTTATGGAAAATTGGAAATAAAATGTTTATAAATGATTACGCGTCGTGTGTTCTGATCAACTCCCACGAGATGCGGAAACATTTACCGATTCTTTGCAAGCAAATTGGAGTACACCAAAACCTAAAATAACCCTAAGTAATTTGGAGTCATTACTTGTATACTATTCGTAATTGATCCTAAAGTCATTGGTACGGGAATAGAGTTGGAATGTGCGGAAGTACTCAGTTCAGGTTTCAACGTAAACTGCCGGAAGTCGATCTAGTGACAAGATGTGGAAACATTTGTCAAAGTTTTGTTTTTGATTTTTCATAAGTGAGCGAAAGTAGATCGGCACTCAAAATGCACCTCAGTAATTTGAAGCCATTATGTGCATACCATTCGTAACTGTTCCTAAGCTCATTGGTGTGGAAATAGAGTGGAAAAGCACAGACACAGTTTCCTTCCACTTTTTTCTCAGTGAACGGAATCTGTAATGTACTTCAGGTAATATGTAAATGAATGAGTAAGTCGGCGGAATCAACTGCGATGCGGAACAAAATCCCAAGTGATTTGGAATGTGTCAAATCTTGGTTCGGAAGTAGTCGGAAGAACTCCTAAGTAATTTGAAAACATCTACTCCAAAAATCTTTCGGTTCGTTCAGATATTTTAACCAGGGTGGTGTTGTGTACGCGAGTAGGGATGGAATGGTCCTTATATACTTATCGAGCATCACTCGCAATTAACTAATTTTGCTACCAAATCTGATAATTGGATAATGCAACCTAATCATTATACTCAGGATGCTATCTGAGTATTTTGATTATTCAATTCTAAACAAATTCCCCAATCTTTTATCTATTCGTGATATTTTAACTTTTAAATTGGTTCACACCACTAACAGTTCCTTTTTCTCACAGTGAATGAAAGACGTCTTCATAGAATTTCATAGTTCTGCTCGGAATATATTTCTGAGCATTTTGATCAATCTTTCATACTCTCACTTTTGAATTCTAACGTTTATTTAATATCTTGTCTGGTTACAGACACCCACCTTCCAGAAAAGGAATTATTTTATTTTATGACAAACAATTTATTCGTACCTGACAAGATATTATACATACAAAAAAAAATTATTCATTCATTTTTTATATAATTTTAATAACATAAACTGTCATTCTATAAACAATATCCTAAAATAAAACTTCCATCTATACTTTGTGACAACTATATATGCGTATTCCAGATTATCTCTTTTTCTTTTATTATCAAATACATAATTTGAAATCACAATATGGTTTTTGAACTTAATCTCATAAAAATAAACACTTCCAGTCCTGTTTTTTTTTTACATTTTTGTACTCATAAAAAAATGATTTTTACAATGACAATCAGGAATCAAGATACTATTTTTATGAAAATTAACACTCTCTTCCTATCTTATATTCTTAACTCATAAAAGAAAATTGATTTATGTAATGATTGAGAGAACCACGATACGATTTTGAGAATAAAAATTATCACCTTATGAAATCCAACATTTTCATAATCTATCACGTTTTCAACTCGTAAGAAGAAAAATGATTTATGCAATGATAGAACAAATCACGATACGATCCTGAAATTGAAATATCACAATATGGAAATCAACACTGTCATATACTATAATAATTTACACAACGATTAAGATACAATTTCGAACTTGATTGTAAAGATATCACCTCATCAAATAAACATTTGTACACTTCATAACAATTCAATATGTCGTATTGATATTTCGTTGAAATTTCAGAATCGTAATTATTTTGCATACAACAGAAACGCGTTTTTATTCATAGATACACTTTTGAATTCACAGACGAATACGAAAATAAACACTTCTATACTTCATAACAATTCAGCATATCTTATTGACATTACTTTGAATCGCAATTATTTTGAACACAATAGAAGCCCGTTTTCATTCTATAGATGAGCGAATACGAAATTACACTTCTATACCTTATAACAATTCAGCATTCCTCATTGATACTGAACCCAACAGGAATCCGTTTTATTCATATATACCCCTTCTGCATTTATGGATGAACAAGAAAAAATAGTACATTGTGCATCGAGTGGGAGAAAACGGAAATTTCCGACGAGTGTGGAACTTACCGCGCGAGCATAGCGAGCGCGGTAACCACACGAGTCGTGAATTTTCGTCTCCCACAAGGTGCACATATTATTTTCCGTGCGGGTATTGAAGAAAAACACCTCGTTCATTCAAATTTTAATAGTCCTGCACTGGAAATATCATCCAAACTCACGTTCATCACTGTTTCGTCTAGATCACTTATATCACCGAATAGATTGAAGAACATTTCGTCATACAATCTAGTTGCACTCGTTGATGCCACAGGTTCCTCCATTGTTTCGTTAGTGTTGATGACTATCGGTTGTTCTACCAATACTGCTTTTGTCTCCTGATTGGTGTCTAATGTAGGTGGGTCCTTTCCTTTGTTGCGTTCGGTCATCTCGTCTTCTCTCTTGTTTCGCAACACTTTGTTCAATTTCAGAGGCCTCGTATTTTTGCGTATGGTATTATCCTCTATTTTTTCTTCTTGTCCGGTCCTTTTTCTTTTGTTAATTTTTTCGAGTGTTTCGTAATGCTTCTTTTTCTTAATTTTCAGTCACTCCTACGTTAAGTTCTGTGTCGTAACAGTCAGTGTATACGTGGTTTATTTGAACACCAAAATTTCGTATTATCGTGACTCTCGGTATAAAATGACGGACATGGATGAGATAAAAAGTATGTTAAATGAGATGGGAAGTGATATGAAAGGAATTAAAGAAGG
This sequence comes from Gonatopus flavifemur, assembly GCA_018340375.1. Taxonomy (NCBI): domain Eukaryota; kingdom Metazoa; phylum Arthropoda; class Insecta; order Hymenoptera; family Dryinidae; genus Gonatopus; species Gonatopus flavifemur. The sequence goes on along the minus strand of JAFFJZ010000036.1, from coordinate 1,452,626 downwards.
AACTGATAAATTAGAGGCAACATGTACTACTCTAATACAATCAAACGAGGCAATACTTAAAGAAGTGTCACTATATCGCTCAAAATGCAACGGATTGGAAAAAGTGTGTGAAACTCTTGAAAGCAAGTTTCTACCTTAACTAGCGAAATTGAGTTTTTGGAGGATAGACATCGAGCGAAAAATCTAATTTCATATAATCTAACTGAATCGTGTGAAACAAACGACGATCTTCTGAAAAGAGTGCTTAGTATATTTGATCAAATCAAAATAAATATCACGGAGGACAACATTGATTATGTCAGATATACTAGATCAAGACAAGGTTCTCGGCCTGTATTGATTAGACTTACAAGTTCGCGACTGAAAAGGGAAATATTCAAGGAATTCAAAAGTTTTCGTGACCTCAAACTATCTATTTCCAATGATTACTCAAAACTACAGCGGGAAACAAGAAAATCTCTCCGTCAATCTCAAAATGAATTGAAGTAACTTGGCAAACCCTCACTTGTGAAAGGAGATGCATTAATACTTGATGGCATCTCGTATGATGCAGTTAACATTAAACAAAAAATAAGAATCATGCAATCAGTTAGAGAAAAAAATGAAAATGATGGTAACATGAGTTCTGATAGTGATGCGTCTTGTATTTCCAACGCCTCAAATGCAAGTAGGAAAAGAGGAAGGCCGAAAGGTCCAGTCTCCATGAACGTGCGTAAATATAAAAAGACACACGGCACAATAAACACAGATCAATCTCTACTGCCGTTTACTATTGGCAAAACAACACAAAATGAAAACAAATCTCACTCACAAGGTAGTGAATAGCAATCATGGAACAGACATAATTCCCAATTAAATATTTTGCTTTGGAATGTACACGGGTTCTCAAACATCTCTGATCTCAACAACATTTCTACAACTGCTGACGTACGATGTATTTATGAAACCTGGTTGGTTCGTGCACCTTCTCCTCTACCCATGGAACTTGGCAATTGTCAGACGATTTTTCAGCCTGCAGTGAAGACCGCTGATGTGGGGAGAGCTAGTGGTGGTCTCGTAATGTTATATGACAGATTTCAATTCTCGGTTGATACTTTATTCGTATCGAACGAATACATAATTGTGAAAATTAATTTTGAATACTTTTCCTTTATCTTAGGTACAATATATTCTAGCCCGAGGTCTGACTTTGATAATTTTATGATGGAGATGAATGATATTTTATACGCCATTTCCGATAAGTATCAAAATATTGCAATTATTATAGGGGGCGATTCCAATGCCAGAGTTGCCAATTTAAATCAACTCCATAAAACTATTTGCTTTGATCATCCCACCATTTCTATTGATAGATGCTCTCTTGACTTTGAGGTGAACAGTACAGGCGACAAAGTAGTGGATATGATGGAAAGTGATGGATATATATTACTGAAAGGTAGGTCTCATGGTGATAAACCAGCTCAATACACCTTTGCGAATAATAGAGGTGCATCCGTTATTGATCTAGTATGGGTAAACTTCGAGGGTTCAGCAATTATTGAAAACCTCAAAGTGGTACATATACCTACTCTGTCTGATCATTTCCCAGTTATGATTTCCCTTTCCTCTCCAATAGCTCACATGAACTCCACACACAAAATACCGCGAGTAGTGTGGAAACCACAAATAAGCAATCTTCATCAGCGAATTATTAAATATTCGCCTAATGTAAGCCAGATATATGGAACGATAAATAATCTTTCAGAGAATTTAACTGATACAATCACAAATACTAGCCGCTGTTCGTGTCTATATTATGAAAAACCTTGCTTGGTGAAGAAACGAAAGCCTTGGTTCGACCAAGAATGTGAAGATATTAAAGCAAAAACTGCAAAACTATTACGAACATGTAAAAAGCAAGGTTTTCCTGCCAAAGAACTCTCAGCATATCTAGAGCACAAGGCCAGGTACAAAATTCTCATACAATCGAAGATTAAGGAATATAAGACAGGCATTATTCAGCAAATCTCAACTGCGACAGACTCTGCGACCTTCTGGAAGGCAATAAATAAATTTAGGTCCAGAAGCGTCTATACAGAATGTATTGAGCTCAATGAATGGGAAAGGTATATGATTTCTCTACATTTGCATGCGGAAGTCATATATAATTTTCAACTTCCAGAGAGTCGCAACAATGATTTAGACTCACCCATCATAAACCAAGAAATTGTAGCTCGTCTAAATAAGTGTAAAGACGGTGAAGCTGCAGGTCCTGATTGCCTATGCAATGAATTTTTTGTCAATTTACCTGATAATTAGCTCTTGTATTTATGTGCGTTTTTTAATAGAATCTTAGAAGAGGAAACAGTACCAGATTCATAGGCTTACATTCACATAAGGATGTTACACAAAAAGAGCGAAAAAACAGATCCTGTCAATTATCGACCAATTGGTAAATTCAATAGTCAAGATCTTCACGCAAGTGTTATATATACGACTCACTAAATGGATTGAATGCCGTAGTTCATTACCGGAATGGCAATCTGGTTTTAGAGGCAAAAGGGGTTGTGTCGACAACTTATTTGTTTTATATTCAGCTATACAAATCCACTTATCACGACACAAGGGGAAAATTTTCGCACTTTTTTTCGACTTCCGCCGAGCGTTTGATTTTGTGGTTCATTCTATACTCTGGTCCAAACTATACTCCTTGGGTCTTGGCTCTAAAATAATCAGATTACTCAAGAATCTATATGGTGAAGCCAAGGTGTCAGTCAGAACACAACATGGAGTGACGCAGCCTGTACGAGTTTCCCGAGGAGTACGACAAGGCGGAACGCTGAGCCTTGCTCTATTTGCATTGTTTATATCTGATTTAGAAGATTATATGTACAAAAGAGGTATTAGAGGTATATCAATCAACCATCTCACCGAATTGCTTCTATTGGCATACGCGGATGACATAGTTTTTCTAGCAGATTCCTTAATTGGTGTGAGAAAAATCCTCAAAGTATTGCGTAACTATTGTACTGATTTTGGCCTTAATGTAAATGTGGATAGAACAAAAATCATTATATTCAGAAAAGGTGGCCATTTTCATTCACAGAAATATCCTCCTTCTTTATATGGAGAACAGCAGATCAAAATTGTTAGCCAATATACATACTTAGGAGTTCTTTTCTCCAACTCAGCTATTTTTGCAAATCGGTTAAATGTGATCATGCGTAAGGCTGAACAAGCTTTGAGCTCTACGATCTCTAACATCACTGAAAACAGACGTGTGGATAGTCATTAACGAATTATTCGATACCCTTATTGGGAGCATTATTATGTATGGGGCACAAGTTTGGTCCCTGAGATATTTGAATCAAATTGAGAAAATTGAAAGTACTGTTTTCAAAAAAATGTTATTGTTACCTCAATGTACCCCTGATTACGTGATAAGGCTTGAGGTGGGCAGACCACCATTAAGCGTATGTATTTTTGAGCAAGTATTAAAATGGCTAGAGAACATTTACAAAATGCCTGATCAAAAAATGAAAAGACTGAATGATAACCAAAATAATCAAAACCGCAGGAATGAGCATAATTGGATAGCGCAAGTTGTAGAAATGTTTGTTATGGCTAACGCTATGGATGTATGGAATAACTTATCACTGCAAATAATTCAAGAAAATAGACATAACCTTATCACTGGTTATAAGAATGTGTTATATGAAAAAGATTTACAGGGGGAAAGCAATTCCCTTCCCTTAAAATATATCCACATCTGACGTTCGCGCAGAGTGTACATAAGCATTTACGCCTTAGAATAGCTGTACCCTTCCGACAACTCTTCGCTCAGTTGCGAGTATTGAATGAATTTACCCCAAGGGTTATAATAGACACACAAATATATGTATTTAAAAATCACTGGGTCTGCGAATTCTGTAATAGTTATGTTCAATGCGGTTTATTTCACTTACTTACTGAATGCCCTGTATTTAATCATAAAAGATATTACCTATTCGAAAATATCAATGTTCAAGAAGATAAAAAGAAGGTATGACTCGATATAATGAGCAATCCGGACAAATGGAGAATAAAGAAATTGTATGAATTTATAAAACATATCACGACTTTTTCATAAGAATCGTTAAGCGATCGTTACCAAGACAATGATTACATTTATTACTTCATCTTAGTACGTTATATATTATGATTATATTTTGTTACTGTGTTATCATCATAATGAGACACTTCAAAAACGGCTTGAGAATTGCCATAGTTATATGTTTCCATACAAAATGTTTATGAAGAATGATATGATGAACTTTCTGTTGGAATGTGAAACTCTTTGTACGGATCTTTCCTGATCTTAAACAATAAATCCACTATTCTTGATTTTTAATTCTGGCGGTGATTTGGGATTTACTGCCCACTTTGATCCCTTTTGTGTTCTTCTTAATCTAATAGCATTCTTGCGAGGATACCAGTTTTCTTTACTTGATGGTCCGGCTTCGTTTTCTCCTTCTTTCATAACGCAGATATAATTTTTTTCAACATCTCCTTCACATTCAAATCTCCCACTATATTGGCCGATTTTCCTGCGTATGTTCCATCAATGTCGGAGCTTCCGCATTTTGAGCTACGACGGACGCTGCTTCTTCAGATGGCTTGAACATCTGAATATATTTCAAGTAGTTTTCTGTTTCTATCCGGTTGACGTTTCCGGTAGTGAGTTCCATTCCTCTCAGCGAATTAATAATATTAATAAATTCCGGTTATCCTCCCTGGTAAGTTTCTGCTTTTAACACAAGCTGGATCAACTCCTTCTTTCTTTTATTCCAGATGCATTCGATGATATGATCCGCGATTTTCTTTTCTACTCGCACCATTTTATCCAAATCCGCAATCAATGGTCTAATACTCTCAATTACTTGCTTTGCTGTTGGCTTCATGTTTCTGGCGACGATTATCAGTAGGATGACATACCCGGTTTTCTCACGCCTTTATCATCCTTGAGAAATTTCTTTTTTCTATCGAGAAACGGTTCTGCCCCTCGCGGTATATTCCTCAAGTCTTGATCGTAGCAGTATTCTCTACTTCTGCGCCATCTCTGTGATCACTCGCTTACTACGTTGCTTCGTCCCTTCCGACGTACGTTCGTTGGTCCCATATGTCACCCCGGCGAGACAATACTCCGGAACGTTCGATGGCTTTAGTTTCGGCTGTCGATATAATTTCAACTGTCTAATATTTTTTATTCCGATGATTTTTCCTTTTTTGTTTACTACTTTATACGCATTGTCCTTTATTATATCGATGATTTCATACGGTCCTTGAAATTTATAATCCAACTTTGCTGTGTATTTCGTTCTTTTATCTGATAAATAATGTGTTTTCATCAGCACTTGATCTCCGATTTGGAAAGTGTCTCCTCCCCTTGTCTTCATAAAATATCTTCTTCTTTTTTCTGCTTGTGATTTTAATTTTTGTCTCACTTGAAGAATTAATTCTTGATACGTTCTCTTGTTTTCTTCGTTTGATATATTGAATTCCTTTGGCCATTGTATTCCCTCAACGTTATCATAGAATTCGTTCGGTGCTACTCCGATACTTGCATGTTGAGTATTGTTTGTTATTCCTTCAATCAATCCAATAACTTCTGGCCAGGCTGTTTGTTTATTGTGCGTATATGTCCTTAGTATTCTGCTGATTCCCCTTATCACTCTCTCTACCGGGTTTGCTTGTGGATTATATGGTGAAGTGTTTGTCATTTGATATTGTATTTGATCCCGAAGTCTTTCCATTGTTTCGATTCAAATTGTCTTCCTTGATCGGTCAAGATTTTCTTCGGAATTCTGTTCAGTTTGAAGTGTTGATTTATCAATTTGTTTATAATTGGTACAGTAGCCTCTCGATTCAAGCACCATCCGTGTCCTTATTCTACTTGGGATGCAATCTCATGTGAGAGAAAGACAAAGATGGTGCTGAAATCGAGAGTCTACTGTATTGACTTTATACTTTCCAAAGTGTATAAGTTAATTTTTTTAGTGAACATATCCAACAGTACCAGAACGTATTTCACTCCAAATATTCCTGTTGGTAAAGGACTATATAGATCTAGAGATATTTGTTCGTCTGGTTCTTCTGGTAATTCCATACAAGGTACCCCCACGTTTCTACTCCTGTTAGCTTTCGATTTCTGACACTCTATGCATGATGCTGTTACGTCTTCGATTATTCGTGACATGTTATTAAATACGAATTTACTGTCGCAAATATCCTGGATTTTGTCACTCCCTATATGCAGTAGATACTTGTGCATGTCTCTCACAAAAAACCATGATACTGCACTCGGTATTACAATTTTTTCCGTCTGATTCATATTCATTCGAAGCATCCCATTTCCATCAATACTTGTGATTTTGTTATTAGATTTTTGTAATTTTTTCATTTCTTCATCCTCCGAATACGCTTTTTTTGAAATATCGATCCACCTTTTTATGTTGTCTTCGTCTTTTTCAAATTTATTCACACCCACCATTCTTGACAATTCTTTATTTATGCTTCCAATATGAAAATTAATTTTTTCGTCCTTTTCGTTATCGTTTATCCTTGTCAGTGTATCTGCTTTTTTGTTTGTTTTGCCTGGGATATGTATAATTTCAATATCAAATTCTTGCAGGAATTCTAACCAGTTTGCTACTCTTGAACTCGAATAAACACAGGTTTTCAAAAATTGTAGAGCTCGGTGATCAGTGCGTATGACGATTTTTCTTCCTCATAGAACAATACTCCATTTTTTCAACGCCCATACAATGGCTAATGCCTCTCTTCCCGTGGTTGTGTACTCCTTTTCTGCTGATGTTAATTCTCGTGAAATATATGGAACAACTTGTTCGGTATTATCTATTTTCTTTTGTATTACGGCTGCTCCTGAACCTGACCATGATGCATCCGCTTCTACTATAAATTGTGCCTTTTCATCGATCAAGAATAGTTCCTCTGCCTGACTGAATAATTTTTTAATCGTATTAAAAGCTTTTTCCTGTTCTTCTCGCCATTTGAACTCACAGTCCTCTTTTAATGATCCTTCTAATGGTCCAGTATACTCTGAAAAGTTTGGAATGAATCGTCGATCCCAATTTATCAATCCCAAAAATGCTTGTACTTTTTTTTTCGATGTTGGTCTTGGAAAATCCAGTATGCTCTTCTTGTTGTCATCATTTATTTTTACCTTCCACTCGTCGGATGTGTGACCCAAAGAAATAATACTTTTTTGAAAGAACGTGCTTTTAGCTAAATTCAATTTTCTACCAGCTTCTTCTAATTCCTTCAAGATTCTATTTAAATCTATAATATGTTGTTCTTCATTGTCCGACGCGATCATAATATCAGCCAGGTATATGATAACGTTTTTCTCAATTTCTTCCGCTGAAATATTATTGATGATTCGCGTGAATACCGCTCCTGATATCTTCGAACCGAATGGCATACGTTTGAATACATATGTCTGTCCTTCGAAGAGGAATCCCGTGTATTTCCCACTTTCAGGTTCAAGTTCTATTCGCCAAAATGCGTGCCTAACGCCAATCTGGAGAATACTTGCTTATGTCTCATTTTGAATAATATTTCATCAATTGATGGAGGTTGCGCATAGTCATTCTCCATTCGCTGATTTAATATTCTTGCATCTAGGCAGCTTCTTATTTCGTTATTCTCTTTCATAATTACAATCACCAGTGGATTCGAATATTCCGTTTGTTCCTTGGTTATAATATCTTTTTCATCCATATCTTTCATTTTGTTTCTAATTTCAGCAATATATTTCAATGGTACTGGGTATATTTTTGATTTATAAGGTCGTACATCTCGCATCGGTATTCTACATTTTTCGGTAGTTATTTTTCCTAGTTCCGGACCGAAAAGCGTTCTATAGGTTTGACCAAACTCTTTCATTTTTGGATGCATTTCTTCTATTGCTTCAATCGTTGATACTGTATATTAGACCGGAGCGAAAAACAAAGAAGTTTTCGAATGGAATCGTAATAGTGCGGAAAAGTTGCTACTCGTTAACACAAACACAGGAAAAAAAGAATTTTCGAAATCGGACAATATCTTCCGTTCGCGCATCGCGTTCAAAATTTTCGAATTCGAACAAAAACTTAACAAATATGCACAAAATTGCAGAAGGGGTATATGCTGTCCAATTGAGCCCATTTTTTTGTATTCAACATGGCTTCGAGGCATAGAATGAGGGAAAAATGCCACACAACCCTCCTCTACCTCTCTCCAACCCCTTCGAAGGGGCGATAATGGACAATTTCCGTTTAAAATAGCTTGTATTACAGGAGGTGCAAATGGTAACCCATCGACCTGATTTTTCGTACATTAGATGTTTTGAGGCGCGAAGTGGAAAAAATTATTCTCTACCTCCTCTCTGCATGTTCCCCCCAAGGGGGAGGGGGGCTCTGTCCCGACTACACGAGCTAAAATAGGAATTGCAGATATTTGGCAAAATTTCTTTGTAGAATGCGTTACGTTTTGTTTTGATTGCCATCCGTTCGGTCGGCGTCTCGGCTTCGTTCCCCACTCCCTTCTTCTCGACTCTGGGATTCCAAGAAACGGAGCGTATGAGCGAGGAAGCACTCTACTGGTCACTGGAAGTATATGATTATCTGGCTTGTTGCATAGCAAAGGAGCGCTTCTCGGACTGAAAACTTTTTTTATCAGCGTTGTTCAAAATTCCATAGCCTGCATTAGATCACGATCACATCGATCACCAATTTCATTTCATGTATGTCATTAAATGGCATGATCATATATTCCATTGGCTTGTCGCAGAACATTCTTCGCTAATGTTAATTGAATCTAATTATATCTAGGATGTTTAGTGCATCAGGTTGACGTGGAAATATTCATATTAGAACGAACCAATCTAACAATATTGGATTGTCTTTGAGTGACGAATATAATTTCGAGAATTTATTGGAATTTCAAGAATTTTTGAACAATAATACGAATCTTACAATATCAGGTGTGACCAATCACCTCTCTTGATCTTGATTATGGCACTCACTCGTAGTGCTCATGCTCATGCACCCTGCCCATTTTTTGGTGCACCAAAACCACTACCACCGGCGGTTCTTCTCACCAATGCCGATATCGTAAAATGTTGGAATGAAGTCAAATATGACATGGCAGTGAAGTCTAGTGACTGTAAACCTGGAAGGAACTTGAGCTTCTCAGACGTGGCAAACATTGTAGCTCAACAGATTGAGTCAATATATTCCAAAGCTTCGATTCCTGTCTTGTGTCACACAAGAGTCGTTCAAAAGATCAAGCAACTGCATGATTGCTATTATGCACTTCGTAAATCATATCAAAGGGACAAAAACAGGGCTGGAAAAAAGAATAAGTACAATGACTTCATTCAGAAATCTTATAACACATTATTTGACATATCATCTTGCAAGTGCAAGATGACACTACAATGCAAATGCAGAAAAACCTTTGAGAAATGTATTTGTCCAAATCCTGTAGTTGTCAGCTGCAATTGCCGTAAGGATAGGAAAATACCTACATTGGAACTGAAGTTTCTCTACGCACAAAGACACCTCAGAATAGGTAAAATTGGATTGACGGTAGATAAGAAGGAAACACAGAAACTTACATCAAAGTTACAAAGAAAAGCTCGTCAGCTGAATCTGCTTAGCGCGCAAATACAAGACTTGCCTGGTCCCTCCGTTGGCAGTACCGATCCGGAGACAGAAGAGACAAATTTTGATGTCGATGATGATTCGGACTTTCAGCCCACACGTTTCTCGTCTGCCCTGTCAAGAAGCTCAAAGTCCTCACAGATGCACCTGTCGCTTCCAACAACTGCTTTGACAAGTACTCGTTTTGGCCTGTCTGACAGAGCAACAGCTGCTATCACATCTAGCGTGCTGAAAGACCTAGGTCTTATTACTGATAGTGATACATCTCTGATCGTTGATAGGAGCAAAATTAGAAGAGAAAAAGAAAAGTGCAGAGTAAAACGTACTAATTTAGAGCGACGGGAACATCAAATGAACGGCCCAATGTGTGTATACTTTGATGGTAGGGCAGATAACACTTTAGTGTTGGTTGAGAAAGGAGTAAAACGATACCAATCTGTAAAAAAAGAGGATCATATTACAGTAATTGAGGAACCGGGTTTAAAGTATCTTTGCCATCTAGTACCTACTTCCAAAAGTGGAAAGGACACTGCTTTCTGCATCATAGACTATTTCGAAGAAAATGAAATAGATACTTCTAAAATTGAAGTAGATGGGACTGATGGGACAGCAACAAACACTGGCTGGAAACGGGGAGCAATTAAGTATATAGAAATGCGTTTGAAGAGGCCAATACAGTGGGTGATCTGTCTTTTACATTTCAATGAGTTACCTTTGAGGCATCTTGTAGAAACATTTGATGGTACAACCGCAGGACCGAAGTCTTTGAGTGGCCCTCTCGGCGAACGGCTGGTTGGTTGCGAGTCTTTGCCTGTAGTTGCATTTAATAAAATTGAATGTGTCATTCCACAAATTGACCCACAAATTCTGAGTAAAGACCAGAGATACCTACATGACATTGCCGTTTCCATTGCTGCTGGGTCTTGTTCCTCGGACCTAGCGAATCGAGATCCGGGACCAATATCTCATGCTCGGTGGTTGACAACAGCGAACCGGTTTTTGAGACTATATATTTCATTTGAAAACCCACCTGAAAATCTCATCAACATCGTTACATACATCATGACTGTATACGTACCCATGTGGTTTGAAATTGAGACAAGATCTTCAATAGTTGAAGGACCTAAGCATATTTTTGAATGCATCAAGAGATGTAGAGGCTTACCTGCAGAAGTCCAAGAAGTGGCGAAGAAAGTTATTCAAAGGAATGCCTCCTTCGCCCATCCCGAAAACCTTCTTCTTTCGATGGTTTTGGATGATAGGCAGGATGTTCGGGAGCTGGGCCTTCGGCGGGTATTGAAATCCAAAGAAACTACCACAAAGGGTAAATCTATCAGAAATTTCTTAGTTCCGGCCATAAATTTTGATGCTCATGATTATTTTGATATCATAAATTGGTCTGCAACCAAAATCACATGTCCACCTCTTTTGGCAACCCTTTCATCAGCTGATATTGCAGACTTGATTTCTCAAGGAAAAAAACCAACTCTTTCTCTGAATCTAGCAGACATACCCTGTCATACTCAAGCCGTAGAGCGCAGTGTTGAGCTAGTAACACAGGCCTCTTCAGCAGTTTATGGTCATGAGAAACGTGATGGTTTCATAAGAACTACACTCGCCTCTCGTGCTACCATGTCAAAATTTGAGACCAAATCGGAATTCGCAGTCCCTGAATGTGCATAATTCTCCACGCCCACGTTTGGTTGGTTGGTTGGGCAGGGTGTGGGTGGAACTTGCAGTGCAGCCACCTTCCCGTGGTAAGTTCTGAGTCGTTCGAAGAAGGACGGGCCAAGAGCTGCACATCTTCGGCCCCTCAGGGGAAATAACGAAGGAAGGGGAATACTTTTTTTACTTTCAGCCTTAAAGTTGCCTTATGTACGAAAAATCAAGTCAATAGTTCAGTATTTGCATCTTCTGCAATACGAACTGCTTTTAACGAAACTTGTTCATCTTCATCCCTTCGAGGGGCTTGGGGGCGGAGGGGGGGGGGGGTAGAAGAGAGGTATGCGGCATTCTTCCCCTATTCTACACTTCAAAACAATGTTATGTATAAAAAATGAGCTTGACCGGACAGGATTCACACCTCCTACAGTTTTTCGTATATCTGTTCAAATTTGTTCAAATTCGGAAAAATTTTGAACGCGATGCGCGAACGGAAGATATTGTCCGATTTCAAGAATTTTTTTTCCCCTGTGTTTGTGTTAACGAGTAGCAACTTTTCCGCACTATTACGATTCCATTTGAAAACTTTTTTGTTTTTCGCTCCGGTCTACTGTATATGTTGCCAAATTATCGTTTCTTATAAAGTTTACCTCAAAGAATCCGTTTGATAGGTCAATTTTAGCTCCGCATCTGGTCAAGAACTGTAATCCGATAATCAGTGGAAAAATTATCTTGTCTACTACATAACAAAAATCGGTATATTTTTCGTTTCTCATTTCAAACTCTACTTGTACCATTTTTTTACATTTGAATCTTCATCGGCAAACGCTCCCACTAAATTGATATTCCTTTCTGGTATTTCTTTGAGTCTCGCATCTTTGTCTTGTTCCAACCTTCCGACCAGATCCTTGGAAATAGTAGAAATCTTGGCTCCAGTGTCGATTAATGCTCGTTCCATGTATCCACCTCACTTACTTGTTCTTGCTCAGTTGTTTTTGATGCTTCTGTTGTCCCTTCTATTAAATTTTCCAGTCGTACCACTGAAATTCCGAAGTGAGTATTATCTGAATCACCGATTTCTTCTATCAGTTCCATATCTATGTGTTCGTTCTCATCTTCTCGTGATGTTTCAATCATAGATATTGTTTTACTTTGGCTACGAGTTTTCATCCTTTCTTTTGGTATCTCTATTTTCTCTTCTTGCTCCTCATCATTATCATTTCTCCTCAAATTTTTATTCCAGGTTAACTTTTTTTCTGAAAATTCTCCCCTTTCGGGTTATTCCCAGATCCTTTTCCTCGTTTTGTTTTTGACGATAGAAAAAATCTTGCTGATCTTGGATCTCATCCAATGAAGTTGCAGCATCATCTATTGATCGCGTTATCCCCGGTCTCAACTCACGAGCGATATCTACCGGAAAATGTCTTCCCAATGATCTAAGGATTTCATGAGTCCCCATCGGCGGGTTTAAATTCTGTACCTCCCTCGCGAATCTCAGAAAATATTCCAACATAGTCTCCCCGTTATTATATTTAAATTACCCTGTAAGGAGTTCTTCACGAAATCGCGCCTGAGCTCCCTCTTCCCAGAAAAAATTAATGTATGCTTCTTTAGCATGGCTATAATCGCGAAAATCATGTAGTTCAAACCAATTCTTTGCTTGATCTTTCAAGCATCTTGCAAATGGAAACTTTTTCTCAAAGTCAATTATATTTTCGTATTCAAGAATTTCATCAAACCTATTGAGGAATCTTATCGGGTTAGTTCGGTCTTTCTTACCTGAATAAGAAATTTCTTTTAATAAAACAATGATTCCGCTTTCTTTTAAATTCCTAAAACGGCCCGACACCTGTGATTCTTTTGACTCTGTCCTTTCAGGACGTAGGTTATCTGCATGCTGTCGATCTCGTGTTCCTTCCCTCCTAATATTGGCTTGAAAATTGTCGTTTCTTCCAAAATTGGGTCGATTCTCTATGTGGTTGAATCTGCCCTTCATTTGCTGTCAATTATCTTCGACTGCATTCATCTGGGTGTTGATGCTTCGTTGGAACTGATTCAATGATTCCGCTGTCCTGTCCTCAAATCGTTGTGGTTCATCATCCATACGTTGATCATCTCGGTTCGGGTTGTTCTGGTTTCGTGGAGGTCTACCTCTTTGACGAAGGTTTTGACTTGGCAGTGAATTTTCACGTTCATCTTGTTGACGTCTCTGTTCGTCATTTGGATCGTTGATTTCTATATTTGGTTCATTATCTCCATTTCTACGCGGTCTTGTATTATTTTGCTCGTTGTCGATATTTTGGTCTTCCATGTTATCAATTTCTTCTTGATTCTGGATGGACTGTCTTCTGCCGCGAATATTACGGCCTCGTCCGGGATTCACTGGACTATGCTGAACGATGTGACTCATTTTGAAGATAAAACTCGATTTTTAGTCACTTTGAACGTGATGTATAGTCTCTTTGCAAAAACTTCATGATTTTATATTTTACTAAACGAAGATTAGGCCGAGCTCGCCTAAAAAATTTTCGCACTTTTTATCTCAATGCGGGAAAATTAGATAACTCACGCCGGTCTTGTCACGGTCACCAATTCTGTAGCGATACCGTGCTATGCAAAATTATACACGTATAATTTCGCGTGGTACTAGCAGGTTCGTAGTTATAAAATAATTTAGAAAAGGAAACCTTCGATCCGAAGATGCCACAATCAAAAAGTTTTCGCCACCTTCGAAGATTCACTCTCGGTCGCCAGTTTGTTTTTTGGAGAGAACAAACAAACCTCTTCTCGTCTTTTGCGCATAACACCAAAAATGTATTCTGATCATCGATCAACGAAGTCGTACTTCGAAAAATCGGAGAAATCAGATTTTGGGAGAATTTTAAATAACTTTCACAAACTTTTTCAAAATACCAAATAGTTTATTGATAATCAAATGCCTTGTTTGTTTTGTTATTTTAAGAATACTTAAATTCTTACTTTGGGACAAAATACTCGTCGGAGATCCGCTTTGTCTCATGACTGATCATACAATGAAAATGGACGGTGGGAACGCTCCTTATATACTTGACGAGCATCACTCGTAATTAACTAATTTTGCTACCAAATCTGATAATTGGATAATGCAACGTAATCATTATACTCAGAATGCTATTCTGAGTATTTTGATTATTTAATTCTCAACAAATTCCTCAATCTTTTATCTATTTGTGATATTTTAACTTTCAAATTGGTTCACACCACTAACAATTCCTTTTTTTCACAGTGAATGAAAAACGTCTTCATAGAATTTGATAATTTTGCTCGGAATATATTTCTGAGCATTTTGATCAATCTTTTATACTCTTATTCTTTAATTCTAACGTTCATTTAATATCTGGTCTGGTTACAAAATAGATTTGCATGCCCGATATTTCCACAATCTTAAATGTAAAATTACACGAGTCAAAAGCACTCTCGATAAATCAGTTGAATTCAGTTGCTCATTCCTTCAAATTTTTTGTTATTTGCATGAGAAAGTAATTGATTATCTATATAAATAAGAATTCATTTGGATCATGTAAAACGTATTTGATGGATGTGAATTATTTATTCAGCGTAATAGAAATAAGGCCAAAACAAACTTTTTTCACGGATGATTACGAATACAATACATTCAACTTTGAGATCCATTTCACTTAGTGATAGACTATATTTCAGCCAGTAACGGGGAATCAATTGTTGGCCGTTTACCATAGCCGTACATCGGCTGATTATCGGCTGTTTTCATTGCTGGCCTTTCTTATCAGCCAGTGTTGGGCCACACGTGTACCAATGATGTGAGTTCATTGTTGGCCATTTAATGGTAGCCATACATGGGTCGATTATTGACTGTGTTGACATTATCGGGATTTCCTATATGGGTATCTCAACATGGAGTTCAGATAAAATTCAGAAAAAATTCACACATCTTGTCAACTAGATTCTCTCTTTGGGGATATTTCTCAAAATATTTTCCCCCAGAATTTTCCGGAGGAAAAATTATTTCTTCCAGAAAAGTCGATGTACACTACCGCTCATAAGTATTTGGCCACCTCTAGCAAGGGTATGCAATTTTTGAAGTTTATCGTAGGAGGATGAACCAAAGACCATTTTAAAGGGCGAAGTCAACCCTTCGGAATCCATAGTCACATTTTTCCAAAATCTCCTTCCTCCTATCAGGAATACTCACTTGGAAGTGTGACGATTCTCGATTTTTTTTCGATTTTCCAAACTTGTGCTATGTTTTGAGCGATCAGTGGACAATGAAGTGATCATTATCACTGGATAGGACAAGGATTCAGCTTCAAAATCATTCTCGGTTTTCGTTGATACGATCATTTGGTCGCGAGTTATGCCATTTTTGGCGAAAAAGTGACTTCTCCGGAAAGATGATACAACTCCGAAACTATCGATCCCACAGAAAAGTGGTAGGGGAAAAACAGGTTCGTTCTGACGTTTCCCACATGCCAGAATTTTCCTGGAATTCTCCTGGAATTTTTTGGAACACTTTCTCCGTCGCTGCAAGGGAAGTTTTGACCAACGTTCGATATTTTCGAAGTCTCGGGTTAATCATTCGTGAGTTATCGATACCAAAGAACAATTATTTGAATCACAGTCCTTATTTTCGGGATCGAAATTTGGAAAAAGGTCACAATTATTCACCCCACTGTACTATAAAACTCTGAAATTCTGATTATTATTACTCTTGTTACATTTTCAATCATAAATCCCATTTTCACCTCGTTTATGTGACATCCTTTGTTACGGAGGACTGCAGTACAGACTCAAAAGAATTTCTCAATCAAGTTTTTCTCATATTCCTGAGATGTTCAAGGCTATTCCCATTTGATAACTGCCAGAGATGTGTTGCTGAGCTGTGACAATGTTTTTTACTTATATGTCTAATTCATCTCACATCGGCTCAAATTGAGCCGCTCAATGAAATTGAAATTGAAATCGTTTTTGGGGAGAACTGCTAATTAATGCTCTTTTGCGTTATAGACGGAGGACTTTTCAGTTCGTTCGGCTAATGTTGTGATCTCTTCATATTTTCATTGGTAATGAAAGAGACTTGAGAAGATTATAGGGAGAAAATCAACGAAAATTCCAATCATTACCTGATGATGCAGTAGTCTCTACCAAATGTAGGAGCAAAATTAATAGGATCGAACCAGAACAAGTTCCCCAACCAAAATCAGGATTGAACTCATCGGACAGCGACGATAAAACAGGAGGATTTATGGAACGGAGTCTACTTAAGGTAGTTCTCCGGGATAATTCAGGATCAAATTAGCAAAATTATTGTCAAGCAGAGCACCAAGGTCGAAGGAATTCGATAATCATATTCGTTGAGATGTATGTTCTCATTCATGACAAAAAAAGAACCAACTCGAAGTATGAATGAACAACATTGTAAAACAACGCGGAATTTTACATGGTTTTTTTCTTAAAAACTTTTTATTTCTGATCCGTTTATGCCTCATGAGGGCTCTTTCCGTTCCTTGTGAGATTTAAAAAACCTTTACCATGGGGATTTTTTTATATGAGTCATCATGACACTGTCACGCGCTTTTGTTTATGGAAATGTATTTGACTATTAATAAACAAAAGTGTGTGACCGTGTCATGATGACTCATATGAAAAAATCCCCATTCTAGAGGTCTTTTAAATCTCACAAGGAACAAAATGAGCCCTCATAAGTCATAAATGGATCAAAAATAAAAATTTTTTAAGAAAAAACCATGTCAAATTCCGCGTTGTTGTTACAAGGTTGTTTATTCATACTTCGAGTTGGTTCTTTCTTTGTCATGAATAAGAATATAAATCCCAACGAATATGATTATCGAATTCCTTCGACCTTGGTCTGCTTGACAATAATTTTTCTAATTTGATCCTGAATTCTCCCGGAGAACTTTCTTAAGAAGGCACTCAATAATGCATCTGCTGCTCACGACGAAAGCACAATTGACGATAGCAAGTATGTAAATTCATTACATCTTTAATTCCGTTAAAAAACTCGTCTCGTACACTAAGAGAAATTTCTGTGGTTACTGTAACTGAAAAGTCTCAACCAAATATTCTTAGAAGAAGGGATCAACAATACTTTTTCGGTTGAATGAATCAAATTTTCAGTAGCTCCCATTAAGAATGTGCAGTTCTGATGTTTTAGCTACAGTGAATTTAATATTTATGGTGTCTACTGAATTTTGGAAATGAAATTCCCGACCTATTCCCGACTTTTTCAAGAATTCTCCAAGATTTTCCCGACATATCAGCGATTGATTATTTTGTGAGAAAAAACATGTAAACAACACTGAGAGGAATGATTTCTGATGAATTACAATTTTTGTTCGTCAGTCAGGGACATTGAAGAATTCCAAGTTTGAGCTCACTCGACTCTCGAGCACTTTCGACTCTCAATAATTTTTACCATGAAGGATAGTAACTCGCTATACAATGAAACCACTAACATTTAGCAAGTTCACCATTACTGATGGTGACAATTGCTGAGAATCGAGAGTACTCGTAATTAGAATTTTTCAATATCCTTGGCTTACGAGCAAAGATAGTCATTAATCAAAAAAGTTTCTCACAGCACATTATTTACTAGATTTGTACAAGATCAGCAACGCAAATACTCGAAGGCTTTCGAACATCAGGAAAAATGATGTGAAATCCTATGCAGTTTTTTTCATAAATCATGCGTTCACTGGAAATTTTACATGCATAATAATCAATCGAATGACCAGAATTAGACCCTGAATATGAGTTTTAGCTCTCTTCCAGTGATCTCTGGTGGTTATGAGAGAATTTTCAGAATAATTATCCCCAAGTGTTACAAATTTTTCATAATTTAGATTCTTCATATCAACAGATCATGAAGAAACTCAAATTCATATCCAGAGCTAAATTTCAGATATGCCCTAATCATTACTCAATACAGCACGAATACACTTGCAGACAAAGAAGTTTTGAAGGTACCTTGTAATTTGAAGGGTGAAACGATATCTTATACAACGCAATCAGAACAATTCGAGAACTCCGTCATTCTTGAAAAATAATGGAGTTCTTCAATTGTTCTGATTGTGTCACATGGGACATCTTCTAGACAACGGTAGGATATCTTTAACCCTCATCCTGACAGTACACTGAAAAAAATACTCCGGTTAATATATGGACAGCAAGAATTACTGCCATTTTAACCGGAATTCTAGTTAAATGAATCAAGTCTCTGGCAAATTTAACAAGGGCTCCGGTAAATTTAACAAGAATTCCAGTGAAAGTCACAGATATTCCTTGCTGTCCATATAGTAACCGGAATTCTGGTAAAATTGACAGTTCATTTTTTTCCGCGAGAGTCTTCCAGACTCACTTTGAATGAGAAATGAAAATCACATCGTTTTAATGATATGTTCAGGGCAGACTAACTATGTGCATTTTTGAAGACACAATCAATGAGATTCGAGATCATAGTCTCAGGATTTTAGTAATGCAATATTTAGAAAAATACACTGTCAAAAAAAATACAAAAATGTGTTGTCAGGATGAGGGTTGAGAATTCTGATTTGCGAGATATTTTCACATACCTCCCAGGTGCCTGTGTGCTATGTGGACGGTATGCATTTTGAATTCTTATTGATCAAATAATTTAAGAAAAAAGTCGGCACATAATTACTCGCCCCTTTTGATGCTTGAGTGCGTATCATTCTTGACAGCTTTAGACACAAGTATTAACCCATTAATGCCCATGGCGAAGCTGCTTGGCTTATGGAAAAAGTAACTATTGGAAATAGGATATCTGGATGGAGATTGAACATCCACGGGAAAAAAAATTTTTACATTTTGTTTAAACAATAATTGTTCAAACAATGTGTTGGAAATGTCAATTCACATGGATAAAAACCCCGGAATCGTGTTCTACGGGGAATTTCGTATAAGAATAGGTGGTTTGGAAAATTTTCAACCATCGCATTTGTTTGTGAATAAAAATTATAAACAATTTCTGATACTCCATACCCGTTCGTGCCCAAGGTGAAACTGTTCGGCCTACGGGAAAAGTGACTATTGGGAATAGGATATCTAGGTGGAGGATGAAATGTTCAAGCAATTATTGTTTGAACAAATTGTAAAAAATTTTTTTTCGTGGATGTTCATCCCCCACCTAGATATCCTATTCCCAATAGTCACGTTTCCCGTAGGCCGAACAGTTTCACCGTGGGCACGAACGGGCATGGAGTATTCGAAATTGTTTATAATTTTCATTAACAAACAAATGCGATGGTTGAAAATTTATTGTTTGAACAAATTGTAAATATTTTTTTTTCCGTGAATGTTCATCCTCCACCCAGATATCCTATTTCCAATAGTTCCTTCTCCCGTGGGCCCAGCAGTTGCACCTTGGGCACGAACGGGTATGGAGTATTCGAAATTGTTTATAATTTTTATTCACAAACAAATGCGATGGTTGAAAATTTTCCAAACCACCTATTCTTACATGAAATTCTCCGTAGAACACGATTCCGGGGTTTTTATCCACGTGAATTGATATTTTCAACACATTGTTTGAACAATTATTGTTTAAACAAAATATAAAAATTTTTTTTCCCGTGGATGTTCAATCTCCACCCAGATATCCTATTTCCAATAGTTACTCTTCCTGTAGGCCAAGCAGTTTCACCATGGGCATTAATGGGTTAATAGTAAAGCCCTGCAGCACAACAGCTCAGGATTATTTCATAATGAATACCTTTTGAACTTTGAGAGTTCGCGGAAAGTTTTTGATGAATACATAAGACGGACAAAAATGAAGGAGTATATTCCACTTCATAGAATTAGTGGAAATTTTTTGGTAGCTTCTACGGTATTTCTAGTATGGCTAATTCCTCACGAAGTGAATTTTTCTGGAACATTGGTATACAGTACTCCAATAAAAGAACGTTTACTCCGAGAATAGTCATCCATATATTGACTGGGCGCTGGAGTAAAACCTACCGCGATTGAAATAGGGATTACTCCTTATTTTCTTCCGGGTATGCATTCCCCAAGAGAACATAAACCTTCACAAACGTTCAAGGAAAGTTCGCAAACCTCCAGGAACATTCAATGAACGTTCCTGAAGCTTCATGTTCTCTTAAGGTTGTAGTGTTGGCTGGAGTATGACTTATTGGTTGAGATGGAAAATTTGTTTCCATCTGAATAGCCGCTGACCAAATAAATAATCTCCTAAAAGCATTCAACTGATGCTTCTTCTATCTTTATCTAACGTTGAGTGTAATCTTTTTTGAATGAATGAAGTCAGAAAAAACTGAACCCTGTATCACTTAAATACCCTTGAATCAGTGGACAAATTTCGTTGATGGTAAAAAGAGGAATTATCATCGAAACTTGAACAAATGGATGCACAAAATCAGGACTGGAATTGAAATTATCGAAAATTGTCGTAGGGATATTTATAAAAATAACACAGCTCAAAGTCATTTTCATGAAACATTCAATAAACGCACATAGTAGTAATATGATCTCTGATTCAATTGAACAGGCACACTCCCAACTGTACAACCAGTCTCGTGCTGAAAATTTCCCACAGACAACGATAAAATTCTTCCATTGGTTTCAATGAGATTCCTGAAACGAAAATCCACGATGGTGTATCGTGAATTTACGATAGAACTCTATCGGTTCTCATCGTATTCTATAGAATTCAAGAGAAATATATGTCGTTTTATCATAAAATTCCTATGGAAGACGTATCAATTATATGGAAAAATATGAACCGTTTTTTTTCGGATAACTGATATTCCTTCTATAAAAATTTCACGATAAAACTAGACACATTCCTCTCAAGTTCTGTAATATCAACCGGTAGAGCTTTACCGCATCCCGGAGAAAAGTGCAGGTCGAAAGGATAGTAGTCTTTGACAGAAAATTGGAGAGTATTACTTAAAATCTGAGAATATTTCTCAAAATCTAAGGATATTTCTCAAGTTCGTAGGAAATTTTTAGCAGGGTTACTATTCTCTGATATTCCATTGATTCCTCAAGGGTTCTCGAGAACTCTTTTCGAATGCTTTCAGAGTCATTGTGCTATCCGGGAAACCTTAAACAATAGAGATCCATATGAAACATATGAGGAATTCAAGAAAGGTGGACTCACTCACAAAAAAAATCAAAAACTTTGAGCTAATCTGAATGATTAGAATGATCGGTTATTTTTGGAAATCGAAATTTCAAGAAAAAGGAGATACATTTTCGAAATTCATTACTCATTCCCGACTTTTTTTCCCGACCTATCCCCAAATTCCCGACTTTTCCCGACCAGTGGACACCATGAATATATAAATATCTCTCAATGTAATCGTTATTATTATTCATTAATAATTTTTCCATCACGATAGACTTTTTGAAAAAAAATATATGACTGAAAAAGTAGAATCTGCAAAAACTACTAAGAAGCAAAAATTCGAAGGAAACACAAATGTGAAAATTACTACCGACCATGACGATAAAGTGAAAGCTTACGAAGAAGTCATGACCATGTACCAAGAACAGTTCCGGTCCGAAGATACATTCCGGTAATATTTCGAAGCTTTTCGTGTTCCAAAGAAAAATGATCTAGTTTCTAAAAGAAAAAGTTGCAGTTGTGGACAAAATTATGTATTTTTCTGAAGGTGCACCACAGCAATATAAGAATAAAAAAAACTTTTCTAATTTCAGTCATCATCAAAAAGATTTGAGCGTAGAAGCGTAATGGAACTCTTTCGCTACTGCACATGGAAAAGGAGCTGGTGATGATGGAAGGGATACGGAATGGAATTCCAACAGCTGAGAAGAACTCTATGAGTGGGCTTCAGATAGTTTGAAAAATTATGATCTATGCTTCTGTTCTCAGGGCGACGACAAAGTTACAACAGAATATTTGAAACCCAGACGTTAAAAATGCAAAACTGTTGAAGGCACGCTTTCGTTCCACCACGCAACCCCAATCGGTGATAATGTTATTTTGTTCAAAACGACCTCAAATGATGCAAATCGAAAATAAAGAAGTTGTAACCCCAACATTCTTATAAACAACGTATTTGGTAGTTATACAATTTCAGTGGTATGTCCTTGAATGATAATTCTCACAACTAACTGGAAAAAGAAAATGGCGAAATGATTATCCGAAACCGAACTGAAAATTGTATAATTTCCTCGCAGTATGAAATCTCAGCGTAAAGTCATCCATAACGCGAATTGCTTCACTACAACGTTCACAACTTGCACAATTTTGAAGGCTCCTCCAATTTGGGGAATGGAAAATGTTCGTGAAGAATGCAGCTACAACATATTTTTTTCCGAAGGAATTGAAGACCGTATCTTATGGAATGAATCAACTGTTTGAAAAAAATAATTTTTTTCCAGAAAATTTTGGAGAAACAAAATTTTGGGAGAGAAAAATTTCGAAAAATTTCCCCAAAAAGAAAATCCAGTTGACAAGGTGCGTGGATTTTTCCAGAATTTTATCTTAACTCCCTGGTGAGATAATTGGAAATGAATGAAAATGTGATTTTTTCTTGTTCATACGGCAAAATCCATAAAACTGCATAAAAAAGGCTACAACTTGGAGTTCGTCATTACTTGAGTAACACGTCGCTCAATAAGTCCCGAGACTAACAACGAAAACAACATTTTTTTTCAAAAATCATTTTCATTCATCAATATAATCTCTTTTTAAAATGATACTATACAATCTTTCCAACGCCTTTCCAATATTTCTATACCATGTTTATAGAAGGATTTATCCTTTGCTTCAAAATAGGCTTCAGTTCCGGCAATGAATTCCTCATTCGACCCAAATGTTTTTCCCTGGAGCATTTTTTTGAGATCAGCAAAGAGCCAGTAGTCGCTGGGAGCCAAATGTGGGGAATACGGGGGGGGGGGGGGGAAGCGAATGAAAGCCCAACTCGTTGCATTTTGCCATTGTTTTCATGGACTTATGGCATGGTGCATTGTCTTGGCGAAAAAGGATTTTTTTCTTCTTCATGTGCGGTCGTTTTGCTGCGATCTCCTCCTTCAAACGTACCAAAAAGTCAATATAATAATCCCTGTTGATAGATTTACCTCTTTTCAGTTAGTTGATGAAAATCACGCCATGTGTATCCCAAAAAACGGACGCCATGGCTTTGCCAGCAGACTGCTGCATTTTTGGACGCTTTGGGCGGCTTTCGCCAGCCATGCGCCACTCCGATGATTGCTGATTCGACTCCGGAGTGAAATGATGTATCCATGTTTCATCCATGGTCACGTATCGACGCAGAGAATCCTTCTTATTGCGAGTGAACAGCGATAGACAGCTCTCCGAATCGTCGACTCGTTGCTGCTTTTGTTCCACTGAAAGCAATCGCGGCACCCACTTGGAAAAAACCTTTTCCATGCTCAATTTTTCATGAAGGATTGTAAATACGCTTCCAAATGATATCTGTGTCATTTCTGCAATCTCACGGACCTTCACTTTGCGATTTTCTATCAAGATTTTCAACACTTCACTCGAATTTTCTGGTGTAACGGCTTCCAGTGGCCTACCCGAACGTTCCGCATCGTTGGTGTCTGTACGACCACGTTTAAACTCAGCATACCAACGACAAATCGTTGGTTTGGATGGAGAGGAGTCCGGGTAACGTTTTTCAAGCCATTGCTGGGCTTCTACGGTGTTCTTACCCATCAAAAAACAATGTTTTATCAACACACGAAACTCGCTTTTTTCCGTTTTTCAAACAAATTACAAAGTGAGTTCACCTAACCTCGATAACTCCGCTGTTTGTGGTCCGATTGACGTGAAATTTTTACACGTTTCATGTGAAGGTTCGCACTTTAGGGAAACGTGGCCAGTTTGGTACTACTAGCACCATCTCTGGGTTAATCTCGGGACTTATTGAACTATTTGTTACCTCTTCGAACCTTCCAAATTTGGTGTAATTCGGAGACATGACACTTTTCTCTCGGTCGATCTGACGCGGGATGCCCCATATATATGGGTCTATCCGGGTATAGTACCAGGACTGCGACGTGGAGGACGGACATGCATCTGGGCTTATTCAGGTCTTATCTTGGAAAATTTTCGGCGATAGGTTTTGTAAACAGGGCTATCCGCGTGGTATCGAGGGACTGTCGAGTGTGAAAGGCATATGTATCCGGGTTCATCCGGGATGAATGCGGGAATTTTTCACCCAAATTTTGTTATGAATTTTAATTGGTACCTCATCCGGGTCGATCCGGGTCCTGTCCAGGAAAGGTTCGGAGAATGGTTCTGTATACGGCTCCATCTGTGTCACACCCGGGAATGATGAAGTATGAGATAAATATGTATCCGGATTCATCCGAGAGGGGTACGGGAATCAGTCATCAAAATGCTTTCATAAGTCCGAATTGGAACTCACTGCGGGTTCATGTGGGTTCTATCTGGAGAAGTCAAGAATTTTACGGTATGGTTATAGTTAGGGGTGTGCGGGTAGCACTTTTTATCGGGTCGGGTCGGGTTCGGGTATTTGTATTTCTTTTCGGGTCGGGTCGGGTCGGGTACCCGATTAAATCGGGTTTTCCAAGTCGGGTACCCGAATATAATAAAATCGCTTGAATTTAATATTTTCAACTTCTATTCGAAGTTGCCATTGCCGTTGATATTTTAAGGACAAATTGTCTTGAGCGATTGTAGGAATAAGGGGATTTCATATGAATTCAATTCTAATGTGAAGAATGCCATATTCACTACAAGTCTATTAGGGTTGTTACTCCATGCAATTGATTATGCAGCGCATTAAGAAATCTCCAAATTGCTTCATGGAATGTTTATATTTATTTTTTAATTCAATTAGAAAAATATAATCACATTTATATCTCATAAATAATATATTATCTATTTTCGTATTTAGTAACCACAATATAGAAACTTGAACATCAATGAAAATAAATATTCTTCTTATAAATATCATTCTTTTTTCATATTTTTAAATGTGAATGGAGGAAGCACAACTCTTCCACATGTTTTGTCAGCAATCTTGATCGAGTTGCTGTCACAATATTTCCTGCTGAGGAAAACGTTTGCTATACTTGAATTACCCGAATGTAATCGGGTACCCGAAAAACTCGGGTAATTGAAAAACCCGACCCGACCCAACCCGATAAAAACCCGATGACTCGGGTACCCGCACATCCCTAGTTATAGTAAATAAGTCTGTAAATGCCTCGTCGTCATCTCGTCGATCCACTAATGTGAGAGAGGTTCTGTGTCTCGCTCGCAGGACCCGGGTTCAATTCTCGCTGAGTGAATTTTCAATAATTCAGTCGCAGGTTAGTTTTCGTCGTTAATCAAAACAAGAAAAATCATCTGTGATTCATATATAATCACGATTCTAACAACAAATTTGCTCTTCAATACCATATTATAGATCGAAATTTTTGGGATGGATCCCGGATAGAATCCGGATTGAACCTGATCAGAACCCGGACAAAAAAATTGGATTGGATCCCCGATAAACCTGAATAAAGTTTCGAGACGGATGCGGGTCCTATCCGGGTTCTGAAGAAAATTCTTGGGATGAATTCCGAGTTGGACGTTGATCGAGTCTGGTCATAATCCGGAAATGAAAACCAAATTACATCCCGGATAGACCAGGATGACCTCATCATCGTTATTCAGGTTCTATCCGGGTTTCAACTTCAATTCGTGAGAAAAATCCCGAATGAGGCTCGGATGGTCCCGAATAAGACCAGGACACAAACACCGGATAAGATTCCGCAGTCTATGCGGGTCTCATTCGGTTTCTATCCGGTTTTTTGAGCACAGATGATTTCAGACATATATGGCATGTTCCTATGTTTCCAAAAACACGTTCCTCCCATGAGCCTGACATGTCATGTGCTATACGGGTGAATGAAGACAAAATAAGAGCTATATCTTGAATTCATTTTGAAATCATGTAATATCCAATGGAATGTCACAAGATATCTATCAATATCCATATTCGAAGTCTGGAATCGTTGAACTGAATTTATATTATCAAGTATGAAAATTGATGAATGATGAAGTACCCCAATGTCATGGTAGTTGACTTTATTGTAATGATATGCAATGAATAGAAATACTACGATGAAATATTTTGAGCTTAGGATTTGTTGTGATTGTGGTTATGTATGCGAAATGTTTTCAAAATTGGAATCGACACGTGTTCTGAAAACTTGAATTCTTTTTGCGTTCAAAATATATTCATAATTGTATTCATTATGGATTCTTCTAAGTAGATTGGGTATTCTTCATGAAGTTTCATATGTTTTCATATTTTGTCTCATAATAGGTGTATATTTTGTTATCTTTCGGAATTAATTCCAATGCTGCTGCACGGAAAAAATCGGTGGTCCAAAAATTGTAATAAGTTGTCGGAATTTCAATTGACTAGCATGTCACTTTTGGATAAGGCTCAAAGTTGTCCACAGATTGGAAGTCTTAGGATTATGGATATTGATATATCATTGAGGTGCCTGGAAGAATAACTCGCTTAGCGCTCGGAACGCATCACAAATTTGATCCAAACGGTCCCGTCGGAGGTCGAAAAAAAAAGTCGGAATTTTGAAAATTAAAAAATACTAGGTCACAGAGCTTGAAAAAACAAGGCCAGTGTCTCCTTACTATTTTCTTCTAGGATGAATAGTTTCCGAGGAAAAAAATGAAAACTACACATTTTTTCATACCAAAAATCAATGTTTTCCAACATTAAACTCGTTGGATCTCATTCATTTTTCGGCGAATCGGAATAAAACTCACAGATTCTGATTTGTGAGACTTCACCGAAGACGACAATGTCGAAAAAATTTGTAAAAATTGATAATAAATTAATTAATTTTTCATTCGAAGTAAAAATCACGTGTTTTATGCTTTGCATTAAAAAAGTGTCGGGGGAAGTATGAGATACAAAGAACTCCCAGCGACAAAGTTGTTCGCTAAGGTATGGACAAACTTTTTGGGAAGTTCCAGATCGATTGGATTATTAGTTTGCAAAATACAGGGATTTATTTGTTAGCGCGCAACGGAAATCTATCACGATTATGCGTCTTTTACCGGGTGACTATCAGGGTCCGTAGGAAAGATTGTATTCACTCACTTTTTCAACTTGAGATGTGTTTGTGGGTCGGAGAATTCGAATATCCAACTACTTTCACGAGAATTCATTTCCTTTATTCATGTTTTCGTTATAAAAAATTTGATTGAAGTTACAGAAAGAATAACTCGCTTAATGCTTGAAATCACGTGGAAGAGTGGTCATATTGGATAATAAAAACAAGTAGGTGGGAACAAGTAATAAAAAATATACATATTCAGATCCTTGTGATTAAAACTTCCTATTTTGACACATATTTCTCAAGATGGAAAACAATTCTCGGTATCAAATCGATAGTTTTGAAAACAAACCTCACGATTACTCAGTCGTTTGTTAGCGAAATCGAATGCTATTTTCAGGATGTGTGCTCAATAGTATATGAATCATCACCAACTACGAGATTTTGTGAAGAGCATAATGTGTTGAATTTTATTCAATCACAAATCAATGCTAATCGAAAATTATGTTTCACGTACTTTGAAGAAAAGTATCGAAAGAATTTGTCCTACTACGTGTCCTTTGTAAGAAATATAACGAGGAGAATACTCGTAGTGCATGAGAATTCCGATCCTACGATGTTTCTCTAATTCTTTTTACACTAGTGCTGCCGACACAATTCGATTTTCATTTGTTTACAAACTGCTGGATTCAACGTTATTATCACGGTTGTCGTATTACATTAAATGTAATCGTGAGGTATGTTTTCAAAACTATTGATTTGAGACCGAGAATGTTTTTCATCTTGAGAAGTATGTGTCAAAATAGGAAGTTTTACTTACAAGAATCAGAATATGTATATTTTTTATTACTAGTTCCCACCTACTTGTTTTTATTGCCCAATATGATCACTCTTCCACGTGATTTCGAGCATTAAGCGAGTTATTCTTTCTGTAACCCCAATCAAATTTTTTATAACAAAAACATGGATGAAGGAAATGAAATCTCGTGAAAATAGTTGGATATTCGAGTTCTAAGCGAGTTATTCTTCCCGGCACCTCAATTCTTCTAAACTATGGAGTTTATCGACTCATTCTAAGAAAACTGCTTTTTAAAATTCCTAAACCGTGAAATCTAGTATAATGAAAATCATATACTGAAAAATGAATTGCGAAGTAGAAATATCTGGAAGATTGTATTTCAAAATCTCAACGTTCCGGAACCGGTAATCGAAATTTTAGATCACTAGTCATCCAAAATTTCGTTGACTATGTTGCCGGGGGAAAAAATGTATTCGGGCTGGTGTCACGTTTCCATATTTTAGGTTATATTGATACCTTTTATCTGAGAGAGAGATTATTTACTCCACACTATGAAAACAATTTCTTACAGATACTAGCAGTAATCCTTGATTTCTATAACTTAAGTCTACGCACACACATATATACAATATTAACTAAAATAAACATCCGTCGAATGCTGGTTCCTCACGCATGGTTGCCGTAACCCTTCGCCCTGTGCGTTACTGTTTCAATCGTTCTTATATATCAAAGTTGTGTAGAAACCAGCACTCGCGAGGAATTATCAATGATGGCTCAAAATTCTACGGTCCCCCAATTTCAAATAATGTTCAAATCCCATAAGAATTTTCTGAAACATCCAGCGATGTATGCTTACCTGGTACAAAATATTATCGTGATATTAATGTATGTAAATAATAAATAAATTCATGTCTGCAGTTGATATTGAGGTTCAATGTCTAGAATATTCACTCTTCAGAAGAGTTTAAAAATTAAGGAGCGTTATGAAATGCAGTTATTTTGGAATCCTTCTCAATCCCTCTTGTTCTTCGATTCAGTAATTCTCAATTCCGTTTGAATTTCACGTATATGTACCTAACAACATTAATTCCTCCAACTCCATTTTTCAAATCAACTCAATCTCCAAAGTGGAACTGAAGTTGAAAATTGAAATAGAATGGAAGTGAATAAAACTTCATCATTTTCTCGAGTTAAAACCATTCGAAGTTGGTTTCATCATGACAAAAATTGTTCAACTCGGACAAGTATTCAATGAACCACTTCCGAGTATTTCACATTATTTGCTTCACAGTATACTATTATCAATGTTCATTGAATTTCAGTTATTAGGAAACATGAAAGTAATGTATAGTTTTCATGAAGATGTTTTTATTTCACATAAGTGTTACATCCAATGTTTGGCAATATAATTGTAACCATCTACTAACTTATTCCTAATGCTAATATGTGTATTATAAGTAATATCACTGAGAGCAAGAATAACGTATGAGTAGCACGTTTCATTTCAAATTTTATAGGCTTGTAAATGTTCTTTGAAAAAACAATCTTGTAATAATTTCGTAACAAAGTATATATTTTTATCGGAAATCAAAATAAACTTCACCAAATGGAATAGAGGACCATCTTTCGAAAAGATTGTTATAATGCTATTGCGTCTAATTTTGTGACCTAAGCGTTGTATCCAATTAGTTGATTGAACTTCATCTCCTACAGAATACGGTAACAAATGAAAATAATTCGATACATCATCCAACTCTGTGAAATTAAGAAGCTTTATGGAACCAGTTGTGAAAGGAAGTGGGATTCCGTCTTTAACTGAAAATCTATAGTGTAATATTAATCGATGTTTGATAGCAATTGTGCGGCACATTTTTTCTGCAAATTGCTACATGAGAAGTAACTTTGCCATCCCTGTACTTACATTCATTACGTGTAGAACTGACTTGAGGAAGAGGTCCAACTGCTTCCATAATTCGAGAATAATGGATGAGCAAGTGGTGTTCCGGTTTCATATGATTTGGGAAAAGGTTGGAGAGTAAAATTGAGTATTCCGTGATTTCTGTGTCAAGTAATTTGTGCATATTTTTGTGAATAACTTCGCTGAAAATGATTTCGGTCACAATCTTTAATTTTATAAGCAATTTCCAGTAAGTATCTTCTTCAGGGACTAATAGTCCTACGATAAGAAACAAACATCTGAGTAGATTCATCATCTCAGAAGATGAAAGAATGATACACCCATTTTTAATGTGGTTTTCTGGAATAGGTGGGGGCTTATTTACGTTATCATTTACACCATATTGATAGCCGGACAGTCTTAAATTCAAATCACCTAATGTAAAATATTGCGCTTCAAAAATGAAATAGTTCAATAAAGCAGCTAAGTCGTAACGTAGCACACCTTCTGTCACGTCATGTTGTATATCGACAGTCAAGTTTTCCACCACACGAAAGTCATCGATTTCATGGAAAACGCAGGGTTCTTTTATTCCGGAAATTGAGACATTGTTTTCAGCTAGAAGTTTAGCATAACTGCTTTCATCACGAAGCACACAATCATGTTCTTTGAAAATAGTGTGTATATCTTGATGTTTAGTCAAACAAAAACGACAAAAAAAATTCGCTGAAAAGCTTTCAACTAACCCAAGCATGGAGTGTATTCCCAAGTTATCACCTAGAAGTAATAGCAAATCGAAATAAATCTGTTTCTTCTGGTTATCAACAGTTACTGTTACCCCTGGTGAAAATAAAGCGTGCATTTGGAGCGTCGCATAGGAGTGTTATTACCGTCACATGAGAGTGTATTAAGAGTCAATTGGCGCAGTTGAGCGTGAATCGAGCGTGAAGAAAAGCGTTCATGCACGCTGAACTCACGCTTATATTGAAGTAAGCGTGCATTGAACGTATATTGGCCAGAATCACGTTATTGGTACGCTGTTTGAACTTTATGTGCACGCCGTTTTTTCGCCAGGGACTGCAATACACTCGAAAAAATGTTTTGTTACAGTACGAAACAACCAACACCTCCCTCATATTAGGTTATGATTGCAACTACCTCAATTTTCTGGCATAGCTATCGTAAACACCGCACAATATTGACTGGAATTATGGATACAATATAAATTGATTAAATTTTACATTCATATGACGCATGAAATGCTGCATAAATCA
Source organism: Gonatopus flavifemur (assembly GCA_018340375.1). Lineage (NCBI taxonomy): Eukaryota > Metazoa > Arthropoda > Insecta > Hymenoptera > Dryinidae > Gonatopus > Gonatopus flavifemur. Next base: position 1,421,201 of record JAFFJZ010000036.1, on the reverse strand, counting down.
TTCAAATGAGTTTTAAAATAATAGTTTTTCACCAAAGCGAGCATTTTGCATCGCATTACAACACTGACTAGAAATACGTGACAAGCCAATCAGGCACTTGAACCAAGTTGTTTAAAATGGCGGAAGCGCGCAAAATTTCAAATGAGAAGTAGACGAGAGCGCTCAAACGTTAACTAAAATTCTCTTCAAACTTCTATCGTCGCAGAATTAGTTCTACTATTGGTATATTACCTTCATAATTCATATTGATCCATCACCTATGTTTTGGAAACTTCTTACCTCTTCATAGACAGTCTCCATTATACCTACGTGCAAAAAAACTCATTATTCATCATATTTTCTCTCTTGTAAGAAATCTTTTTTAAAGTTCAGCACTACTGTGGTTTTTTTCACCACAGATGACTTTGAAAATTCATAAAAATTAAAAATGTCATGTGTATTTCAACCCAGGCAGTACACAAGAATCCCAAATGAATTCTGAAATATGAACTCTTGAAGAACTCTTTTAGAATACAAAGTGTTCTAAAACAGTTTCAAGAGAATTCTATTCGTCAGACATTTGCGAGTTCCGTTGAAATTCTATGAGATTTCATTGAGAATTTTGACGGAACTCGCATTGTCTGACGAATCGAATTCTTCCCAAACTCTTTGAGAACACTTTTTATTCTGAAAGAGTTCTCCAAGAGTTCTCTTTTCAGAATTCATTTAGGATTCTTGTGTGCTATCTGGGAAAAGATTCATGTTGTTGCAATACATTTTGTTCAGTGTAATCTTGAATTCGACTGATTGTATTGTGGCACACTCGGGATATCTCTGTCTCTTCTTAATCAACGATGATAATAAAGGACAAAGATATTCCGAGTGCATCATACTGCAAGAAGTTGAATCTGCTATAAGTCACATACACCCAAGTGTTCATCGAATGGAATATTGTTGATTAGGAAAATTGAACAATCAAAAATAAATCCTAACCTATAAGAGTTTATATGTGCAAAAAAATGATGCATCTTTCAATTTGCAATATTCGACCACATGACATAGTATAAACAAGATAATACTTACAGGTAACGTCCTCGGTTCTTTTCTCCTTAAAACTGTTGGAGAATGCACACGTAATAACCGGAATTTTTCTTACAACAATGAGTCCATTTCATCACTTGAAAACACTGAAATGTCGCAAACACCACCCGTAAATATGCGGGAGATATTTGCGCATCGCAGTCCACGAAAATGTAGTAAAAAGTCAATGACTGATTCGTTGACTCGCAATCCACTCATTCAATTCTGTATGTATAAAATTTTCTATTCCAAGTGTTTTAAAATATGCAGGTGTCTGTTACGAAAAATGAACAGCTTTTTGTGATTCTATTAAATATTGTTGGATAGGAATGGGAAAATTGTTGTTGGTACACTTCATTTTAATAATTCTATAACTTTTTTCATGATTTCAACAGTGGAATCAACTCTTTATCAAATATCATACAAAATTTTCACAAATTTGTGCCCCATCCAACATTGGAATACCAGTAGACTAAAATTTCGACAATTCATTCCATTTTGTGGACCACTTATTTTTTCCGTGTGAGGATTCAAAATAAATTCTCTGAAACACTGTGTTGTTCGAAATGTTCTCTTTGAGAATGCTTTTGCGCATTAGTAGTGCTGTCTGGGCAACTTGTTTTCCATAATTCAAGGGGATTTTTTTCAAATTATTCCGAAGTTCATTCAAAAAATCAACAATTGTCATAAAGCTTAGGGTCATTTTCATAATTTTCTTGTTGAAATCCATGATTCACTGAATTCATTTTTGTGTGCGCCACTGGGAGCAGTTATTACATCTTTCTACTGAATTATTTGGAAAGAATTTCCCATGCAGCACCGGGAGGTACCATCAACATACTTGGAACGTCTTCTGGAACGTTGGAATGTTCTAAAAATATTTCGGGACGTTCAGAAACCCATGTGGAAGAGAACGTTCTGACCGATATTAACCCAATGAAATGCGTTCATAGGTTCAATATTGAAAATGATAACAACGGTTTTATATTGTATCAGTCAAATACGCCAGTATTGTTTTTTCTATACGATAACAATATGAATTGAAACAAATGAATATAACCTTGGAAATTTGGAATCATTCTAACGCAATTTTGAATAATAATAATACTTGACTTCCTAAATTCCTTAGGCATTTTATGCATATTTTACTCGAAGAAAAATATCGAAATAATTCGTGACATCAATAACAGAAAGAATATAATAATGAAATTTTTTTCAAATGATAATTCAATTATTCGATGTATTCTGTCCAGGGGGGTGCAACTCGATAAAAACTATACGTAACGTTTTGTCACCATTCGATATTTTCCAAACTGTCCGCAAGAGACGCTGATTGTACTATCAGAAAAAGTCACGTGATACGATAATTTTTCGGCGCCTAATTTTGCATCTGAAATCGCTTGACAAATCATATCAATAATGGTGTTGATATATACATACAATTCTTGAATATGTCACATAACCAAATATGATGATGACGATACTGAAACTCGTATCACGTACGTAGTGTACAAAAAAAACATCACGTGATTTTGACTTAGCTATAGACAGCGCCGTTCACGGACTTCAAGTGAAGTTTACTGTGGTGACAAAACGTTTCGCGAGACATTTGAAGGTGATTAGGTGAGTTGCACCCCCCTGATTCTGTCCTTAGAGACAGAATTTGACTATTTCAAATATTCATATCGATACTCAAAAGATAGCGAATGTGGTATAAAATGAAGATAAAATCTTCTGAAGAGTATTATTAGGGCATGAGAAAACCGGGCGGATAATTATTTGATTGTAAAAGCATGTTTTTGAACTGTCAAGGTGGGGGTGAAGATTCGTCCAAAAGGATCCCGGGGGAAAGAACCACGTGGAAAACAACGTCAAAAACTAGGTTGAAAACAACGTTGGAAACAACGTTGTTTAACATGGTAAAATGGTCCCACCTCGAGAGAGAAGAAAACAACGTTGAAAAAAAACGTTGAGAACAACGTTGGAAACAACGTTGAAAATGTGACAACGAAAGTTACATTCCTAAATGAAAAAACAAAGAATCGATTTTCCTCGGAATTGAACTTGGATTTTTGAGATCTAAGATCCGACTTCCCTGTCTCTTGGCTACGGTTTTGTATGAATGTAGCAGAGCTTAAAAATGTATATGAACTTTGCTTGGATCAAAATCATCTTGGGAAAAAATAATTAATCCGATTAACAAAACCCCAGTGAATTCCATTAATTATTACAACTGAAAGGTCTGGTTGAATTCCATCTGATTATTCGTCAATGACATGTGATCAGATTTACAGATGTTTTTGTGTTCTTTTTATGTTCGAATCAACTCCTTGGCACTGGAAACATCGTTCCAAGAATGTAATGCAAGATTTCGCATCTTCACCAGCTGAATATTTCATAATTCGATTGCCAATTCGTTTCGATGAACGATTCCACAACATGACTTTTTTTTAGAAACAATTTTATTGGCTGTTGCCGAATCTCAACGAGTTTCAGACGAACTATTTACATCCGTATAATAAATCATGAGAAATGATTCAGAAGAATTATCATTATCATTTTTTGATAATTCTTCAAGTTTCCTAAAAACAATCATCTCAGATATCCTCTAGAAATGTTATGATCACTTGAAGTTGACTTTAATCATTTCGTTAGTTATTCACTGTTTTACCGACGATCAAAGAGATAACATTTTTTCAATAAATCTGTTTTCTCATTCGATAGAGCATGAATCTAAATTATTCAAAAATATATGAGAATTTCTATGGTTGAATAAATTAGATGGTCATTTCACATTTCAGGTGTATAAGAACTATGTAATACGTATTTTAGACACAATTCCAGTAAAAAAATTGTCTGCATCGTGTAGGAGCTTTATTGATTGATCAAAGGTAATTGTTGTAGTAATATTCAATGAAATTCATTGGTTTTTTTCAATTAGATTAATTATTCCATTCCTAGAGGATTCTGATTCAAGCAAAGTTCATATACATTTTTAAGCTCTGCTATATTCATACAAAACCGTAGCCAAGAGGCAGGGAAGTCGGATCTTAGATCTCAAAAATCCAAGTTCGATTCCGAGGAGAATCGATTTTTTTTTTTTGTCATTTAGGAATGTAACTTTTGTTGTCACATTTTCAACGTTGTTTCCAACGTTGTTCTCGACGTCGTTTTCAACGTTGTTTTCAACGTTGTTTCCTTCTCTCTCAAGGTGAGACCATTTTGCCATGTTAAACAACGTTGTTTCCAACCTAGTTTGGCAGGGATCGTCTCGATCTCGAAAAATAATTGTTCGTCTCGTATCGGTCTTGTCTCGATCTCGGGATCAATACCAAGATCAGTCTCGGTCTCGTCCGAAACACTAGACGTTTGAAAAACGTGATTTTGGAAACCAACATCTGTGGGACTATTGACACGTTCTTAAAACATTTTGAGAACTTTCGGTGCTGTTTGAGTTAACTCGATTATCAATTACGTATTTCACACTGATTGGATTGCAAATTTTCATCAGCTACAGATACAAGTGAATCAGGAAAAAATTTGGCCACATTTGAATTTAGCATTAACACAAGTGGATAGATATTATTTGAAATATGGAACATCACATACTCCATCTGCAGCTCTTTCTGATTACATTATGATATTTTTTCAATTCGTATTTGGCGACTACGAGTCATAAAATCAAATGCAAATACCCAGGCAAAAGTCATTCACATCCAATGAATTAGATCTACGTGAATCTACAGAATTTGGAAATCAATGCTGTCCAGATCTACTTAAGGGATCTCCCTGGTTGAGATTTTCAAGAACAATTTTTTTTCCAAACATTTGTGTCTCATAGCAAAAATTGAGATATCGTTCTATTCATTTATTCATTTATACGGGTATGTGCCCTTCAAATACATTTACTTACGATCTAGTTAATGGCAGATTTAACAATAAAAAACCATAAACTAATAATTCAACAATAAGATTCAATAAACAATAAGCTCAAACAAACAATAGGATAAAATGAACTGTTCATTCAACGAACACACACACAATACAGTATTCTGGAAACGCGAAACTGATCCAGAACAAAAATTAACTTCATTACAATATTCATTAATAAGATTACAAATACGGCTAATCGTATCAGTCAGAATGAATCTAGATGTGTAGGTTAGCGTATTAAATAATAGTGGCTTCCTGAGAGCCCTAGACGGAACATTAAAATCAAGCAAAGATAGTAATTCAGTACAAATGATCTGACCATTAAAGATCTTCGAAATGGATAACATATCATTAACCATCCTACGTATTTCAAGGGTGCTCATGTTGAATTATTCCATTATTGGTCCATAATCATGGCATTTAATGGGCATGGGATCAATATTCTTATACGATAAGAAACGCAAGAATCTATGCTGTACCCTCTCCATTGAAATACGATATTTAGCTTGATAAGGAGACCAGATTGGAGAGCCATACTCTAGATGAGGTCTGACAAAAGTGTTGTATAATGTAAGTAACATTGAAAGTTTCTTGGAATCCTCACATAGCTTCTTTAAAAATCCAAGCTGTCTCATAGCCGTATTGACAGTGTTACAGTAATAAGGAACAGAAGTTAGTTTAGAGTCAAATGTGATGCCTAAATCACATGTAATATCTACGGTAGCCAAAATAGAACCATTAAACACGTACGGAAATACTATAGGGCTCAGTTTGCGTCACAGTCTCATCACTTGACATTTATCAATGGTGAGTTGCATTTTATTCATAAAACACCAGGTTTGCAAATCAGACAGATCCGCTTGTGAAGCAATAAAATTTGTTTTGAAAATTTTTAGGTATATTTATTAAACTTTGGATACTAAAAAATATTCTTTCCAGATCTAAACAAATTTTTTCTCATTCTACTAATTTGAACAACGAAAAATGACGGTGTGAGTGATTTGGAACGACCGAATGATCTGGAAAAAACAACAAAAAAATGGCAAATTATGCCTTGTTGAAGTGGCTATCGCATGAGCTGGGGTCTTTTTCATTGGTCAAAATTGTCCGATTTGCATCTGGTTTTCCAATTTCGAAAATCGAGTTTTTCGAAAAATGGCTGCCATTTTGTGATTTTTTTATGGAAAAAAATATCCTAGTTCATACGATGGGCACTTCAACAAGGAATGATTTGCCGTTTTTTTGTGTTAGATCATCCGGGCAGCCAAAGTCACTCCCGCCGTCTTTTTTCAGTGTTTCCTGTGTAAATTAGTAAAACGGAGAAGAAATTTTTTTTCAATCTGAAAAAATTCCTCTTGTAGTATTCAATGTTCAAGAAACATACGTACAAATTTTCAAAACGGAATCCGAAGTCCTACTATGAAGAAAAAAATGTTTGAAAAAAAAGTTTTCCTTGAAATTCTTGACCAGAAAGACGCCCTCATATTTTCAGATCTATGTAAATGCTGAATTATTTTTTCTAAACCTACCTCATTCTGAGGAACCATCTGAACATGAATGGGATAGGCAGCTGATACTCAGAAATTCAAATTCATGTACGTGAAATTTTTGTTCAGGTAGATCTAGTCAGATTCAGATAGATCTACATTCCCTATTTTTTAGATTTATCGGGATCTTATCAGATGAACTTGAATCTGAATCATTCTTTCGCGGTTAAATTCTTGTATCGGAAATTTCACAACTATACAATCGCGTTTCATTGCTGTTTACCAGATTCAACCAAATTCAGCCTAATCAACACTTATGAATGCTCTTGATTATTCATACCTTTGGTCAAAGAAACTCGATTAGAATCAGCAGATTTCCTTCAAACCGAAAATTCAAAAGCGGAAATGATTAACAACAAAAAACCAGAAAAATATGTGTTGATTTTCTAATATTGACGTGAAAAACAACTATATTTCCATTTTAATTGGGAAATGCGGTTTACGTCAAACAGATGATGACATGCTCACACAATATCTTACTTTTGATCGTTTCAATTCATGAATATCAGGAAAAAGAGAGAGAAGGGTGGAAGTATATACTTACATACGTATGAAACGATTAAAAGTAAAATATTTTGTGAGCGTGTGGTCATCATCTGTTTGACGTAAACCGCATTCCCCAATTGAAATGGAAATCTAGTTGTTTTTTATGTCAGTATTAGAAGATGAACATATACTTTCCTGGTTTCTTGTTGTTAATCATTTTCGCTTCAAAATTTTTGGTTTAAAGAAAACCTACTGACTCTGATCCAGTTTCATTGACCAAAGGTATGAATAACTAAGAGCATTGATAAATCTGCATTGTGAAAGATGATCAGAATTTCCCTTTATACGGCCACCGGAAAATCCCAATGACTGGACGGGAAATCAATTTCCGATATATAAGTATGAGATTTTCCATAAATTCAACTAAAAGTTCCAAATTTTATGGGAGTTTCGCTATCATTTGAAAGGAAATTTCCGGACAAGTGCGGAGAATTCCTAACGCATGTATATGTTAATTACTTCACATGAATTTATGGGAATTTTCCCATAGGGATTTTTTACAATGTGGATTAGACTGAATTTAGTTGGATCTCGTGAAAAGCAATGAAACGCGATTGTATAGTTGTGAAATTTTCGGTAAAAGAATCTAATCGTGAAAGAATGATTCAGATTCAAGTGAATCTGATGAGATCCCGATAAATCTAAAAAATAGGAAATGCAGATCTATCTGAATCTGGGTGGATCTACGTGAACAAAAATTTCAAGTACATGCATTTGAATTTGTATGAATCAGCTTCCTATCCCATTCTAGTGATGGGCGATACTTATCGATATTTGTGGATATCGATATTTTTTAGATGATATATTCATATTTTTCTGTCCGATATATATCGTTATCGATATATTTTACCTTGAAAATATCAAAATTCGATATACAGTTTTTGGTGATGGATTCATAAAAATTTTCAATTGGTCAAAAGAATAAAATATTTTTTATTTTTTCATCAGCTTGGAAAGTTATCTTTTGTCAGAATGACCAACTGTGCATAATTTATACACTTTTTTCCTTAGATGAATTCATCAGAATATTTAATTGAACATAAGGCCAATGAAAAAAATTGAACAATTTCAGAATTGGTCATATCGACTCTTGTTTACTCAAAACACCTATCGGAAGCATGGATATACAAGTCCGGAAACTTCGATGGTAAGGGAAGTTTTTATTGGAGGTTATGTTATCTGGTGCAATCTCCGCAATCTTTCGTAGTGTTCAAATCTAGGTACACTGAGAAAAAAAAAGAGAGAAATTGCAGTTTGTTCTGTAATTTTTGGCTCTACACCAAATTTCTTGCAAATACAGCAGAGAAATCTGTAATGTTTTATATCATAAGATGTAATAATAGAAGTAAAGTGTTTATTTTGAAAAATTACATTCTCTTTCAGGAAATGTCACCGAACAAATTCTCTATTCCAATAGTCAGTTTCATATTGAAAGATTCAGAGTTACCACGATAATAATAGCAATAAAAAAAATGTAAATATTGCGTTATGAACACGATAATATGAATAGCGTATGTTCTTACTGTAAAGTTTACATTTTTTCTGTCGATGCTAAAGACTCTTTAAACATCACATTTTTCTTTTGTAATGTTTTCAGCTTTGTGGGTAAATCTTACGGTGTTTGGTTGTTACCGACCGATTCCATTGCGACGTTGTCAAAATTACATTTTCTGGTCGGTAACGGCTGTTTGAAAATATAAACGCTTACACATAGAATAGAGTGACCGGTGAACAACGAACGGGTATATGACAACACACGAAAATTGAATCGCAAGTGCTTTCAAGGTGTTTGTTTTCAGTGTGTGCTTTTATTGTATTGTTGGAACACTGCGTCTAATATGAATTTAAATAACCATTCACACTGTGGAAACCCATTCATCCCTGTACGTATTTTCCATCATTCCCAATTCTTGTCGTATTTTCATTGTTTATATGGATAACGAATGAATATGTTTCTAAACTTTAGGAACAGAGCCAACATTCAAAGCCGTGCGATGTACTCGTGTCTAGTTTGGAATCTTCATTGACACAATTGCCTAATGTGATTTGGTCATCGCTTCATCCAGGACAAACTGATAAACTTCCTCCTTGGCATTGTACTTCCTTTCAGAATTTTTCAGGAGCTCCTCAACTGAGTCAGAACATCTCCAGACTCCACCAAGTCAGCACCAAATTAGACATTTCACAAGATAACTAAAGGAGAAGCTTTTCATTTTCTTCAGTGTGTACCCGTGCAGTACCTTTCGCGGATTTTCAATCACCCTAACCTGCTGAAAATTCTCAATAAAAAACCATTCAAAACGATAAATTTTCTCTATAGTTTTCAATAAGGTTTTTGAAAACGGAATTTACTATGTTGTAATCTTCTTAAACGATAGAACTTTAATCGTTCCTTATCGTGTCGTATAAAATTGAACAGGATATATGTGGTTTTATCAGCGAATACGTACAAAAAAAGTACCACTCATTTGAAAAATAATACTCCTTTATTCTAAAATAAGTAGTACTTTTCCTGTGAAAATTTTACGATAACACCACTTACGTTTTATGATAAATTGTATAGAATACGATGAGCAAAGATAGAGTTCTCTCGTTCGAGAACGATAAAAAATTGTAAATTCCGTATTCAAAAACCTAATTGAAAACTATAGAGAAAGTTTATCGTTTTGAGTCTTCCTGTATTGGGAATTTTTAGCAGAATGTATTCAGAAAATAGTTTTAATTTATATCATTCATGGAAGCATTGATTGCCAAATTCTCGATGCATTGTCCCTTACAGAAAAATGGAAAGTTTACATTCTGACGAAGCAAAGAGTACATTTTCCCTGCTACTCGCATTGAACAAAGTAATGTCTGCGAAAAATGTAAACTTTCTTGGATCTACGTTGAATTTTCTATGTTGCATACTGAGAATGTAATATTTATTGTGGCTGCATTCAATTTCCTGCGTTGTCCCTCGAAAATGTAATGTTTACGGTGTGGTCTTTGAATTTTCTTCGGAATATAAAATTTACAATTTTTTTCGCACCACGCCGAAAATTCCCTTGGAAAATGTGAAACTTGTGCACTTTCATATGAATTCCTCTCTTTTTTTTTCTCAGTGTATAATGCCGCGCAAAATTTTACACGGAAGTCGCGACGCTATGCTTCGATCGTAGCGTCACTCATACATTTAAGAACATTAAATTATGAATTGTGTATTCACTTTTCCAATTTCGATGGTGATATTTGGATTTTCGACATTCATGAAAATCTCGAGTTCAATATTCGCGTTATTTTCCTTCTCATTGGATTTGGACATTTTGTACGAATGTACCTTATCAAAGCCTCCAGTCAGAGAACTCGTGACGCAATGTTTGATTTGGTCAGAGTTATGTACAAAATAGGCGAAGTACCGAAAGATTTCCAGAAGAATAAAATTGTCGCCATCCCAAAAAAACAAGGAGCAAACAAATGCGAGAACTACAGAACGATTAGTTCAACTTCACATGCCTCGAAAATACTGACAAAAATCATATACAGGAGAATAGAGAATAAAATAGAGAGTAGATTGGCAGAAGATCAGTTCGGTTTCAGGAAAAATAGGAGAACGCGGGAAGCAATATGAGCACTGAGAACAGTAGTAGAGAAAAGTCTAGAGTTAAAAAAGTCTGTGTATATAGGTTTTGTAGATATACAAAGAGCATTCGATAATGTTGATTGGGAGAAGATGTTTACCATTTTGAAAAAGGTAGGAATCAATTTCAGGGATAGGAGAATAATATATGAATTATATAAGAATCAAACCGCAATAATAGAAATAGAAGTTCAGAAAGGAGAAGCACAAATTAGGAGAGGGGTGAGAAGAGGATGCTCACTATCATATCAAATTTTCAATTTGTATATAGAAGAAGCAATGAACGGAGTGAAGAAGCAAGTGCCATTGAAGTTACAGATTCAAGGTGAAAATGTAAGCATGTTGAGATTTGCGGATGACATAGCTATACTAGCTACGAGTAGTGCTGAGTTAGAAAATACTCTCAACACTATGAAAAAAATATTACTAGACAAATATTGTATGAATATAAATAACGACAAAACAAAATTCATGATTTGTACCACAGCGAAAACATCAAGAAGAACGAAAATCAAAATAGATGCAGAGACAATTCAGCAAGTCAAAGAATTTAAATATCTAGGGAGCATAATTAAAGAAAACGGTAAAAGCGAAAGAGATATAAGAGCAAGAATAGCACAAGGAAAACAGGCTTTCCACCGAAAGAAACAGTTACTATGTCCGAAGAATATTAGCTTAGCAGTAAGGAAGAAATTCTTGAAGAGTTACGTTTGGAGCACGGCATTGTATGGTTGCGAAACTTGGACAATTGGAAAAACGGACCAACGAAGACTTGAAGCTTTTGAAATGTGGTGTTATAGAAAGATGCTTAGAATAAAGTGGATAGAGAAAGTAAGAAATGAAGGAGTACTTGAGAAGGTAAATGAAAAAAGAAGTCTCTTGAGACAGGTCGTGAAAAGAAGAAGTAATCTGATAGGACACACATTAAGGCATGATAGCCTATTGAAAACAATATTGGAAGGAAAAATGAATGGTAAAACTCGAAGAGGTAGACCTAGATTAAGTTATATGGAGCAAATTATACAAGATAAGGGCTGTCGTAGATATGTAGAAATTAAGCGGTTAGCGGATAATAGACAGGGTTGGAGGATTTCATCAAACCAGTCATAAGACTGATTACTTCATGATGATGATGATGTACGAATGTCGAAAGCATCTATTATCTATCCACATTCCCATGCTGGTAGGAGCACTGAGAAAATAATTAAATTATATTGACTGAATGTTTTTTTGAATAGCGCGAATTGTTTTTTTTTTTTTCAACATAACCAAATTTGATTTTGATCAATCCACATTTATTTCTTGTAAATAAAGGAGAATTGCGTTCCTATTAATTAAGTATTCAATGTGAATAAAAACAACTTCAGTTCAATGAAACATTATTCATACCAAACAAATATTCAATTCGTTGTATTTTATAGAATATTTTTGAAATATAATCAAACTGTTCTTTCCGTATTTTCATAACAATTCAAAAATGGTGATTATGCATAACAAATTCTCTAAACAATACTTATGTATGTATATACACAGTAAAAAAAAATCCGTCATCGTGTAAAAAAGAAGTACGTGTCAAAATTCAAGTGTTGAATATTTAACTACGTGTTAAAATTCAAGTGTTGAATATTTAACACTTTTGTGTGTTCATTTAACACACTGATCAAATGCTGTTCGATCGATTCATTTTCAACACATCAAAATGTTATTAGAGTTCAAATTAACACTTTATAAGTGTCACTCTGGAATCAACACTCATTGAGTGTGAAGAAAAATGGTTAACATTCGCCTGTGTGTTGAATTTGACGAAAAATTTTTTACTGTGTATGTGATGATCAATATCATCGACATGATATCGAAAGAATATTGATACTTCGGTTCCGATATTTATCGCATATCGATCTTTCAGTTACGATAAATATCGATATTTTTGTAAATATCGCCCACCACTATCCCATTCATGTTTAGATGGTTTCTCAGTATGATTCATGTTTAGAAAAAATAATCCAGGATTTACATAGATCTAAAAACATTGAGTAGTTCTGGACAGCATTGATTTTCAAATTCTGTAGATCCACGTAGATCTAATTCATTATATGTGAATGACTTTTGCCTGGATATTTTTACCAAATACGAATGGACAGAAAATCATGATGTAAGGAATCAGAAAGAGCTGCAGATGGAGTATGTGATGTTTCATATTTCGAATAATAACTATCCATTTGTGGTAATGCTAAATTCAAATGTGGCCAAATTTTTTCCTGATTCATTTGTATCTGTAGCTGGTGAAAATTTGCAATCCGATCAGTATTAATTACATAATCGATGAACGAGTGAACTTGTGGAAGAATGTGAATTCAGGGTGGCATCAGGGGCGAATCCGGACCAGATCTGGTCCTGATCAAGCGAGCGTTACATTCTTGATCAGAGCCTGATTTGGCCCCGCTTTATAATAATCGGGACCTGATCGATTCCCAATTCCATTTTCTACACGAGCGTGTGAATAATCGAATAAAAGTTGGAGTGTCTTCTAAAATTGTTTATAGATTCTATAATGAAATTAAAAGAAACCGTGTTCTGTGCCATAGATCTCCTGTCGAATACATAATACCTCACCCGAGATTTATTCGATACATATACTTATATACTTTATGGAAGCGGCAAATTTAAATATACTTTTTTCCCCGTGAAATTGATTCTTTCACACTCTCCCCTTGAAAAGACACCGCCGCAAAGATCCGTTTAATATTTATTCTCACCTCTATGATGAAATCAGAAATTACAATTGATCGGAAGAAATCCATCCATCGGCATCTTAAGCCGAATCGATTGATTAATGAATACAAAGTTGATTCATCCCGACGATTTCATCGTCGGCAAAATCTCATCAGTCAAAGGATATACTGTAATAAACAGTTCATCATCATTATCATCGTAATCGCACGATATCATTGTTTTTGAAGGTAAAGGAAATGAGTGAAAAAAATGACACAACATTCTCAATCCTGTTACCGAATATCAACTGGCTGAGAGAATCTCCAATGAAATTCCTTGTAGAATAATCCCGAGAGTAACAATCAAAGCAGAAGGTTGTGGAGAGCCACGCTGTCTGGGAGGGTCTCATCGTTCATTCTTGTTTCGGTGCGGCTCTTACCTCACTACGAAATGAGAATATTCAGACGAACGGACGCATGGACGGACGGACGAAGGCCGAAACACAGTGCTTTACAAAGGGCAGCCTTTTATAAATCACTACCTGCCTTGTGGGCTCACAAAGCCGCATTTACGACCTTCCGCTCTCCTTCGTGCGATGCTGGTGGCTACGCTTGCTGTCTTGTCCAATCATCTTCCTTGGTACTCTGTTGAAGGAGACCGTCTCTTATTTATTTCATTAGCTGCCAGTAGTTTATCCCTGACATAGGTGAGTATATCCAATGAGAAGAGAATATACTTAGGATAAATAACTCTCGATCAGAAGTGAAAAAGTCGTTACTTATTGAGTATTTTTGTTCCTACATTCGATAGGAAATTTTCATATCTTAAACCTTTCGTGTCTCTCCAGCTATACGAAAGAATTGAATATAAAGTACAAATCACCATGATACGTTTATGATTGTACTTCAATTAATAGCATACATAGCAGGCATAACAAAATACATACAATGAGAAGAGAACGATACAGACGTTGGAGAAATGAAGATAAATGTAGGTGTAAGGGTATGAAATTTCATACTCGATTCTTCTCTGTGTGTACAGTATGCTGAGTAGAATCTTCACAGAGTCTTGTAGAAAATTCATCGCTGCCTAACGGATTCTCGACAACTTTTCATAAGAATTATGATGTACTGTATTTGAATGACTTGCAATTGAATTTATTTTGTTCGTCTTTGAAGTATGCGAAATCTCATAGACAAAAAGGAACTACTTTTTTATAACTTTCTGTACGAAAAACATAGGATATATTTACTTTCTATTGATTTTAATGAGACATTGTTGAGACTCCATGATATTTGGAACCCAAGAAACCGGCATTCCCAATAACGAAGTCTTTCGTGTAGTGTATTTACAGCCAACTGCACACCCAGTGAGGAGGGTTGAAACGATAACACATGTCCGAGGTTAATGGTACGCGAATATTACTTTCGTATTCGGAGAGGGCTGAAAGTAAGCGGTGGTCTTTCTACAATCAAAGTAGTTGATACGAGAAATACAAAAGAGAAAGATCGAGAATAAGCAGCACGTGTACAGTGCTACTATCCTGACTGCATGTGCATATGTATACATTTACGTGTAGTAGGGTTCAAACTAACGTCAAGCCATGATCTATCGTGCCTGGAAGAACTCAACGAGGCGATACATTAGATCGTGTAATGGAAGTGAAGATGCTGATGCTAACACTCGAAAAAGTCATACGATACGCTCGTGATAAGAATATCAATGAACTTTGAATACAAATGTATCAATATGAAATTCTATTTCAAAAACAACGATAGTTTGCATCGTTGTTTCATTCTTGTGAAACATGTAGCAAAAAAAAATGATTGCATCATCCTATTTCAAATTGAATTCAGTCAGTAGTTGCAGTCGTTATTTGATGAACAATTAGATCTTGAGTTGCTTCTTTATATGCGTCGTTTCACTTCAGCACAAAAACATGGGATTTACTATACGCAGGAATGGTGTGGGAGTTTCAGTACATTTCAATAAAACATCGAATTTTTCTATGTGGGTCATTGTACCACAATCTGTCATTATTCCAGAACTATATTGATTTTTTCAAATATCTTCTATTTTCAATATAATAGGATTTTCTCTCCCTTTGTTTATTACATGTATTGAATCTTAGGGGGGGGGGGGGGGGGCAAAAATTTTCGCATTTCACCGAAGTATGAATTATTCAGTTAGTGTGATCAGAGGAAATCTGACGGCCGTCGCTTTGTCTTCAAATATTAATTTCTATTTGATTAAAAAATCATAATTATCTCTAAATCAACGGAACTGGTCGAAATTGGTATGGGCACCTTGGATCGCCATTCAAACGTTGATGAAATAATTTCATAATACTCACATAATTATTATGTGGTTTGTTTCGTTCTTTTCCCTTCTGCTCAGCTTTCGTTTGTCTACATTGAGGATAAACCGGAGTTGGAAACGAACCCAAATACATTTCTGTAGTTACAGGAGTCATATTTTCCATTGAAGTGGCTATGAGCATTGCTGTGATAGTGAAAATATAGCTACTGTAACTGAAAACTATACTTGGGCTCATTTCCTGCAACAGATATGAGAAAATTCGAAATAGGTTCTATGCATATTCCAATGAAACCATTCCATGGATGCTATGCATATTCATCGAACGTATGTAATCGGATATACGACGGTACGTCAATCGAACGTCGATTGAATGAATATCGTACATTTCGGATGTACCAAGTACGTTCTAAGTATATTCAAAACAGTCTCGGATATTCTATGAACGTTCATTATATATTCTTCGTATCTCATTCGTACATTTTACCAACATTTGTATTTCGTATACATTTTGAACTTCTATTGCTGCTTGGGCATATACTACAAGAGCGAGCATTGCGTATCGTGCCAATACAAATGACCCACTCAGTTAGCACGCAATGTTCAAAAAACATTGCTTTCATATGTCCAAGACATCATCCAATCAAAGCATTTAAACTTCATGATTACTTCGATTATAGGTTTGAGGCTTCAACCCAAAACAATTTTGTAATCTCAATTCAACTTCTGATATTAATCATTAGATTATTTGAACTCCTGGTGATCACGTATAACTAATGATAAGAAACAAAGGTAATCGCGCTGAATACTTATAAAATGAATGTAAAAAATGAACGTTTTTTTTTATGCGCATGTACTAGTGATATGGACCTATGGGGCATTTTTTTGCGAATCGAACACTTCTTAGACGACCCCCCTTGGACTTACCTAGAAATTCTTTTACAGGTTCTGTACTTGAAATGAGGGAACACGTGTATCAATATTTTCCTTAATTCTTACTATTTTCAGGAATACCCGAATTCGAAATTTTACTGATCTCCCAATTAGGCCAATGTTCAAATAATCATAACCTTAGTTCCATCCATCGTTGAGGCTTGATTTTCCTTTAATTTGAAGATAATGAAACGGATTTCACTCACAAGGAGATACTGGTCACAGAAACTTGCAAATTCATATAGTTATGAACAACTCTACTGTTTAAAATAGATCTACTCACTGTTAACCAAATCAGAGACACTGGAAAGGTACACCAGTGTTGAGGGAATATTGATTTGTTAGGTGCGATGCGTCGAGAATTGACACGCTATGTCCACGACACTCATGACTGCACGCCTTAGGACACTCTTCGCTTAATAGATGAATTCTCCTTGGTTCATGAACAATTTTCTTCGTTACCAGTGTTTGAATGACACGTTTTCATGATGGATGGATGTAAACTATCACAATATTATATATATGTGACTATTGGAAGATGAAAAAGCATCGTCATATGTTTCAGGATAACGGGTACTGTTTTTATAAAAATTTTACGATCATATCACCATTCCATTCTATAATGAATTCTATACAGCACGAACATCAGAGTGCTATTTATTAATACCGACATAACACTGTGAGAAAAATTTGGGGTAGCAGATACAGCAATTGCGATAAATTTGACAAAATCCACATGTCAATATAGGGATAGAATTTCTGCGGTGGAAATTCTACATCATTTTTGCTGTAAATTGGAAACGTCGCAATTCTACCGCAATCTGATGTAATTTTAACATACCCACTTCATAATTATCACATATATCAAATGTAAATTCTATTGTCGTAATGAATGAAATGTAAACAGTATGACAAGCGATATTTACTCCAAACTTATGGAATTTGTACATCAGTCTGATGTAAAATACATGGTAGGATTTTTGAATAAAATCTCAATCGCTCATTTATATATCCTATGCATACGCGAGAACTACACTGTTATGAATTTCTGATTGAATTTTCAATGACAAGTAATGGAAGCAATTTCCACTCACGTGAATGGAGAATGATGTACAGTAGTATTCAAAATCCAATAACCAGTTCTTCAAATTTCATGCTCATGTTCATGGTTTTTGAGAGAAATCATAATTGAAAATTCGATAACAAATTTTGTGAATTTCATGCACATGTTCATGATTGTTGAAAAAAAAATCACCTTCACAAGTTTTGAACGCGGGACGTCGAAACCGGGCTCCAAAACTCTATCACTCAAGCCACCACTACTTGTGGGGATGGGAGCATTTTTCTGCCTACATGACCTTGCGTTTATTCTTCGAACTTGTGAATCAAGATGTACTTGTGATGTAGAAACACTGAACAAATCGTGTGATCTAACTAGTACATAGTTGAGGTGGACACGTAGATGCCTTCATCGAAGCGTTAGTATACAGGGTGACCCAAGTGAGAAAAACTGTATTTCAAGGGTTTATTTTGCAGCCATAATGCAAGAATTTCCCGTCTTTTGGAGACAAATTTTTTGAGATGTGAGCATTTTGAATTTTTTTTTCTCAAATCCAAATTAACTTGGATCACTTTTGTTATTTCCAGTTGGATACCATTACAACCATGATTTGATTATAATCATAATGACATTATAATGATATTTTTGTTCGAAACATTTCTCCTAAATTCTTGGGGATGGAAACGGTGGGAAATGAGGTTGATGAAAAAGTTCTACTGCATTATGTGTGAAGCAACGCTCAACAAACAAATCAAAACGATAATAATGTCAGAGAAGAAATCGAACACAAAACACAACAAATGTCATGTCCAAAACATTGTAAATGACTTTAATTCAATGTTTTGGAAACGACATTCATTGTGTTTTGTGTTCGATTTCTTCTCTGAAAGTATTATTGTTTTGATTTCCATTGGAATCCCGTACAAAATCTGCATTTCAAAATCATCCAGTTCTCTGTCGCTATTTGGAAGAAACACATCATTTGACGACTAAATATCATGTCAGATTACACCCCAAACGATATTGTTGATATTTTATTGTGTCTCGGTGAAGCGCAGGGAAACTATCTTAGAGCTGTACGAATTTTCAAACGACGTTTTCCGAATCGAAGGTGTCCATCTCATGTCGCTATCCAATCTGTCGAACAACGTGCGCGTTGAGGTTTTATGAAACGAAAAAGAGCCAATAAAGTTTATGATGATAACAATGAGCCTGATGAGATTGCTTGTTGTGCTGGGATTAATCCACATTAATCCTCATACCAGTGTTCGGGATATTGAAAAAGCAACCGGGATTCCCCGATCCACAGTTCACCACATGTTAAAATCAGTTCAATATCATCTGTACCACATCTGTTTGGTGCAATCGTTGACAGCTGAGGATTTCGTAGCAAGGATGAACTTCTGCACATGGGCCCAGGGTAAAATTGAGGAAGATCCTACTTTCTTTCAACGCGTTATGTTCTCTGACGAGGCAACATTCCAAAGTGTAGGAATTGTAAATAGGCACAATAGTCATTATTGGAGTGCTCAGAACCCTCACTGAGCCCTCACGGCCGATGACGTGAGTTTTGAGCCTTAATTGTATTCAAACATACAATGGGTAGAATTGAATTTCAAATATGAAAAGTAATATTCACCTCTTTATTATTTTTACCAAGTGCGAAATTTTTAATGAATTCAAGAACACCACGCTCTTGGAAAATCTCCGAGCATATTTGATTCGAAGTAATTTCTAAAGGTTTAGAGAGTCATGAAAACTGTTCAGAAACTTTGTGCGAATCCATACAGTAATTTTCAAATCAACTGACCATTATGATTCAGTGAGTCATGAGAAATTTTTATTTAGAAACTTTGTACGAATTCATACAGTAGTTTTCAAATCAACTGACCAGTATGAAATGGCTAGTGTTCAGGTGCTACACTGTGAAAAATCTTCCTTATGAAGTACTCATATCTGAATTGGGAGATCACAGTTTCTTTGTTGAAGTACTACGTTGAGCATAGAGGAAATAAATTCTTATCGTAAAAGGCTTACGCTCAACGTACAAGAAATAAATTTTTTTAGAAAAGTCCTACACTCAGCGTAGTGATATTACACAAGTTTGGAAATTCTTCACGCTCTGTGTAGGTTATAAAGTTTGCTACACTCAGCATGGGCAATTTACAAACTTTTGTGATATGACTTTCCAAAAAAAAATTTATTTCTTCTATGTTGAGCATAAGACTTCCACAATAAAAATTTATCTTTTCAATGCTGAACGTAGTACATCAACAAAAAAACTGTGATCTTCCAATTCAAATATGAGTAATTCCCAACAAAGTTTTTTTACAGTGTAGCGCCTGGATGGTAGCCATTTGATACTGGTCGGTTGATTTGAAAACTACTGTATGAATTCGTACGAAGTTTCTAAATAAAAATTTTTCATGACTCACTGGATCATAATGATCAGTTGATTTGAAAATTACTGTATGGATTTGTACAAAGTTTCTAAAAATTTTTCATGACTTACTGAACCGTTAGAAATCACACTGAACGAATTTAATCCATAATTACAATTCTTAAATCCCTATGGAACAGAATATATTTGTTTTATTATCGACATATATTGAGAATAGAAATTTGTGAGAATACAGATATTCAGAATTATTCATATTTATAAATAGACTCATTTGAGAACAGAAATAATTAGGAATAGAAATATTTGAGAGGAGAGATATTCACGAATAGAAATATTCGAACACAGACTGAATGGAGAATGAAGGAATATCTCTTTTCTCGAATATATCTATTTCTATGCCTAAATAACTGTATTTCTGAATGATTTTACACTCGATAAGTATATTCTTGAGGGTATCCCATTGGCCCCACAGTTACCAAATCTCTCTACCCAAAATACTCGGGAGGAATTCGATAAAAGAGAGACAATCAACCAACCAGACGCTTCTTTGGTACGTTACAAGGTCTGGCTGGTTGATTTGTTCCATTTTATTGAATTGTCATAGAGTATTTTGAGTTGAGAGATTTAGTAACTCTAGGGTCTATGAAATGTTCAAAATGTATTCAAAGTGATTCATGATCATTAAAAAGCAATATTGTATCGAATATCTGAACCATTTAATATTCATGATATTTGAGAATTGAATCATTCCAAAACCAAGATAAGTAAAAATAAAAATGAAGGTTTGTGAGAACACAAATATAATCCAGCTTGAATGGAACAGCTGGAAAGATGGAACTTTGGGAGAAAACATTCAGAATGAATTGTCACATCCAGTCACATCAGTCAAGTTGACTTGTAGTTGTTCTGTAGCAATTTCTATAATCAGAATATTGTATCTGCTCAATTTTCGTTGAGTTGATCCTGAACAGTCTCTCTAATCATTCATCAATTGGTCAGTGGAATGCACCCGATGCGAAGATTTGTGGTATATCCACTGTGCTCCTATCTTTTCTGCATTTTCTTTCAACGCTACTTACATCCTTCTTGCTTTTTCTTCATCTACCCGTGATTCTATTGGAAGAATCTGATAATAGTGTACCTAACGCAGGGACCTGTAGTATATCCACTGCACTCCTGCCTTTTCTACATTTTCCGTCCACGCTACCTGATGATATTGATCGTGGTGGTACGTAACATACAGATGTATAGTATACCTGCATCCTCTCTACTTTTTCTTGATCCACCTGTAATTTTACTCAAAGAATCTACGAAAACCATCTTGTACATAGTTCATAATTTTGATTCGGATGTCATATTTTAGTATACCTGAACTGCTCGGTGACTAACCTTATTTTGGAATGTTTTTCAAACTTGCTATGATTGAATTCACATTCATCATCTATTCACCATTCTGTTCCATCATTTGTTCACGATTCTGATTACAGAATAGTGGATACTAGCAGACTGTCCATTAGAGATGATGGTATATCCATTACACTTTTGCATGTAGAAAAATAGCAAATAAACTCCAATAATCACCCTTGAGCAGGCTCGGTATGATCTTTCTTATTGATTGCCTACGATCCTAATTGGAGGAATCGACAGTGGAGCCTTCCGAAGTTGACTGCAGTGATGCCAGCACCCTCTCCATCTGACCATTTCTCGTCCCCACCATCACAGCCGGGTGTACGCACACATTGGAACCCGTATTCATGTGATTCGGAAGCGGTCGATTCACTCCGAGTCGGCGTGGACAATCGAGAGAGAACCAACTATCCGTCGGTCTTTGTCTTCTCAATATGTTTTACGATCGACTGACTCCGTGCAAGATCGGAAAAAGTTTGAAGCCCACGCGGTCGACTTACCGAAAAGTTCCACCGCTTTTTCTTTCCCAAGCGACAATTTTATTGTAATCAGTATCGAACTGACTTACCCGGCACCCCGGGCAATTCTTGGCCG
Organism: Gonatopus flavifemur; assembly: GCA_018340375.1. Taxonomy (NCBI): domain Eukaryota; kingdom Metazoa; phylum Arthropoda; class Insecta; order Hymenoptera; family Dryinidae; genus Gonatopus; species Gonatopus flavifemur. The sequence goes on along the minus strand of JAFFJZ010000036.1, from coordinate 1,399,077 downwards.
GGGCCCTTCGATATTTTTTTTTTTTGTTTTTTCAATTAAAGAGCCAGTTCAATACTGATTATCCAATTATCAGGATGAAATATAGATTTGATGCATCGCATTATTCAATTAAATTGAAATCGAATATAAGTAAATTATTTTTCAATTATTATTTATTTCTCGAAAATTTTATGAGATCATTGGTTATTCTTATGACTGATTATGAAGTTATCAAGAACTCCTATATGTATTCCATGGAAATTTTACGATAGTTACGCATTTTTGATCATCATTTCAAATCATGATGATTTTTCAATGAATTTCATTAGAATTGTCAATCAATCGATGGTTGGAAAATTCTAAGATAGTTTGGGGATCTATGATAAATGTCCTGCGGTGAAGTCCATCATTTTCCCTGATCAATTAATCTTCAGAAACACTATGATATTCCAATGAGGATAATCAAATCAACATCGATTATCAGATGTAGATCAACATCAAAATAATAAGACTGAATATTCAATTGATTGGGTGCAAATCATTTTCAATGGACCGAAAAATTAGATTCGAGCATTCAAATTGATATTTCATCATTCCACGCACTATCGGTCTCTCTCCTTCGCTGCATCACTTCATAGACGTAATACGTGGATCTGAATATTACAAGACCCCATAGCCGAGCGGCAAAAGACATGGTTCTTGCGAAAGAACGGTCGAGTTCGATTCTGTGTGGAGACATTTCATTTTTTTCTGTCATCTCTCTGGTGAATAATCAAATTTCACATCCGATTATTATTTTTTATGTCATTACATCGTCATGTCATCAATGATTCTGATCTTTCAGGATGCACTTGCGGATTCGACCAAGTACAGGTTCGAGTCGATTGGAAATTCCCCAAACATCCGTGTCCATGAGATATAGATCGATCGATGCAAAATCTTCTGGAATGAGAAATGGATAGCACTTCGGAGGAACGTTTTTGGAAAAGTATACTTGCAAATTCCATCAAACTCTTCGAAGAATTGGTGAAAAAATTTTTCATTTATTTATTTCGTTTATACGGGTATGAAAGACCCTTCGGTACATAGAATATACATTATTTGAACCACATTATATATATCATGCATCAGAGCTTTAAGCATCATGTCAAGCTCGACTACATGCATCTTATATTACAACAACGGTTAACGTGAATAATTATAGATGAAAAGGACAATCACATATCAAATTCGACAAATAAGAGGAAAAGAATTCCTAAGATCAGAATAGAATGAAAATAATTCAAGCACATCACTGTGAGAATTAGCTGGGATAGATATCCGATTTACCGAATCAGAATAACCGTATCTCGATTTATAAGAAATTGGATTGAACAATTTATGGCGTCTCAATGAACGAGACGGGAGATCAAAACGTACGAGTCCAAGCAGTTGAGGGCAGCGAATTTCCCCATCAACAATTCTATACAAAAATGAGAAATCATTGAGCAAACGACGTGATTCCAAGGAAGGCAAGTTAAGTAGAGACATAATCAATGAGTAATCATGACAAGTGACGCTCAACGGACGGCCTATCTGATGTGCAGCAAAACGCAGAAACTTATGCTGAACTCTTCCCAAGTCTGAACAATCCCGAATCAAATGAGGACTCCAAATTTGAGACGCATACTCGAGATGAGGCTTAGCTAAAGTACAATACAGTGTTCGAAGTGCAACAGGATCACGGAAATCTTCATAAACGCGCTTGATAAATCCGAGAGATCTCATGGAAGTAACAACTATGTAATTGTAATGATCTGAGAAGTTGAAACGAGAGTCAAATGAAAATCCAAGATCACGAACAGTATTTATAGGTGATAACAGAGAATGAGACAAGTTATAAGGAAAATAAATAGCATTTTTACCTCTATAAAATCCCATCACATGGCATTTAGTGAGATCCAATGACATATCAGATAGCACACACCAAGGTTGTAACCGATCCCCATCAGATTGCAGATTTTGAGCATCTCTGTAAGTTCTTATAATCATGAACAGTTTCAGGCCATCAGCAAAAAGGAGATGTTTGCAGTACCTCAGAATCATAGTGATATCATTAATGAGAATAATAAATAATAAAGGACCTAGATGTGAGCCTTGCGGTACACCTGAGGATACAAGAAACGAATCAGAAAAATATTGAGAGACACGAACTGATTGCGTACGATTCAGAATATAACTCTGTGACCACGACAAAAAATTTCTGCGAATACCTGAATTACTTAATTTATTTAACAATATATTATGATCAACTCTGTCAAAAGTCTTTGAGAAGTCTGTGTACATAGTATCCACCTGGGCATTGTGATCAAGCGCAGAGGACACGACATGAGAAAAAATAGACAAGTTCGTTACGGTAGATTTTCCAGAAGTGAAGCCATGCTGGAAATCAGAAATTATATCAGAAAAGAGTGGTGTTATTTCATCAGTAACTATGTCTCCAAAAATTTTCGGCATAACATTCATGATACCAATTGGTCTATAGTTTCTCACGTCAGAACGGTCCCCAGATTTGAAGATACGAGTAATTGAGTTGGATTTCCATTGAGAAGGAAATATTCCTGAGGATGAAGAGCTGTTGAAGATCAACCACAAAGGCCGAGGAATTACGAACTTGCAAGATTCTAGAAAATTCGGAGGAATCCCATCATCAGCAGGACCGGAAGAAGTTTTCAAGGATGAGATTTCATTGAACACTTCATCGATATTGATGGATAAATCGGGAAGATCGACATTGAGAGTAGATTCTGGTAAATTACAAGGAACAACGGGATAGTTTTGATAAACTGATCTGAAATAAGATGCAAATAAGTTCGAAATAGCAATACCAGTATTGTCAATAGTAATGTCTGAATGCATCACCAGGGGTATACCGTTCTGATTCCGCTTACTATTGACAAAGTTCCAAAAGCTTTTGACATTTGTAGGAATGGACCCTCCAACGTAATGAAGATAAGACAAGTAACATTGGCGAGTCGAAACTTCACATTGAGCTCGCAAGTTACTGAAGATTAAATAATCTTCAAAGCAATTTGACTCTTTGTACCTATTGTGAGAAATTTTCTTTTGACGAATAAGTTTAATTAATTCCGAAGAAAACCATTTTGGATAAGAACTATTCTTCAATACATACTTTGGTACGAATGAATCAACTGCATTACCAGGTGTGTAAGTATGAAACCGGGATTTGCCTATAGGTGGCGCTAGATGTCGATGCAGTTACCAACACATCACGTCAGCAGTGTCTTGTTATTATATTGATATCCAACAAAGATTTCCAACTCACAATAACACGAGTCTGATTCAGTAGCATTAGTTTATTAGAGATAAACATGTCGAGTTTTGTGCCAACAAATTACGATTTGCGGAGAGCACTACTTTTCTGTTTTCATCTGAAGAAAACCGCAGCCGAATCGTATCGAATGCTTGTGGAGGCGTTCGATGAGCATGCTCTCGGTAAAACACACGGTTTCGAGTGGTTCAAACGGTTCAAAAGTGGCGATTTTGACGTCAGGAACGAAGATCGTGGGAGACCACCGAAAAAGTTTGAAGACGCTGACCTCCAAGCCTTGTTGGACGAAGACGACGCTCAAACACAACAACAACTGGCGGATCAGTTAGAGGTGACCCGAGAAGCCATCTCCCTTCGGTTGAAAGCCATGGGAAAGATACAAAAGGTGGGGGAATGGGTTTCACATGAACTCAACGAAAGAGAGCAGGAAAACCGCAAAACATCATGCGAAATGCTGCTCGCCAGGTTCCAAAGTAAGTCATTTCTTCATCGAATTGTGACTGGCAATGGAAAGTGGATATATTTCGAGAATCCTAAGTGCAAGAAGTCATGGGTTACTCCGGGTGAACCATCAACATCGACGGCAAGACCAAACTGCTACGGACGAAAGACAATGCTGTGTGTTTGGTAGGATCAGAAGCGCTCAATCTACTACGAGCTGCTGAAACCTGGGGAAACTGTCAATACTCAACGCTACCGACAACAAATGATCGATTTGGATCGAGTTGTGCGTGAAGAACGACCAGAATACCAACAAAGACAATCCAAGGTGATTCTGCTGCATGACAATGCACCAGCACACAAAGCAAAACAGGTCCAGGAAACGATAGAGTCGTCCCGTTGGGAAATTCTTCAGCACGCGTCCTACTCACCGGACCTTGCCCCATCCGATTAATACTCGTTTGCATCGATGGGAGACGCACTTGCTGAGCAGCGCTTCACTTCTTACGAAGATGTACGAAAATCCCTCGATGACTGGTTTGCCTCAAAAGAGCAACAGTTCTTTTGGCGCGGAATCCACAAATTGCCAGAGAGATGGGAAGAATGTATAGATAGCGACGGACAATACTTTGAATAAGTTACTTTGTATTATATCATTACAATAAACGTATTTTTTCTGTACAAAAATTCCGGTTTCATACTTACACACCTTTTATATAAATGAAGATACAAAAAATCAACAGCTTCAGTAACATTCAAATTATGCAATTCATCGTCCCAGTTGATAGAACCTGAATATCCACAAATTGCACTGTAATTCGCCTCATTAAAATCATATTTGATGGTTTTATTGGGGACCAGTAAAACACTTTCACGGAGGTTGAGCTTAGATACAAGAGAAGAATGAAAGTTGTCACACGCGGGAAAAGGATCCAGAGCAATATTGACATCAATACGATTGTTATCAGAAAAAATAAGATCAAGTATGTTACCATGAGAATTTCTGGAAGTATTAAGTTGAAACAAATTCAATTCATTGGAATATTCGAGAACATATTGCGCAGAAGTCATTTCATTGGGAGTCGAAACAGGTAACAGTGAGAAAGATAATTTGGAATCACTATTGCTCCAGGAAATGTGAGGTAAATTGTAATCCCCGTACAAGTATGAGGAGTTGAAGTTCTCCTTGAGGAGGATTTCGCCAACGCTCCTATAATGGTCCAAGTATATTGAAGAATCCGAAGCAGGTGGAATGTAGACAGCCCCAAACAACAACGACAAAGAACCAAAATAAACTTTGACTAAAGATGTTCAACTTTGGAATAAGAAGATGAGACGACACAGCTTCGATGGGTATCCTTAACGGCGATTAAGACCCCACCTCCCCGCGAAAATTGACTGGTGAGTCTGTTCCTATCCATACGATAAACTGCATAGCCATGTCAACCAATTTCAGGAGATAGAATATCCTCGCGCAGCCAGGTTTCAGATAAGATAATAATATCATAACATGGATCTGATATAGCAACAGAGCAATGAAGTTGATCAAGTTTAGTTCTCGAGCCACGAACATTCTGATGATACACCAAAGGGTCGATTAAGCGTTTTTTCTTTGGTGAGCAGGAACTATTTTAGGTATCCCATTGAAATAGCGAATAGTCCTTGGAGGGTCATTCAGATTCTCCAACTCTTCACGTAAGTTCGACAGATGATTCCGTTGCTTCAAGGTGCGATCTTGCGATATTCTGATTGAACCATTGTACAACGATTTGTTACAAAGAATCTCAATGGGTATGTTCCGTGATGCAAATGTGACACAGATCGGACGAGTTTTCGGAGCATCCTTCTTTTTACCGATACGACGAATCTGCACATTGTCGTAAGTATCAGGTCTGATTTTTTGAAGATCAGGAACCATAACATGATCAGGAGACCCTTCCCTCGAAGATTCTTCAACGTTGAAGAGTAGAATGTCACATGCTCTTCGATGTCGTTCATTCAGCTTATCTATCAATTCTCCCTCATTGTAGAAACCTTGTGAAGAAGAAGGGGCAGACGATTCCAAGGTGGATAATCTCGTGGATAATCCCGCCACAGTGTTGGATGAAGAATTTAATTCGATCCCAAACGCGTTGAACCGGTTGCTGAGTTTCGAACAAGCAGAATCAACGATGCTCTGAATTTCCGATAAAAAACCTGACTGATCCAACACGCCAACAAATTTTTCCGCAAGATCAACAGAAGTATCAGAAGATGGAAGAGGCCCCTTGCAGTCAATCAGTACTCCATTATGCCATGGATGGTAACTTCTCGCTAAACACGACGAACCAGGATGAGATATAACACTGCATGAATCACAAGATACCGGTTTATCCACAATTCTGGAACATCCTTTACACACTTTTTCGGGCATTTTTCAGTTTATATGATGATACAAAAATTTTTGAATTCCAATAACCGGCAAGTATGAGATCCACTGTACCCAGGTGAACGGGAACGCACACACGAAGAGTGTCTTATCATACGTGAGTACACGAGATGTGTATAAGTATCAACGAATAGGATAGACCTTGTGTAAACAATATGTCACGACGAGTGAATAAACCAATGTGTTAGGGATAGATTTACTGAAAATCGCGTGCAAAAACCCAGTCAGTCGGAGAAATTCACACAATAAGCCTACTTATGGAACAAGCAACAATATAACAAAGAATAAGAATTAAGTGAACACGATAAATCATTAAAATACGAAATTTTGTAGAGAGCGAAACATTTCACGTTGTCACAACTATACTGCGGTTCTCAATTCAAAACTTTGTCTCCGTGGAATATAGACCGATCGATTCGAAATCTTCTGAGAAGGAAAACAATGAATATCACTTCGAAGGAACGTTTTCAAAAGAGTGTACTCGCAAATTCCATCAATTCCTGTGACGAATTGATGAAAAAATTTCAGAAACTCGTGTCCATCGAATAAAGACCGACCGATTCGCAATCTACGGAAATGAAAAATGAAATCACTACGGAGGAACGTTTTCAAAGAAGTATACTCACAAATTACATCGAACCCTTTGACGAATTGATGAAAAACTTTCGAAACTTTGTCTCCGTGGAATGTAGACCGATCGATTCTGAATCTCCTCACGGAGAGCAATGGATTCTAAGGAGTATGAGAAATATCATGGAGGCTGGAATATTTGATATTATATTTTCGAGTATGAGGACAAGTATCTAGATTATAAGTTTTATAAGTACAAGTATCCATTCACGATGGAGGTGTTTGTTTTGGGGTAGATGGTACTGTCAACCAGTAATATATCAATATAATAACAGCAAGGAAAAAAGTCAGTTCCTATTATAATATAGGATTATTACAATTACTATCTTCAGTTGCTTGAAATAAGAAAAGAATAATATGGAATCGAAAAAAAAAGATATTCCTCAGGACATGAACCCGCCCAGATAACACACGAAGAATTCTTTTTCAAGAGCGAGGATAGAACTCTTCAAGAACTAATGAATTCATATAGAGGTCTGGAGGTGTTCAATCTGTCGAACATTGACAAGCTCTTTGAGAATATCGGAAGTATTGTTTGAGTACTCTTGAGTAGTTCTTGAAGAGTTCTATCCTCGCTCTTGAAAAAGAATTCTTCGTGTGTTATCTGGGCGGGTTCATGTCCTGAGGAATATCTTTTTTTTTCGATTCCATATTATTCTTTTCTTATTTCAAGCAACTGAAGATAGTAATTGTAATAATCCTATATTATAATAGGAACTGACTTTTTTCCTTGCTGTTATTATATTGATATATTACTGGTTGACAGTACCATCTACCCCAAAACAAACACCTCCATCATGAATGGATACTTGTACTTATAAAACTTATAATCTAGATACTTGTCCTCATACTCGAAAATATAATATCAAATATTCCAGCCTCCATGATATTTCTCATACTCCTTAGAATCCATTGCTCTCCGTGAGGAGATTCAGGATCGTTCGGTCTACATTCCACGGAGACAAAATTCCGAAAGTTTCTCATCAATTCGTCAAAGGGTTTGATGTAATTTGTAAGTATACTCCTTTGAAAACTTTCCTCCGGAGTGATTTCATTTTTCATTTCAGTAGATTGCGAATCGATCGGTCTTCATTCGATGGGCACGAGTTTCTGAAATTTTTTCATCAATTTGTCACGGGAATTGTTGGAATTTGCAAGTACACTCTTTTCAAAACATTCCTTCGAAGTGATATTCATTCTTTTTCTTTTCAGAAGATTTCGAATCGATCGGTCTATATTCCACGGAGACAAAGTTTTGGAATTTTTTCACCAATTCGTCAAGGAGTTTGATGGAATTTGCGAGTATACTTTTCCAAAAACGTTCCTCCGAAGTGATTTAATTTTTCATTCCATTAGATTCCGAATCGATCGGTCTTTATTCAATGGACACAAATTTTTGGAATTTTTTCATCAATTTGTCACAGGAATTGATGGAATTTGCGAGTACGCTTTCTCAAAAACGTTCCTCTGAAGTGCTATTCATTTCTCATTTCAGAAGATTCTGCATCGATCGATCTATATCTCATGGACACGAATATTTGAGAAATTTCCAATCGACTCGAACTTGTACTTGGTCGAATCCGCAAGTGCATTCTGAAAGATCAGAATCATTGATAACATGACGATGTAATGACATAAAAAATAATAATCGGATGTGAAATTTAATTTTTCACCAGAGAGATGACAGAAAAAAATGAAATGTCTCCACACAGAATCGAACTCGACCGTTCTTTCGCAAGAACCATGTCTTTTGCCGCTCGGCTATGGGGTCTTGTAATATTCAGATCCACATATTACGTCTATGGAGTAATGCAGCGAAGGAGAGAGACCGATAGTGCGTGGAATGATAAGATATCAATTTGAATGCTCAAATCTGATTTTCCAGTCCATTGAAAATAATTTGCACTCAATCAATTGAATATTCAGTCTTATTATCTTGATGTTGATCAACATCTGATAAACGATGTTGATTTGATTATCCTCATTGGAATATCATAGTGTTTCTGAAGATTAATTGATCAGGGAAAATGATGGAATTCACCGCAGGGAATTCATCATAGATCCCCAAACTATCTTAGAATTTGTCAACCATCGATTGATTGAAAATTCTAATGAAATTCATTGAAAAATCATCAAGATTTAAAATGATGATCAAAAATGCGTAACTATCGGAAAATTTTTATGGAATACATATAGGAGTTCTTGAAAGCTTCATAATCAGTCATAAGAATAACCAATAATTTTATAAAATTTCTGAAAAATAAATAATAATTGAAGAATTATCCACTTATATTCGATTTTAATTTAATTGAATGATGCGATGCATCAAATCTATATTTCATCGTAATAATTGAATAATCAGTATTGAACTGGCTCTTCAATTGAAAAAACAACAACAAAAAATATCGAAGGGCCCCGGCCGAGAATTGCCCGGGGTGCCGGGTGAGTCAGTTCGATACTGATTACAATAAAATTGTCGCTTGGAGAAGAAAAAGCGGTGAAACTCTCCGGTAAGTCGACCGCGTGAGCTTGAAACTCTTTCCGATCTTGCACGGAGTTAGTCGATCGTAAAACATATTGAGAAGACAAAGACCGACGGATAGTTGGTTCTCTCTCGATTGTCCGAGCCGGCTCGAAGTGAACACGACCGCTTCTGAATCACATGAATACGGGTTTCAATGTGTGCGTACATCCGGCTGAAATGGTGGGGACGAGAAATGGTCAGATGGAGAGGGTAAGTCGACTCGATCGACTAAACGCTGGCATCACTGGTTGACTGTCCGTCAAAACTCATGATGTATTCCTGACTTTCCGGTGTGTGGAGGAATTGCAAATAAACTTGAACTTTTCCCCTTGAGCATGCTCGATATGGTCCATTGGATCATCTCCCAACGGCTCTAGCAGGAGAACCTGATAGTAAATTGTTTGTGAGGGGGTCATGGTTTATCCGATAAGATTTCACATAAAAAGTGATGTAGAAATGTGGATAATTCTCTTCGACTAGACCTTGTGTGATTCATTTGATCATTAGCCTGTGGTTCTGGTGGAAAGAACCAACAGTAGCAGACCATTCATCAGGGATTACAGTATATCTGTTGAGCTTTTATCTGTGAAGGAATATTGTATTTTATGAATAATACATCATACAGAGCTTACCTTCTGATATGTTTCAATTTTTCAAATGTAACGAACGGATCTATAGCTTCCTCACACTTTTCCGATGTTTTTTTCTATAGATAACCTCATCATTCATTCATTTTTCATTATTTTTTCTTGTGATCATACCTCGAATCATTTGTGATTTATTGTTCATTGTTGTCCTGATTCCATGAACCGTAACCACCTGCAATTCATCCATTCATTTAAAATCATTCTCTTAATACGATAATAACCTGTCAACACATCGCTTCATTGACAGATTTTTCATGTTTCTAATGAATCGATCATAGATACAATGTATCGCAATGTATACCAGATTATACATACAGATATGAAATCAACGCTATTGGATGTTTGGATTACAATATACATTACCTGAAGTGAATGCTATTGGATATTGGGAGAAAAGGAAAAGGACAGAATATTGCATGTCCCAAGAAGGGAAGAGACAGAATATCTCTATGCCAATGGAAGAAACCCGCCCGAATTCCGATGTTGAAGAACTATCGTCGCTATCGTGATTAAAATAAATCGAAAGTGATGATGAAGAAAAATCCTGATGTTTTGATCGCAGGAGAATTCGAAGCGTTTGTCTCTTGGGATCACGTGAACGGATCAACTTCGTAGTGTTTTTAATCGAAAGTGCGTATTTGAATCATATAGCAGAAGTGTAATTATTTTTCCGTGAAATTCTATGTGTGATGAGTTATTGTGGGTTAAAGATTTTTTGACTATATCAAATCTCGGTTTACATGTATACCCAACCAGAAATTCACAACAGGCGCAGTACTGCACCAGTACTAGCCAAGACTGGCATGGCACTGGCATTTGTCTGGAATGATAACGCTTTCCGTACTGGGGATTGATTACTGATGCTATTATTCGCAATCAGTGCAGGGCCAGTACTGGGTCAGTACCTGGCCGGTATTAAGTTCTCAGTACTGGTTTATCAGTGTAGGCATATTACTGCATTTTTATTTATCCAGTACTGATCCCGTACGTGTTGACCAAGTGTTGGAGACCCAATACTGGCACTGTACTGCACCTGTTGTCAACATTGGCATATTACGGATTTTTCTGATTGGGTAGATACACGGTAGCGCACGACTTATGCTTTCTCATTTTCTTTTTTTAGGGTTTTCATGTACTTGGCGTAGAGACGCTACCGCGTCCCTTGATACAATTTAATAACATAATATCGAGTCCTGCAAACAAATCGGCGGAGAGAGGGAGAGGGCAAGGTGGATTAATCATTGCTATGGATAATCGACGTGATTGTAAAATTCTATGTATAGACGAGAAATTTGTTTCCATCAGATGTAAAAAAACGCCGAGTTGGTACGGTCTACTGCTCTCCGAATGACTATCTCGTACGCTTTATACTCAGATTAGGTGGAATTTTGGATATCATCGCTACAACTCACCCTCATGACATTATTTTAATAGGAAAAGATTTTAACTCTAGAGTTCATAATTTGAATGAGATCCCATTCGATGTCCTACCGGAGTATGTCAACATAGGTGCAAAAAGAAGCTCTCTGGATGAAGAAACAGACCTGGAGGGAGGAGCTTGTGTGAGTTCTTTGAGAGTAATGGTTACGTTTCATCAAATGGAAGAACTCTGTATGATACAACGGCTCAATACACGTATGTGACCAAGGATGGTTGCTCTGTGATGGATTTGGTGTGGTGCGACGCGGCTTCGGTGGAAATGATAGCAAATTTGAGTGTTGTGCAGATCATCACCGGCTCTGATGATTTCCCTGCCAGGGTTACATCAAACGTCAACGTACAACCCACATAACAATTCATGTCTTGTGATGTCTTTTCGATAAGTTTAAGATGTCTTGCGCAACACATTGAGATGTCTCTTAGATGTCCAAAACTCTCCTTTGGTTTGAAAGATATCTAAAAGACCTCTCAAAGATGTCTTCAAAGATATCTTTGAAGATGTCTTCGAAGACCTCTTTTAGAGGACTTTTAGATATCTTTTAGACCAAAGAAGAGTTTTAGACATCTAGAAAACATCTAAATGGGTTGCGCAAGACATCTCAAACTTATTCAAAGACATCGCAAGACATGAATTGTTATGTGGGAAGCGGCTAAATCTGAGAAGAGGATGAGGTGGAAATCCCACCGACAAAATGAATACAACGCCGTCATATTTCCTACGAATCATTCGAAACTCAATCTCTCAATCAACGATCTCTTGGGAAGATGCAAAAATACAAACAAAGATGCTGCGTCGAACTTGGGAGTGGTGGTAACTTTTGTTGGTACTACGATAAAAAATAAGCCTTGGGATGGGGGCCAAATCAACGACAAACCAAATCAACGAAAAGTTGGTCGAATAGAGAGATACGTCACACTCTCTCTTTCCAAACACTGATTTCGTCGATTTGTATTTCCGTTGATTCGGCTCCCATCCAAGCCTTGGTATGATTTAGAATGTAGGAAATTAAAAAAGGAACTAAATGAGTGTCTGAAAAATTCTAGGAGATATAAATCCCAGAATCATACAGTTGATCTCATATATTATGAATGGGGGTCGGTCGTTAGCTCTTGATCGAGACAGACGTGTTTATATCGCTCTGATAATCCTCTTTGTATACGTAGTATTATTGTACACTTCTACTGTTCACCTCATTGCTCGGATACTCGAGATCATGACCACGAACAACGAGTTAAAGGAATTAATCATGAATTCGAATTCTGGTATTGTGAAAATTAATGAAAATACCTCTTCTCTTAACGAAAAAGTGGGAAATATTGAGTTATCTTTCAATGAATCAAAAGTTACCCAACAGCAGACTATTGAGAAAGTGCAAAAGAATAAGGTGCAGTGTGTTAAAACTGAAAAAGAATTTGCAACTTATAAACGTGAAATTCAGTTCCTCAAAAAGGAAGTGAATACATTGAGCAATCAACAGCGAGCCAGAAACCTCATAATCTTCAACAAAGACGACTCTCAACAAACAAATTCTGAACTATTTAAGTCAATTATAGATATCTTCAAAGCGGCGAACGCCGACGTTGAGGACCAAGATATCGAGGTAATTAAACGCCTTGGCAATACTGTTGGAAATCGTCCGATTCTAGTCACATCCTCTAATGTGCGAGTTAAGCGCTCTATACTTTTTAAAGTGAACAATTTCCGTACATTGAACCTGAGTATCTCCGATGACCTCACTACAGAACAACGTACGGAACATAAGACCTTGAGGGAAGCCCAAAAATTTCTGGAAAATACGGGAAAGACCACAAAATTGGAACATTCTAGCTTAGTTGTCGATGATGTACGATATGATGTTTTTAGTATTAAAGAGGTGATCAGACGCTTAAAAAAGCCCGAAAATGACCCATCCATTTCCGAGGATGAAGGCAGCGATAGTACATACTCGCAAATCTCTAACCAGTCCTCTGTAAGTCATGAGAGGGGGCGGCCTCCAAAGGGATCTGGATCTAACGTTGGGAAGGGAACAAAAGTTTCTCCGTCGTTACTACCGTTCCAGCAAGGACCGAAAGCCGACGACTATCAATCTACCTCTGATCCCATATAGCAACTAGAAATTCCCAAAGAACAATGCAGTCGAGTCATTTTTTGGAATGCACACGGTTTTGCCAGTATCTCCGACATCTTGGATATTTATATTCCGGGGGACGTTGTGTGCATCTGTGAAACCTGGCTCAGAGATCATCCAAGCCATCTACCCCACGGATTCAGCACGCTTCAAATCCACTCCATTTCAGCAGTAAAGACCGCTCAAAAGGGCCGAGCCTCGGGGGGGCTTCTGGTCTTCTTCCAAGAATCAGCGGTCACATCCTCCGAAGTGCTGCACCTCTCCAAGGACATTGTATTTGTGGAACTGAACGGTATTTATTTGATCGTAATAATAGAAATAGCATACTCCCCACCGACCTCGGATTATGATGACTTTCTAGGTAAATTTAGTGATTTATCTCGTTATTCTCGACTAGATTTGCTAACCTCCCAATTATCGTTGGGGGTGATTTTGACTGCAGATTCGCGGATTCGAATCAGCTAGACTTCTCTTTTCCAATGAATAATCTCCCCGTCTCTGCTGTTAGGTCATCTTCTGATAAAATTCTGAACAACAGGGAAAGAAAATTGTTTGAGACTATGGAGAGTGGGGATTTCACTCTTCTTACGGGCGAACTGCTGGAGATCATCCTGGCTCTCTCACTCATGTAAGTCACAAGGGTTCATCAACAATCGACTTGGTTTGGAGCAATTATGTAGGAGTAACTGTAGTGAATGACTTTGAAATCAAATATATACCCACATTGTCTGATCACTTCCCGGCAGTTGTTTCGTTCAGCCCCAGTGATGCCAGTATTGCCTAGAAAAATCTCCAGATATTTTGGTATTGGTCATTTCTTTTCAAACTGAAAATATGATTGGCTGGTTGTACGAGAAATAACCAATCATCAGATGCTGAAGATTTTTCTAGGGAATACTGGCAACGCTGCTCAGCCCTTACTATTCTGCCAATAAATTGCTTCTAGAAAATCCAAATCGAATCAAATGGCAACCACTTTCAACTCAGAGTCATCATCAGTACATGAGCCACTCTCTAAATGTCTCGGCAATTTATAACTCCCTGAATGAGTTAGCCAACAATTTAACAGACTCGATTATTGATGTTTCGCATGAGCTAGGAATGAAGGTTAATGGTAGAAAAAGTATGCATCATAAACCCTGGTTTCATGAAAAATGTATGAAGAGCAGGAGAGATTTGATATCAAGACTAAGAGAATGTAAAAGAAGTAATTTCATAGAATCTGATAAACCTGAATATTTAGCAAGTGAAATAAAACATAAAAAATTAATAACTTTGAAGAAAACTGAACATAATTACAAGATATTGAATGAGTTGGCCTCCTCTAAGAATCACCACACTTTCTGGAAAGAGGTGAAAAAATTCAGACCACGTGTCTCAATGGATGATCCTATTGACTTGGATACTTGGCAAAAATACTTCAGCTCAATATATCCTCCTCGGAATATATCTCATCCTTTCACTCCTGTAATCTCTTGCAATCAGATGTTGGATGGTGAGATCACTTAGACAGGAGTTCTCTTAAGCCTCAAAAGTTGTAAATTTGGGAAAGCAGCCGGGATCAACAGCTTTTCGTTTGAGTTTTACGCACATTTACCACAAAACTGGATCCTGTATTTACAGATTTTCTTGAACAAGATTCTCGATTTGGAAACGGTGCCGGATTCGTGGTCTCGGATGGCTGTAAGAATGATTCACAAGAAGGGCGACAAGTAGTGAAGGGCAATTTATCGATATTTGTGGATATCAATATTTTTGTCGATATATCGATATTTTTCATCCATATTTATCTGTCCGATATATATCGTTATCGATACACTACCGGTCAGAAGTATTCGAGCACCTCTCGAGAAAACGCGAAATTTTAAAAGTTTCATATGTCAGCCGGAAATTATCGCACATTCAAAAATAAGGAACCGTTTTGAAGGGCGAAGTGTGCTCTTTCAAGGAATCTTAGTCTCACTCACCTGACTGGAGTTCGTTATTAACCGCGTTCGGTTGAACTTACAACTTTTTTCGATTTTTTTTCCGACTTTTCAAACCTTTGCATGTTTTTGGGTGATTCTTCCCTGGGAAAATGAGATCATACATTCAATAGAGCATGGATTCAGCTTCAAAATGATCTCTCATTTTTCTCCCTCGGATCATTCCTTTCAGAGTTATGTCTTTTTTTGTGAAAAAAGTGGATTTTCAGACAAAGTGCTGTAACTCTGGAAGTATCGTTCCAGTCAAAAACTGTTGAGGGGAAAAAAGTTTCGTTTCAACGGTCTCCACATGCATGAAAATTTTGGGAGTTATTGAGGCACATTTAATTTCCGCCACTTTTCTCATCTTTGGTGGAACACCTTGCAGTCTCGAGATCATCAATCAATTCAAATATTCAACAAAGAATAATCGTCAGATCAGTCTACAGTGGTGAAATTCTTTTGTCCATGCAAAACGATGCATTCGTCGTGAAAAACTATCGATATTCATTCATCGAATCAAACAAATGATAAATTTCATATGCAACTGCTTCATGAAAAACAATGCGTTAATCGTGATAAATACAGGCTAGCCTCCTATAACGCAACTGTTTTATTCAATTATAATTCTACGGGTTATTAGTTATGCCTAAAACCCGCGAAACAAGTCAAGAAACACGTGCTGTGATAGTGGCATCACGTGAAGAGGGATATTCTTTGAGAGAAATTTCGAATAGAGTCGGTGTAACTAATTCGACCGTATTGTATACCCTGGAGCGATACCAAAGTACAGAATCGAATTCCAATCGGGCTCGATCTGGCAAGTCGCGAGTTACTTCGAAAGGAGAAGATAAGTTTTTGCGTATTCAAAGTAAACGACTAAGGATGAGAACAGCACCTGACTTACAACAAGAACTGAATGCAACTCGTGATTCCCCTTTGTCTGTCTCAACCGTTCAACGTCGTCTGCGAGATTCTCGCCTCATGGGACGTATTGCTGCGCGAAAACCTTTATTACGTAAGCAAAACAAAATTAAACGTTTGAATTAGGCTCGCGCACATTTAAGTTGGGGCATAGAAGAGTGGTCGAGATCGAACGAATCAAAATTTGAATTATTCGGAACGAAACGTCGAGTTTACGTCCGTCGAATGAAAGGTGAACGAATGCTTAATCAATGTGTAACACCCACAGTGAAACACGGGGGAGGATCAATCATGATATGGGGGTGTTTTGGAGGACTAAAAGTAGGTGATTTATTCAAAATTGAAGGTATTTTAAAGAAAGAGGGATATCATAGTATCTTAAAAAACCACCTAATACCTTCTGGAAAGAGGTTAATTGGAAACGGGTTCATTCTGCAACAGGATAACGATCCCAAGCATACTTCCAAATTGTGCACAGGATACATACGGAAGAAGGAAGACGCGCATGTGAGGAAAATGAGACCAACGAACAACCAGGAACTATGGCAATATTTGCAAACATGTTGGAGTCAGATATCTCCTATGACATTGGAGAAATTATTATTGAGGATGCCGAGAGTCTGCAAGGCGGTGGTAAAAGCAAGAGGTGGCTATTTCGAAGAATCTGCAATTTGAAATCAGAATTTGAATTGATTTTGAATTTTAATGTTGATTGTATACATATGTACATATTTTGATTGAGAAATATAATTTGAATGAGAACAATTTGATTTTCCAATTTTATGATGAGCATGCTCGACTGTTATAATCTATCCTACACGGTTTATTTTGAAATTTCCGGGATTTCATATTCACAATCACTGGCATTCTGACCACGAAATTCACGTCACTATGGGGTTCCCAACAAAACATAATTATAACATGGATCTACAACGAAGGAAAAAAATGTTCACCACTGTAGACTCATCTGCCGATTATTCTTTGTTGAATATTTGAATTGATTGATGATCCCGAGACTGCAAGATATTCCACCAAGGATGAGAAAAGTGGCGAGAATTAAATATGCCTCAATAATTCCCAAAATTCTTATGCGTGTAGAGAACGTTGGAACGAAACTTTTTTCCCCTTAACAGTTTTTGACTGGAACGATACTTTCAGAGTTACAGCACTTTGTCTGAAAATCCACTTTTCTCACAAAAAAGGACATAACTCTGGAAGGAATAATCCGAGGGAGAAAAATAAGAGATCATTTCGAAGCTGAATCCATGCTCTATTGAATGTATGATCTCATTTTCCCAGGGAAAAATCACCCAAAAACATGCAAAGGTTTGAAAAGTCTGAAAAAAAATCGAAAAAAGTTGTAAGTTCGACCGAACGCGGTTAATAACGAACTCCAGTCAGGTGAGTGAGACTAAGATTTCTTGAAAGAGCACACTTCACCCTTCAAAACGGTTCTTTATTTTCGAATGTGCGATAATTTCCGGCTGAGATATGAAACTTTGAAAATTTCGTGTTTTCTCGAGAGGTGCTCGAATACTTTTGACCGATAGTGTATATTTTACCTTGAAAATATCGAAATTCAACATATACTTTTTGGTGATGGATTCATAAAAATTTTCAAATAATCAGAAGAATAAAATATTTTTTAATTTTTCATCAGCTTGGAAAATTTTCTCTTGCCAGAATGACCAACTGTGCATAATTCATGCATTTTTTCCCTTAGATTATTTTATCAAAACATTCAATTGAATGGAATGGCCAATGAAGTGAATTGAACAATTTCAGAATTGGTCATATTGACTTTTGTTCACTCAAAACACCTATCGGCAGCATGGATATACAAGTCCGGGAACTTTGATGGTGAGGGAAGTCTCTATTGGAGGCTATGTTATCTGGTGCAATCTCCGCAATCTTTCGTTGTGTTCAATTCTTGGTGTCATGCCGCGCAAAATTTTACTCACGAGTCGCGACGCTATACCTTGATCGTAGCGTCACTCATACATCTAAGAACATCAAATTATGAGTTGTGTATTCACTTTTTCAATTTCAACGGTGATATTTGGATTTTCGACATTCATGAAAACCCTGACGAAAATTTTTGTCATAATTTCTCATAATTTCTCATTGTCCTAATTCATGGAGAAGATATGAGTATTTCTATTGTCCTTCCTCATATTTTCTCCATGAATTGGGACAATGGGAAATTATGAGAAATTATGACAACAATTTTCGTCAGGGAATCTCAAGTTCAATATTCGCGTTCTTTTTCTTCTCATTGAATTTTGACATTTTGTGCGAATGTCGAAAGCATCTATTATCTATCCACATTTGCATGCTGGTAGGGGGACTGGGGAAATAATCCAACTATATTGACTGAATGTTTTTTTGGATAGCGCGGATTGATTCTTTTCTCAATATAACCAAATTTGATTCTGATCAATCGACATTCATATCCTGTAAATAAATGAGAATTGCGTTCATATCAATTGAATATTCACTGTAAATAGAAACAACTTCAGTCCAATGAAACATTATTCATACCAACCAAAAATTCAATTCGTTGTATTTTATAGGATATTTTTGAAATATAATCGAACTGCCCTTCCCGTATTTGAATAACAATTCAAAAATAGTATTTATGCATAATAAATTCTTTAGACAATGCTTATCCTATATTCCTATATATTGAGGGAACATGCGATGAACTATCGCGATTCGAGATGATACTCTCGCATTTCACAATCGATCATATCGATCGAGGTCGAAGCGGATTTCATTTCGACCGTTTGAATCAATGTTTCAATGTGATTCGCATGCGTATTGCGTGGTATTGTAGATGAATCGTTTGAATTCAATAAAAAAGGAAATAAAATATTCAATTCTCACTACGAAGTCGAGTCCAGAATTCAGATCTTGAAAGGTTGTAAACAATGTAAAATCCTTCGGAGCATATTACGTGCCAAGCCTAATCGTATGCCACCATTTATATACATTATAACCTAATTTATGGAATTGCATTGTCCACTTTATGAAATTTAACTGCGATATTTTTGTGTTCACGGTAATACAGTGAATTCATTGATCTTTAATATCCAGTGAGGAGTTAATGGATCAGAATCGCTATGATGATTGCAAGACCTGCACAACCGCAATTTGCATGTGAGGCAACATGGTTAGAAATAGAGGGAAATTCAAAACTATACGAATTCATTCTTACATATATTAGACATGAAGGCAAAACGTCAAAAATTAATTTTACGATGTAAATCCAAAAATTGCAAGTAAATGCAACTACTCGTGCAATTTGAACATTCATGAATACTTGGAATGAATAAAACGCAATTAATGAACACTTTTGTGATTTAGGAATATATTGAATTAGACGAAGGGTTATATTTATTTGTTCGTATGAAATATATACATTGTGAAATTGAATTTTCATATTCCACTGCTCATTCAGTACATGTATTTATGCAATGATAAATTCATGTATTGAGGTGTGTCTGTATTCATTCATTCACATACTAAGTATTCATGTATGTAGTTTTGAATTTTATTTCATTGCGAACCATTTGATTCAATATGCAATAGCTCCTCAAAGTGTTCTGCTGTCACGTGCAATTCATCACAAAAGTTATGTTCCGCAAATTCCTGTTCCACACCTCACGCTGGTTTCCATGTATTCATAAAAAATCTTTTACGAATCAACTGTCGGATTATTCAAGAGTGCCTCCCATGACACTGTAGGAAAAGTTCTCCATAAATCCCCGGTATTCAAGAAGAATTATCATGAATTTTCAAGAATTCTTTATGAATTTTTCCAGAACTGAGATGATAATGTGAGTCCATTTGGAATATTGCTGTGTAAAGTCGGGTATTTCTTATAATATTGTAGTACAGATCAGTGAACGAATTTCAATCAAACGTGTTGTATAGTTGCGCATAACAGTAATGACTGACTCATTCTTGATTTGATAAGAAGTCATTACAAGATGCAATCCTACACAGCACTGGATTGTCCCAAATGAACTTCCGTTATGGCACTTTCGAAAGTATATACCAGTTTCGAAAGAGTTCTTGAAAATTCTATAAGATGTTTTTTCAACACCAGGATTCATAACGAACTTAGTCCATCTGTCATGACGGGGACTATTGAAGAATCCCGCGATGGATTCATCAAGAGTTCTTCATGAATACATATGAACCAGCGTGGTGCGTGAGATTGATTTGGAATAGAAATTTTAGAAGGAAAATATCCATTTCTGTCATGTTTACTCATGCAGCATGAACATTTTTGAAATGCACTCTCATGATATTGATTTCAAAAGTATTTGTAATGAATTCTTGGGGACCTTTTTGAAGAATTCTTTCTAAATACCCGGGATGCGTAAACGACCCATTCTGAACTGTCACAATGGGGACTTTCAACCCACTCAGCACACCAGCTCAGAAAGAATTCGCAATCAATTCAATTGCACCTGGATGAATTCAATGAGAATTCTTAAGGGGATTCGATCTTGAGGAAGTGGGGGAGGGGAATGGTCAAATTTTGCGCGGAGTTCATCTCAAACGTACGTAATGAGTACAATTCAAAGTGAATAACCCGTTAAGGACCACTCGTCCGTTTCTTCAACACCTTTTTCAACGACATTTCACGCTGTGGAATCGATTGTCAAAAAATTTGAGGATGATTATTTTCAATGTAAAATTATCTGAACCTTCAGAATATGAGAGCAGATTTTCGAGAAAATGCGGACTGGGAATGTTATAATCGTTTAAACAGAAAAAAACACGAATTTTCGATTGCAAAAAATTATTATCTGTTCATTTTCGTCTCGAATTAGGGGAGACATACATCTAGGGGATGAAATTTCTGCGTCGATGGACCCTAAGCTTCAAAGTATGTGAGATGGTTTTTTGAAATTCAAGATGGCGACACTCAATATGGTGGCTAGAAACCAAAATATTTTTGCCCTTCCTTATTTTCCGTATTTGAGCAATATTCCTGAATGAATTCGATGTACACACACGTATTATTAGGTTTTTGGGGTCGCTGATCACCGATCCGGGGTCAGATTCGCCAAATTCAATATGGCGGATTCAAAATGGCGGCCTAAAATTGTTGAAATTGTACGATTCCCATGAAAATCATTACATGGGGGTTTTCGGGATCCCTGGTCGCGTCACTTCCAATGATCCTGCCAATTCTTGTTGCGTTTGACACGAGTCTTGATCAAGTAATGCCTCCAATTCTGCATCTTCGAAAACCTTCTCTCTTCCACCGCCATGCTGGTCTTCGACGTTGAAATCACTGTTCTTGAAGCGTTGAAACCACTCTCGGCACGTTCTTTCACTGATAGCGGCCTCACCATAGGTATTTGAGAGCATTCGATGAGCCTAAGCCGCAGATTTCTTCATATTAAAGCAGAAAATTGAAACCTCCGGCAAATAACGAGAATTTGGCTCGTAAACTGGCATGTTTAATCGAGAATAACTTTATGATGCAGACACAATCGACTAATATTTCGACGGCGTTATGTTTACGAATACCTGAGCTTATTTTATGACATCTATGATCTATTGATTCCAACTACCACTCACCGCTACAGCCTTCTATTGCAAAACGGCGGGAGCAAAGTTATACACCTAATAATTAGATCCAATCAGATCTCTTCAGATCTAATTCATTTTTTCTCGGGTACATGTCTGGGATTGCACATTGCCGGAAACTTTGAAAGTCTCAATGATTTCTGAAGGCGAAGACCTGAAATTGTGTCAAAATCAATAAATTTTATAATTTTATTTTTCAACCCCAAAAATCATTAGAACATTCAAAGTTTACGGCAGTGCACAGTCCCAGCTATATGATGTATTATTATTCACCTCGAATTGTACTCATTACGTACGTTTGAGATGAACTCCGCGCAAAATTTGACCATTCCCCTCCCCCACTTCCTCAAAATCGAATCCCCTTAAGAATTCTCATTGAATTCATCCAGGAGCAATTGAATTGATTGCGAATTCTTTCTGAGCTGGTGTGCTGAGTGGGTTGAAAGTCCCCATTGTGACAGTTCAGAATGGGTTGTTTACGCATCCCGGGTATTTAGAAAGAATTCTTCAAAAAGGTCCCCAAGAATTCATTACAAATACTTTTAAAATCAATATCATGAGAGTGCATTTCAAAAATGTTCATGCTGCATGAGTAAACATGACAGAAATGGATATTTTCCTTCTAAAATTTCTATTCCAAATCAATCTCACGTACCACTCTGGTTCAGATGTATTCATGAAGAACTCTTGATGAATCCATCGCGGGATTCTTCAATAGTCCCCGTCATGACAGTTTGGACTGAGTTCATTTTGAATCCTGGTGTTGAAAAAAAATCTTATAGAATTTTCAAGAACTCTTTTCAAACTGGTATATACTTTCGAAAGTGCCATAACGGAAGTTCATTTGAGACAATCCGGTGCTGTGTGGGATCGCATCCTGTAATGACTTCTCATCAAATCAAGAATGAGTCAGTCATTACTGTTATGCGCAACTATACAACACGTTTGACTGAAATTCACTCACTGATCTGTACTACAATATTTTGAGAAATACCCCACCCAACAAAGCAATATTCCAAATGAACTCACATTATCATCTCAGTTCTGGAAAAATTCATGAAGAATTCTTGAGAATTCGTTGAAAATTCTTCTTGGATACCAGGGATTTATGGAGAACTTTTCCCACAGTGTCATGGAAGGCACTCTTGAATAATTTGACGGTTAATTCGTAAAAGATTTTTTATGAATACATGGAAACCAGCGTGAGGTGTGGAATAGGAATTCGCGATACATAACTTCTGTGATGAATTGCACGTGACAGCAGAACACTTTGAGGAGCTATTGCTTATCGAATCAAATGGTTCGCAATGCAATAAAATTCAAAACTACATACATGAATACTTAGTATGTTAATGAATGAATACAGACACACCTCAATACATAAATTTATCATTGCATAAATACATGTACTGAATGAGCAGTGGAATATGAAAATTCAATTTCACAATGTATATATTTCATACGAACAAATAAATATAACCCTTCGTCTAATTCAATATATTCCTAAATCCCAAAAGTGTTCATTAATTGCGTTTTATTCATTCCAAGTATTCATGGATGTTCAAATTGCACGAGTAGTTGCATTTACTTGCAATTTTTGCATTTACATCGTGAAATTAATTTTCGACGTTTTGCCTTCATGTCTAATATATGTACACTGTGAAAAATAGAAAACTCCGTTACGTATTCCAAGCGTACGATTACTAAAAATTTTACTGTTATGTCAACAGTCAGAATGTGGTGCAATCTATCATTCAAAGAATATACAAATGTATTTCATTTGTACACGTTCTACTTTGAAAGAAGACATATCACGTTCGTATGTGAATTCACTATTAGTAACGTAAAGATACGACATTCAATGTAGGTAATAAAGTTACCTACTCTGAAAGTGAAGAAATTACCGAATATTGTGAAATCACAATCCCCATAGATAGTTCATCCGAAAGTGGAAATTTTACATTTTTGTATCGTGAATATTATTTTCTAAATTATTATACAGAAGAAGTTGTGAATTTACCATTGACAGTATCATCAAATTCCAATATTTCTTGAACCTAATATTGGTGGTAAAATTCTGTACGAAACAATAAAAACCAACCCTGTTGTTGAATGTTGCATAAGATTGTAAAATTTTCGTGAGTTGGCAATACTGAGTTTTTGCATTTCTCTTCAATCCCGGTGGATGCCATTGCTGTACACGTTGTTCTACTCAGTTCTACTGCAAAAATCCATCAGGATCTCGTTGCATTCACCCGCTTGAAGTGATCCAAAGTAACAAAATGATGCAGGGCAGTTTTTTCTTCAGGACGCAAATCAAATTTAGGTAAGTGATTCTAAAATTTAGTAAACTGTCGTCAAAAACTCTTCCATCGTATTGCATGATTCATGTGCTTTCATTAATTTTCCTTAGCCATGTAATATATTTGTATAATTCACCATTAATTTCATTGACATACGCAATATTCTTGGAATTATATTGACAAAAATTGTAAATTCATCCCATAAAGTTGAATTCAATATAAGACAAGTCTGATTGAAACTAATAAATAGACAAAAATTCAGAAATGCATAAGGATAATTATTATTTCATCATTAATTGTTAGCTTCATTGTCTCTTGTTACATAAATTCTCCATCATTATTCCGTGACTCATTTATAGGACTGAATTGCTGTGAAGAGAAACATTTTTGCAAGACAGCAGGCTTCTTGAGTACAATGTCTTTTTTTCAACCGTGTTAACGACCGCATATGAGCTCACAAACCAAGTAGCATGACACGACTTACAAATGAAAGATTTCAGCAACCGCCTTCTTCGTATTAAGTGCAAACATTTTATGAAAGGTAACTTTTTCATTTTTAAATCTCACCTTTTTTATTTTAATGCAAGCCAATAAACACAAAATGTCACAGCCGTAACTACAGATGGGTTAACAATGTTTGTGCCTGGGGCGTAAAATCAGAAATAGAATTCTGTTCTGACATATCCAGACAGTTCTACAATTCTTTGACAAGCTCTTGGCTGTCTTGGTATGATAATATGTACAGGGTGCAAAAATTTCAAGTTACGGCTCTGCAGAATGTTACAAAATCATCTTCAAAGAGTCTATTGGAGTTGTCAAATGTTAAAGTTGAGTTTTTGACATTTTTGTTGCATGGGCTGTTGATACACTTTCTAATTGTCAATAGTCAAACAAATTGTGGTCTGACCATATATGATTTTGAAAAGTTTTGATCAACAAGAAATTGAATTCCTTCGTACTAAGTTTTTTTTTAGTAGGCTGATCAGTTCTGTTGCGTATAAGTTCTTTCAACTGTGTCTCATTCAACCCAAATCTGTGGTTTTGCTACTTATAGTGTTAGTCACAAGTTCCAGAAATTAGGTCTCATTGAATTCTTCCCGAACTACTGAATGAATACCTGAAATGTCAGCGGAATAGAGTCCTTGGAGAATTCAGATTGGCTTTTGTTATACTATATATAGTATAATATGTACCATGATGGAAGCCAATTTGATTTCTCCAAGGACTCTATTCTGCTGGCATTGCAGGTATTCATTTGGTGATTCCAAAAATATTCAATGAAATGTAGTTTTTGGAACGTTTGCCATCTGGGATTGATGGGTGCGAATAACGGGATGGTGAATTACATCGCGATGTAATTGACCTTGTTGAAATTCAATGAAACTTGTTCGAATTCATGAAATTTGATTGACCATGATAAACGATCTTTCGCGAATAAGATTGATCGACCTGAGTATTAGCAATGGAAAATGTGGGTGGAATTCACTGAACCTTGTTGATTTTCGATAAAATTTGTTGAAGTTCATGGAATATTTTTGAGGACGATCAAGGAATTTTTCCAAATAAGATGAATTGATAGAGGCACTCGGAAGATGGCATTAAAATGTAATGAATCTCGTTGAATTCCGATTGAATTCGTTGCATACTTTTGGAACAATGAAACAAATTCAGACAAAAATAGTCAACTGACACCATTAGTTTCGTCGAAATTTTCTCACATGCTTTGAAGATATCCAACGGATTCAATCGAAATTCAAAAAGGTCAATCACTTTTCAACGCCATTCCACATTTCGAATATCCGCCCTACTCAAAATATCCGACAAATCCGGACGAAAAATGTTTTGTCAAGATTTGGTCCGTTTTTGTCCCATTCCAGACACAACCGAACAAGATTTTTAACGGAATCTGACAGGCTCCATCGGATCCTGTCTGGCGTGTACATTGATTCCCGCATCAATGTACAAACCAGACAACACCAGACGAAACCGGTCAAATTCGGGTCAGAGTTTTGTCTAGATCTGTCGGATATTTTAAATAGGGCGTGTCAATCCATCTTATTCATCAACATTCTTTGATCGTACTTATAAATATTACATGAATTTCAACAAGCTGAATCATATTTCAACGTAATTGAACATCCCGGCATTTACGCCCATCAATTATTTTAAGTAAAGTTAATTGAAAATTTTTCAACTGCATTCCACAAATTTCACATTCAATATGTCTCATTCGAATTCAAAATATTCCATCACAGTGTGATTTGTCCTTTTTTCTCACATTCTTCAACAGGTTTCAATAAGAATCAATGTATGAATTGATTGGATTTCTTTAAAATTTATCACAAGTCATTGTATTTCATAGTATTTCAGCAATAAATTTAAAAAAACGTTCAATCAATTCCAGCAAAATGTAACGAATTGATTCAAAATCTCGAGGAATTATTGTGACGAATGATACTCTTTTTGGAAATATATTGAATTTTGTTGAGAAATCATGAAATTCATAAAATGAGACTGATATTCATTCAAATTCAACGAATCTTTACGACTTTTTTCAACGAATTCAAACAGCATTTTTTCGCGAGGGCGAACATTCAATTGCACGCTGTGATAAATCAGTTTTTATATGTTGAATATGATTATCATTATAGTATAGATTATATTCATCCTATCGTGTATCGATTTTTTAATTATATTCAATGAACGAATTCATTAAATTGCATAAAACTGATAGGTGCAATGCTCGTTATGTTTAGGTTGAACAACTTCATTTTTAAGATTGGAAATCGTCTGATACATGAACGTTCAACAATTTCTGACGGATTGCAATTCTGTTTGTGATATTTCCCACCATCATTTCCTCTTCACTGGAATTATCAAATCATTTCTGCGATGTATCAATGTCAAAATTGCACAGTTGTATCCAAAAATGTGGTACTATATAATAAGCATCAAAGGATTCATGAGGATGAAAGGAATTTAATAATATTGTGTTTATTTCGTCATTGTAAAACTGAATTTCGTACATACTCGTCATTCAGAAGACATCTCTATTTACGACATAGTAAGGATTATTTAACACACGGAAGTTATCACTGTAAAGTGTCAAATTGCAAGTATGAATCTAATAATCTGAACATATTGCACAAACATTTGAAATCCCATTTGAACACGTCCACTGATGGAATTGAATGCCCTTTTCTGAATTGTTCATCCGAAACAAAAGTATTTCACACGTCAAATTCTTACAACGTGCATGTATGTAGAAAGCACTTCGAGGAGGCAAATGCCCTGATCGAAGAAGAATGTACATCAGTAAATGAAATCTCACAATTGATACATGTATATCCCAATTACGACGAACCATTGAATGAAGAAAATCAAGTCCCAGTTTCATATGAACATGAAGTAGATGAAAACATACTGCTCAGTAAAATTCTAAATACTTCCAGTAATATTTCTAATCATTCAAGGATATCGAAAGCTCTCACTGAAATGCATTTAAACTTGAACGCTCTGTACTTTGCAGGAGAGCCGCTTCAACAACACATAGTGAATAGAGTATCAACTGCATTTGCGATGAGTAATCAAAAATTTATGTCATCATTAGAAAAAAGTGCGTTCTCCAATGAACAAAAAAATCAAATTTCAAAAATGTATAATGATAGCATACAAGATGTCACCGATGCTTATGACGAAAAATCGGGTTTATTGAGAAATCCATATCGAAGAAAAAAATATGCTAAGAATTTTGATATCATTCTTCCTGTCGAAGAAGCACTCTTTAATAAAGATGGTAGTGATTCTGGCTATCATTATTCTTACGTTCCTATTTCAGATACTTCAAATTCAATGCTGCGTGATGAGCAAATTTACCATTATTGTCAACAAAAACCAAAAAATACTGAAGCAGCATTTTGGGATATCGAGGATGGTACAATTATAAAAAATAATGAATTGCTCAAAACTGAGGAAAATACTTTACAAGTAATTCTTTTCCAAGACGCTTTCGAGATATGTAATCCCTTAGGTTCATCGAAAACGAAATTCAAAATCACTGGTATGTGCATGATTTTAGGTGATATACCTGCACATTCTAAGCAAATACGAAGAACATAAAGCTCGTATCATTATGTCGAGGAAAATCAATTAGTAAGTTCGGTTGGAGAAAAGTTTTGCAGCGGCTAATAACGAATTTGAAAACATTGGAAACAAATGGGATTAATGTCTCCAATTTGGAAGAATGTACTACATTCAAAGGCACATTAGTAGCAATGTTGGGTGATAACTTGGGTAGCCACCAGGTAGGTGGGTTTTCAGGGAATTTTAGGCGTTCTTTGTATCCTTGTCGTTACTGCGAGATCAGTCGTGAAGGATATCAATTATCTATATTGACTCATAGCCAAAGCAGAACTGCTAATACATATGATGAATGTATTAATGGAATTGTTGAGAAAAAACTTATAGATAATCTTCAATACCAACTGAACATTAAATATATGTGTGTTTGTGTTCTTGGGTATCAATGTATAACATATGAGCCCTCATGGTGGGGATGCGCGAATTCGATTGTACTTTTATATTTTTATAATTTTACGGCGCACTCGTCGTTAGCTTCTCACATGTCGCACATCAACGACGCTTGAATAACTTTTACACTAAGTATTCTTAGTTCTGTTCTCTGCTTGTAGCACTTTTGTTAATGAAGCTACAATTAAACGCACATGAGAATCCTGTTGTCTTTAAAAAACCTCAACAGGTTATGGGGCCCAGTGAAGTGGAAGTGTTTTTTTTTAGAAAAAAAAAGTAAAATTCTGAGGACCCTAAAAAAAAGGAGAGAGAAGTAAAAATGAAATCCATGTGTTTTTCCAAAGAGTAAAAATGGAATCTCAAAACAGCGACGATATAATACAAGTTGAAAAACTTAAGAATAGTGAAAATTTCCAAATGTGGAAATTTCAAATAATAATCGTTTTCAAATCCTTGGGTCTATACGAAATAATAAATGGTCAACAGAAACTCAAGGCAGATGATACAGACAAGGTTAGAGAAGAATGGATCAAGGAGGATGCTAGAGCACAGAAGATAATAATATCAACAATAGAGAGACAACCAATGTCACATATAATAGTATGTACCACCTCAGAAGAGATGTTCACTAAAATTTGCTCTGTTTTTGAAAGAAATAAAGACCAACAAAAATGTGAATTCTTACAAGATTTCTTCAATTACAAATATAACAAAGATTCAGATATAGCTATGCATGTGAGTGAATTACGAACCATTGCATATAAATTGAAAGAATTAAAACATGTCATAGATGATACAATGATTATTTCAAAAATAATGAGCATATTGCCTGACACTTATAAACATTTTGCGAGCGCTTGGGATTCAACAAGGATGACGGATAGAACATTAACAAATTTAACTGCGAGGTTATTAACCGAAGAAAGAAGAATGAAAACAAATGAAGACACAGAAGCGGTAGCGTTCAAGTCGATAGGAAGGAAATTTAAACGAAATGATCAGGAAAGTTATTCTAATGTAAACAAAGCAGGTAATAACGACCAGAATTATCAACTGAAATGTTTCAAATGTAATGAACCCGGCCACATAGCCAAATATTGTAGGAGAAATAAAAACGAACAAAACTCGATCAAATGTAATACATGTAAGGGAAATAATCATCAAGAAAAAGATTGTTTCTTTAGGAAGAATAGACACAGTGAAAATAACAAAAATGAAAAAGTATCTTTTTTAGCAAATCATAATATTGAAAGTTCACATGATACGAGCCAATGGTTACTTGATGCAGGTTCGTCTGCACACATGGTAAATGACAGAAGGTTACTAAAAGATATAAAATGGACGGAAACAGAGATTGGTGTTGCTAAAAAACAAGAAACCATGGAATCAATGGGGGTAGGTACCGTAGAAACCAATGAATGTACACTAATTGATGTTTTATACGTTCCAGAATTCAGTAAAAATTTATTATCTGTGAAAGCAATAACAGAGAAGCATGGACAAGTAATATTTCCCAAAAATCAAGCGGAAATAATAAAAGATGGGAAAAGGTTTATTGCAAATTGCAATGAACAAGGGCTATGGATAGTTAACTTGAATAATATCCGTGAAACAGCTTTCACAGTTCAAACTAAAGAAACGATACATAAATAAGATTGTAGATTGGGTCATATGGGCCCCGAAAACATGAAGAAATTATTAAATCAATCTGAAGGTATGAAATTGACCAGCAAGGATATTAATCGTCTAGAAGACAAATGCGAATTCTGTCTTCAAGCAAAACAAACTCGAACACCATTCGGTAAAGAGACGACACGTGCCAAAAGACCGCTGGAATTGATTCATACAGATGTATGTGGCCCCATGAATCCAGTTACATGGGATAATAACAAGTACATTTTAACATTTTTAGACGATTATACACATTTTGCCATGGTGTATCTAATTAAAACTAAACATGATGTGATAGATACGGTCAAAGAGTATATTAAAATGGTGGAAGCAAAATTGAACTTGAATGTGGCAAAAATGGGAAGTGACAACGGACGAGAATATATTGATGAATCATTGAAGAGCTGGTGCAAAAAGAAAGGAATTGTCCTAGACACTACGGTACCATACACTCCGCAACGAAATGGAAAAGCAGGAAGGCTCAATCGAACTCTCATGGAAGAAACGAGAGCCCTTCTACTCCAATCACAAATGGATGAATCTATGTGGGGCGAAGCCATTCGTACAGCGACATATCTGATGAACAGAAGTCCTACTGAAACACTAGATCCGACACCCTCAGAAAAATGGACATCAGAAAAACCTAATTTGTCAAACTTAAAAATTTTTGGATGTAAGGCCTATGCGAAAACGCTTGGATATTTAAAAAAACTGGACGATAGAAGCAAACAATATTTCTTCGTTGGATACGCTCCCAAAGGATATAGATTGTTTGATACGGAGAGAAAAAAAATTATTATATCAAGAGATATTCAATGTTTAGAATATCAAGACATAGAAGGAGAGCAAGAATCCATAAAAATAGATATGAGTGATGAATTACAGGATGAAGAGCAGATAGGAGAGAACATTGAGATAAACTAAAATAGAGAAGGAGAGGAAGAATTCGAAGACTTCGAAGATGCAGAAGAATCTTTGAACCAAAGTGGAATTGGGCATACTAGCTTGGAAAATAATAATCGATCGAATGAAAAGACTGAGGAACAATCAGGAAGAGGAAAAAGAAACAAACAATCATCGGTGAAACTGAAAGATTATGTATATCTAACTTATCAAGAAGCTATAGAAGGCCCTGAGGAAAATCAATGGAAAAAGGCGATAGATGAAGAAAAAAAATCTTTAAAACAAAATCAAGTATGGCAGTTAGTAGAAAGAAAAGTAGCAACAGATCAAAAAAATTTGAGCAGCAGGTGGATTTTTAAAATCAAAGATGATGAAAAATATAAAGCAAGATTGGTAATTAGAGGATGCGAACAAGTTGGTGGAATAAATTATGAAGAAACATTTAGTCCAGTAATGAATACATCTCCATTAAGAACATTGTTGGCCCTTGCTGCCAAGAGAAATGATAAAATGGTGAAATTTGATATCAAAACAGCATTCTTATATGGCAGTCTTGAAGAGGACATATACATGGAAATACCGGAAGGATATGAAGGAGCGACCAACAAAATATGCAAATTAAGCAGAGCCTTATACGGTTTGAAACAAACCTCTTTGAAGTGGAATTCGAGATTCACAGATTTTCTCCGGTCAAAAGGGTTGAAATCAACGAACGTAGAACCATGTATATATATACGAATGAAGGCAAAACTTTATTGATGGCCATCTACGTCGATGATGGTATTGTTATTGGGCAGGATCGAGAGGAAATCCAAGATCTCATCGATGATTTAAGTAAGGAATTTCAGATAACTATTTGTAATAATATTGTTTCATTTATAGGTATTGACTTAAATTGGATGGAAACTGGTTTAAAGCTTGAGCAATCTCAATACACGCAAACTATCTTGAAAAAGTTCATGATGGAGAATGCGAAAGATACCAATACTCCAATTATAGCAAATAGTGACAGGAAGGATGAAGTTACGCATACATTTCCCTACAGAGAATGCGTGGGGAGTCTCCTATATTTATCCAATAAAACACGTCCGGATATAGCTTATGCTGTGAGTTATGCTAGTCGTTTTTTGGATAAGTATACAAATCAGGATATATCAAATGTGAAAAGAACCCTAAGATATTTGCGTGGAACGATAGATGATGGTGTGTTGTATAGAAATGAAGGTTTTTGTAATAATGTTGAAGATTTGGTTCGTTACACTGATTCAGATTACGCAGGTGATTCTGAAAGTAGGAAAAGTACCACAGGGTACATAATATTTTATGCAGGCGGTCCCATCAGTTGGTGTTTCCGTGAACAACCGATAGTTGCTTTGTCAAGTACGGAATCTGAATTCATAGCTGCTGCGGAATGTTGTAAAGAGATAATATATTCGGAAAATTTGATTGAGAACATCACAGGGAATTCTGTTAGAGCAACTCTTGAAAAAGACAATCAAAGCACCATTCAAATAATTAAAACTGGAATAGGAAATAGAAGGAGTAAGCACATAGATGTGAGATGTCATTTTTTGAATGAAAGATATAAAGAGGGATTGTTTGATATAGAATATTGTCCGACTAATCGACAATTAGCATACATATTCACAAAACCATTAGGGCCGAATGTTTTTAAAAATTTGAAATCTCAAATACTATGCTGATTCAGGCGACATTAAAGGTTAAGAGGAAGTGTTGAAGAAAAACTTATAGATAATCTTCAATAACGACTGAACATTATATATGTGTGTGTTTGTGTTGTTGGGTATTAATGTATAAGATATAAGCCCTTATGGTGGGGATGCGCGAATTTCATTGTACTTTTATATTTTTATAATTTTACGGCGCACTCGTCGTTAGCTTCTCACATGTCGCACATCAACGACGCTTGTATAACTTTGACACTAAGTATTCTCAGTTTTGTTCTCTGCTTGTAGCACTTTTGTTAATAAAGCTACGAATAAACGCACATGAGAATCCTGTTGTCTTCAAAAAACCTCAACGAAAATGCATAAAACGGGTGAAACAGTTGAAGGTATAGAACAAAACTCACCTCTCAATGATTTACTGTACTATCACGTCGCGGGTCCTGGTTTGCCTCCTTGCATTGCTCATGATATTTTCGAGGGATTGGCTTCATACGACATGTTTTC
The DNA here is from genome assembly GCA_018340375.1 of Gonatopus flavifemur. Classification (NCBI taxonomy): domain Eukaryota; kingdom Metazoa; phylum Arthropoda; class Insecta; order Hymenoptera; family Dryinidae; genus Gonatopus; species Gonatopus flavifemur. The sequence goes on along the minus strand of JAFFJZ010000036.1, from coordinate 1,365,431 downwards.
AGCTATCGACTACTTCGTAAAGAGAAAATGGTTCAAAATAGGTTTGTTGAATTTTCACCTCAACGATATTAAATTGTGGGGAGAAGATTGTATCAGTATCCCTTCAATTGTTATCATCATCATCATCATCATCATCATCATCATCATCGTCATCATCATCATGAAGTAATCAGTCTTATGACTGGTTTGATGAAATCCTCCAACCCTGTCTATTATCCGCTAACTGCTTAATTTCTGCATATCTACGGCAACCATTATCTAGTATAATTTGCTTCATATAACTCAATCTAGGTCTACCTCTTCGAGTTTTACCATTCATTTTCCCTTCCAATATTGTTTTCAATAAGCTATCATGCCTTAATGTGTGTCCTATCAGATTACTTCTTCTTTTCACGACCTGTCTCAAGAAACTTCTTTTTTCATTGACCTCCTCAAGTACTTCTTCATTTCTTACTTTCCCTATCCACTTTATTCTAAGCATCTTTCTATAACACCACATTTCAAAAGCTTTAAGTCTTCGTTGGTCCGTTTTTCCAATTGTCCAAATTTCGCAACCATATAATGCTGTGCTCCAAACGTAACTCTTCAAGAATTCCTTCCTTACTGCTAAGCTAATATTCTTCGAACATAGTAACTGTTCCTTTTGGTGGGAAGCCTGTTTCCCTTGTGCTATTCTTGCTCTTATATCTCTTTCGCTTTTACCGTTTTCTGTAATTATGCTCCCTAAATATTTGAAATCTTTGACTTGCTGAATTGTCTCTGCATCTATTTTGATTTTCGTTCTTCTTGATGTTTTCGCTGTGGTACAAATCATGAATTTTGTTTTGTCGTTATTCATATTCATACAATATTTGTCTAGTAATATTTTTTTCATAGTGTTGAGAGTATTTTCTGAATCAGCACTACTCGTAGCTAATATAGCTATGTCATCCGCAAATCTCAACATGCTTACATTTTCACCTTGAATCTGTAATTTCAATTGCACTTGCTCCTTCACTTCGTTCATCGCTTCTTCTATATACGAATTGAAAATCGATGGCGATAGTGAGCATCCTCTTCTCACCCCTCTTCTAATTTGTGCTCCTCCTTTTTGACCCTCTATTTCTATTATTGCGGTTTGATCCTTATATAATTCATATATTATTCTCCCATCCCTGAAATTAATTCCTACCTTTTTCAAAATCGTAAACATCTTCTCCCAATCAACATTATCAAATGCTTTTTGTATATCTACAAAACCTATATACACAGACTTTTTTAACTCTAGACTCTTCTCTACTACTGTTCTCAGTGTTAATATTGCTTCCCGCGTTCCCCTATTTTTCCTAAAACCGAACTGATCTTTCGCTAATCTACTCTCTATTTTATTCTCTATTCTCCTGTACATGATTCTTGTCAGCATTTTCGAGGCATGTGAAGTTAAACTAATCGTTCTGTAGTTCTCGCATTTGTTTGCTCCTTGTTTTTTTGGGATGGCGACAATTTTATTCTTCTGGAAATCTTTCGGTACTTCGCCTATTTCGTACATATTTCTGACCGATTCAAACAGTGCGTCACGAGTTCTCTGACTGGAGGCTTTGATAAGGTCCGCACTTATGCGATCTATTCCTGGCGCTCCATCATTTTTCAATTCTTCCAAAGCCCCGTCGAATTCTGATCTCGAAATTGAATCTCCCAATTCATCTTCATCGACATCTTTCTCCCTCTCCAAGAATCCTATATTATTTCTTCCTTTATACAGATCTCCTGAATGATTAATCCATTGCTCCATTTTTTACTCCGTTCTTATCAATTGTCTTCCTAGAGAATTCTCAATCTCACTGCTTCTAGATTTCATTTGTCCAAAAAATCTCTTAACAATCCTATATGCCCCATCAATTTTCCCTAAATGTAATATTACTTCTATATCTTGACATTTCTCCTCCAATCATTGTTCTTTTGCTTTTCTCGATTCTCTGATTATTTTATTCCTCAGTGCCTTGTATGTCTGCTGATCTTGTTCACTATTCTTATTCTTGCATTCCCTCCTTTCATCAATCGAATCGAGAATTTCTTCTGTCATCCATGGTTTCTTAGGCTCCATCCCATCGTTCTTCGAAATTTCATCTGCACATTGCTCTATGTTCCCCTTCATATTTGTCCATCTACTCTCTATTTCCAAGTCTTTCTCTTGTCGATCCTCCAATTTTTCGTCCAACATCGCTTTGAATGCCTCCTGTGTTTTTCCTTGTTTGAGATTCTTCAAATTCCATCTCTTTTGCATTTCCCTTTTCTTCTTCAGAGCTTTGAATTTCAGAGAACATTTCATCAGCAACATATTGTGATCACTATTTATATCCGCGCCTGGATAAGTTTCACAGCTTTTCACTTGGTTTCTAAATCTTTGTCTCACTAATATGTAATCAATTCGATATGTTGCTGTATCTCCTGGCATTTTCCAAGTATAGATCCTTCTCGGATGATTTTTGAATAATGTGTTGGTAATAACCATTTTATGACTCTCACAGAATTCTATGAAACGCTGTCCTCTTTCATTTCTTCTTCCTAACGTAAAATCTCCTATTATGTTGGCCTCTTCTCCTTGCCCTACTTCCGCATTCCAGCCGCCTATGATCATCAAATTTCCTTCTCCCTTCACATATTCTATCACTTCTTCTATTTCATTGTGAGTTTTTTCGATATCCTCCTCTGAGTATGCAGATGTGGGCATGTATACTTGGACTATAACAGTGTCTACCGGTTTTGTTCTAACTCTGACCATCATAACACGTTCGCTATGTTGCGAATAATTTTCTATCCCATTCCCTACCCTCTTATGCATTATAATTCTCACACCTGCTTGACCATTCTCTGATCCTGTGTGAATGATTCTCTAATCCCCACTCCAGAAATCCCCTTCTTGCGGCCATCTCATTTCACTTATTCCCATTACATCGATACCCACCTCTTCATTTCCAGTTTCAAATTTTCTAATTTTCCTGTTTGTCTCAGTGATCTAACATTCCACGCTCCGACTCGAAGAATGTTCTCTTCCTTCCCTATGTTCTTTGGTTTTCCATCTTGTTTGATGAGGTTCTCTCGAGGAGCCTCCACCCGGAGGTCCGAACGAGAGGCTATTTTACCCCCGGGATATTTCACCCAAGAGGACGCCATCATGTTGTTGTTGTTGCTTTTTTTTCAATAAATCAAAATTCAAAATTCCAGGTTTTGAGAAAAGATTTCATTTCCTCGGGAATATTGAAAGATGTCAAGGAAGGTACTTTCCCCTTGCTTTCCCTCCGTTTCTGCCGATGTTCCTGGCGTTGGGATGATTTAGTTCCTCGCAGTTTGTATTCTCCCTCTCGAGTAGTTTATTTCACCCGAAAAAGAGCCCCAAATCTGAGATACTTATCCTCCCCACCACGTAAAGGGAGCAAATACTACCAAGGATGGATAAAAAGGATATCAAGGACAGGTATCAAGAATATCCTCCTGGAAGACCCGCAATCATCTCACGGGGAGGCCAATTGTTATAGGAACGAATAAAAAAATTACCGGTACCGCAGGTCAGATTGGAAAATTGATATTATCACTTCCTGCTGCTATTGCAGAAGTAGTTAAAGATTTTCACGACCCAGTTTGGGAAATGGTTCTGAATTTAAGAGAAATTTGTGCAATCATATGTCCCCCCGCAATATCTGCGAAACAAATTGCGGTATTGAAAATGAAAATAGAGTGTTATTTGTTGTTACGACTACAGTATCCTCCCTCCACACCACTGCGAGCTGAACATGAATATATGAAGCATTACCCATCGTTAATTCAGCATTTTGAGCCGTTGAAACATCTATGGACGTTAAGGTTCGAAAATAAACATAAATATTCCAAAATTGCATAAAACATGTTCCAAATTTCAAAAATGTCTCGCAAACTCTTGCTGTCAAACATCAATGATTGCAATGTGCAGTATCCAATTCTGATGAAATGTTGGTGCAAACTCAGAATTATTATCAGTATGAATTTAATATGTTCGATGAACGTATCAATAATCCAATCAAAGAATACTCAAATAATGATTCAAGTAGCGTCAAGTACATTAGTACAGAAGTCACTTTCTCAGGGGTGAAATATCGTGAAAATATGTCTGTGTGTGTCGGGAAAAATGATTATGGAAATTTTATCCTGTGTGAGGTCAAATATATTATAATCGATGCAAATTTTAACGATGTCCCATTTGTGGGTAATCACATAGAAATTGTTGACAATCCGTATGTTGGTGTGTACGAAATCCAATTTGAAGCAGAAATGTTATCTTCTTTTCCATACCCATTCTCATTATGTCCCGATCCTTTGCCTAAAGTAACTATCGCCACAGGTCCAGCGTACATCTCAAAATATGCGCCTCTTGACTCTCATAATCAAATGAAGTGAGTATTTTGAAGAAGGCAATGTTTGCATGATGGTGTTCTTCCTGGTGAAACAATTCCATGTAATGTAATCAAATCGAACCGAATGAGATGTGGCGAAGATATTGTCATGTTTTCAATAATATTTAGTAGCATCCAATCGGTTCAACATTGCCCAAGTCCATTAAATGTGACCGTATTATTTTACTAACAAATGAAGTAATTTCACCAAAACTTCTGTTCTATTGTAATAGGATGTGGTGAAATTCAGTGGGTTTCTTCAACCAGGGTTTCTATACAGGCCCCTTAACAAGAAAACAGTTTTATAAACATCCCATAAACGCTCCAGTAGCACGTTGTGCCGTCTGGCAGGGTGTATCATAATTCGCGGACCGGATTCTATGAATTTTATTCTTCATACAAGAACAATCAACTTTTTCATTGAGTTTTTACATATACCCTCCATTGACTTCCTCGAAGCTTACATGAGAAAAAAAAAAAAAAAAATATCAAATTTTTAACATAAATTATGAAAAATATTTCCTTTAAGAATTGAAAGGCTCAAATGCTGTAACATGTTGTCCATAAAAAAAAACGTGTGATTTTGTTAGTAACATAAAACCTTCTTGTTCGAATAAGTATTGATATGAGTGTATATTATTCTGACGTAATAATTGCATTTCAAAATGATAATTATATTTTCCAGATGATTTTTGGAGTGTGGTCAGCGTCACGTCAAAAAAAAGTAGCTATTATTATTCCGCAAGTGGACAATTTGGTCAAAACTATCATTGCAAAAGGCAATGATGAATTAAATATCAGTGGGGTAAAATTTGGTGTTGGAATCTGATGGCGCGGAAATTGATGATGATGAGATTGTTATTCATCACGCCACCCATCCATTCATGATTTCAGAACCACATGAGAAATGGGATTCTGCCAATTTATTGATTTGCCAAGACGATAATTCGTTCTCAAAAGATTCAAACCTGCCCCCCGAGATACCCAATGGAGATGAAATGAATTCTCTGCACGAAAATTTGACGCGGACAAAACCTGATGATGAAATTGTACATAATGGTCTACAATTAAATGCGACTGACGATAATGCAAGTGATGAAAGCAATAACAATTTGTTGAATCCACCTGTCCCAGCTGAAAATAACGGAGAAGAAGCGATAAATGAACCTGCCAATTTCCAGGAACCCAACGTAATACAAGATGAAACCATTCAAGATGAAATTGGGAATTTCTTAACAAATAAAGCAAAAGTTTCTACGGATTGGGATCATTATTCTATTCCATGGACGCAATTCGGAGCAAACACGTTGAAAGAAATGCAACAAGGGAGTAGGCATAATTATATTAGAACCACTGCAATTAACACCATCGTCGATGACATGAGGTTCTATGAGGTTCACATTCCTACCAGTGCATTCACCGCCGTAGAAAAACATCTTGTAAATAAGTCCCCAAATTCTTTTGAGGACAGGAATGATGATGGAACAAAATTCGATTCTAGATTTCATACTGTTCTTTATAAATTACAAGAACGTAATAACTATTTAAACAGGCCTCATCAAAGACCCTCGCTATCCAATAGTCTCAATATACCTCTAAAATGTAGAAGGCTCCAGCAGTGTTTGAAATCGGGATGTCCAAATTGGCAGCCAGAGGAAACACAATCTTCAAAGAAAAACTTGGCAGAACAAAAACAATATTTGAATGATATGGACTATAGTGGGATTGCAGTTGATGATAAAGGAACCATCGATAGAATTTATAAGAGCTTAGAAGAGACGTACCCTCAGCAAAGGCTGTTCTTGAATACGATACATAATGCACCAGAAGTCCAAGAAATATTGGGAACTTGGCCTTGCCGATTGAACTCATTGTGTTTGTTTCGGCATTTCGAAAAACTGACTGCACGCCGTCTTGAAGGATTAGCCACAAAGTTGAAAGATGAAGCTCAACTTATTTTGGCTTATGGATATTTGAAAAAAATACTTCCTTCCCTTTCAATGCCTGATGAAGTCCAACCAATAAGGATAATTCACATTATTGAACAGCATTCCAAAGAAACTTCATTAATGAAGACTTTTCCGGTTGGTATTTATAAAATTATTCGAAATGTAATGTAAATTTCCTGGTGGAAAAATTTCACTGGAAATCTCTGAAATTTTCAGTGAAGAGGTTTTCACAGGATTTCAGAGGTATCCATAGTTTTCCAGTGATTTTCAGAGAAATTCAGAGTTTTTCAGAGATATTCAGAGATATTCGAATTAATTTTAAGTGGAAAAACGTGTGCAATGAGCTAGTTTTTCAGAAGTTTTCAGACATTTTCAGAGTTTTTCAGAGTTTGAAAACATTTTCTAATTCTTCTCAAATTTTTCAGATTCCTTCAGGTTTTCTCAGAGTTTTCCAGATTTTTTCACCGAGATTCAGAGTTTTTCAGAGAAATTTTCACAGATTTTTAGATAAATTTTTTTCACCAGGGTTTAATTTGTTTTCATGCATTTTTGATCAGGATATGATTAATTGGAACCTCATTTCACAGTCAAATTTTGATCATCAATACGTCACTGCTCCTGCAGAATATCCCAACATCATTTTCCTCCGTGAGTCGTGCGATATATAATATACTTATACACTTGATTCAAAAATCCTCTGAATCTCACATAACACATGCATCAATTCATTATTGCAGAGGGAGACCAAGGTACCAACGAAGGGAATGAATACTGGCTTGTACTCGATGGAACGATGGTACAAAAGACCGATGATTTCGTTCAGGCTGTGCAATTGCTGTTCTCTTCTTATTACGTATTCAACCGAACTTATCCACCACAACATGCCTGCACTCTGATGTTCATCGAAATGTACTTATCCCATATTAATTCAGGTCAGGGAGCATTGAGATGTAGATCAAAAGCTATCAAGAAGAAAGTGCAAACTTTATGCAAAAACCTCAACAACATCAATATTCTTCAGTGTGTTGAAACTTGAGTTGTTTTCTTTCAACATTTCATAAATTTCGAACAGAAACAAATTTCAAACATATCTTCCAAGTGAATTGTTATTTTCTGACGTTCATTCTTTAGATATTTATCACTTCTTGTTATTTGATCACATTTCCAAGTTTTTAGTGATGTTAGAATAATCGAGGGTGAAGAAATGAGTATTTATTGGTGTTAGTTAAATATTCCCATGTCATACATATTTTGTAAATGCACAGTGATGGGAATACAATTGATACAGTATTAGGTATTCAATGAAAGTTGGAATATTTGTTACATCGACTTTGCATCTGAGGGTATTTTTGAACGAATATTATTACTCCATCCATTTTGATCTTATACAGCGAAATGAAAAACAAATGTACTTGTGTACGCGCATCTCTTGAAGAATCAATACCCCGCTTGAAATGTCATAACGATTCATGGTAGAAATTGTTATTACAAAATTTGCTACAGAATGTTCATAACATTCATAAAATGTCATGAAAAATTTCCAATCATTCTTCATGAATGATGGTGAAATAGGATTCCATAACATTACATCAAATTACAACTTCAATATTTATTCTTTTTATCGATATGAAATTGCATTTCATAATTTTCACGGAGAATCACATTTTCATCAGGTTCCTCAGATTTCTCTTCGATATTCTCATACAAACTCCATAATTTTCCATAACATTTTTCATTATGAACCGCTATGACACTTGTCGCCAAAATTTGAAAATTCAAAAAAAGCGTCAAAAAATTCTGAAAAAATTTGAGCGTGTTCTTTCATCAATTCTAAGAACTTTTTGTTGAGTAAAATTTTTCCCTAAAGTCCATCGTTTTCTAATGGGAAATTCTTGAACTTTTTGTTCACTCTTCTGCGGTTTTTTCATAGTTTTGCATTTTTGAATATGCCTCTAATAATATATTTCATATGGGATGTAACACGTTTTTTTCGGTGAACATGTTTCATTTATATATGTTTTCATGTAGTGAATCGATTACGTATTATTGAAAATCTTTTGAAAACGTTACCCAACACCGCTTATCGTAAACTGTTTCATTGACTCCATGTGTATACATTCTCCAGCCGTCAAAATTTTGTTGCCGTTGTCCGGTCCTTACCACGTGGAGGTAAATGTATAAAAAAACCCTTCTTTTTTCTTCAATTTAAAAAATTTTTTGGTAGTTTTTCAATTTTTTCAATTTTTTTGTTTTTTTTTGTTTCTTGTTTTGTTTTTTCTTATACATAAAGATGAAGTTTTATGATGCACTACAGGTCGATGTAAGGCAGGAATTGCAAAAGTAAGGATTGCAAATTGTACACATTTTATATGTCCTCATCCCACATTTTTATGATTCCTACAATTTTTTCTTGCTATACCAGTAACAACTTCATAGACTTCTTTCCCTTTGATACCTTTTGCGAAATAAAATTCAGCAAGTTCTAAAGCCATCTCCTTAGATCCAATTTTTTTGTCACGATTTGATAAATTATGGATTGAAAGGGCATTTGTTATCGATGATTGGATTAGTCGAAGAAAAATGGCCCAAGTCCATCTTTTTGCTCTTATGCATGGCATCAAATTACTACAATGTTCATCATGTAGATTGATACCACCCATGTATTTATTATATTGTGAGAAAGCTCTGGGGCACGGAATATCGTTTTTAGTTCTTGATTCTTTCGAATATCTTTTGACTGTTGACATTGGAGTCACACCGGCCGCGGTGGAAAGCGAAGATACTGGTTTTGAATCCATGATTGTGATATAGTTTCAACCGCTTTTTTCTTCGTGTTTGATTGAGAACGTTCCTCTTATTACGTTTTTATCCAATTCATCATCGGTATTCACTCTGTTTCCCCTCGCGGTACCAGTTGCTCTCAAGTCGACCGTTTGCAAATGGATCAGTAAGTCTGGACTACACAAGAAGTTATCAAAATATGAATGATATTGAATCATTCTCCGTGGAACAACATCAACAAGTAGCTTTTGGATCATCTGCATAACGACACGACTTCTTAAGGGACATTTGAATAGTTTTACTTGTTTATCAGACGAATAAATATTCGACCCTTCGCCACAATAAATCTCACAATCGAACAGATATCCTTCTGAGTTACAAATGCCCCACATTTTGATGCCGAAGCGCGCGGGCTTATCTTTCATAGACTGGAGCAAAATGGTTTTTCCGTGAAACTTCACCATCATTTCAATCTATCGACAAAGCGGTAGAGAAAAAACCAAATTGCAAAGCATTCCTCTTGAAAATTTCGAAAATACCACGTACTCTCCAAGCTCTGTCATTATAATTCTGATCTTCAGGTTCCGAAAATTTTAATTTTGATTCAATTTTGAGAAATTTATGACGACTCATTGCTTTTGCCACGGTAGAACAGGCCAGTAATGGCCGATTAGACCAAAAGTCTTCCTGAGATTTCCTTTGATTGAAGATTGACATTATAATTATCCCTAAAAAAATATCGAATTCATCTAATGTTAAATCGCAGTCATTCATACGAGTACTTACGATGATATATTTTGTTAAATCGGCGGAGAAAAAAAGTTTGAACTGTAAATATGAAGATTCAAGAATAAATTTTTTCGTTTTCTCAGAGAGTAAGTTTTCATTCCCAAGATATTGTTCACACTTTCTTTCTCCGTTCTTCCATACGTAAATATGATTAGGCTCCAGTTTCGACTGATTCCCTTCATAGTTACTCATAACCCGATGATAACTAATATTTGGAACTTTATTATCAGAAATTTGACAACCTTCAGATTCAGATTCAGAATCAGAGTCAGATGGTCCAGAGCAATCATCCCGAGGAACAATTATTGCATCAAAGTCACCATCCTCACGCTCTCCAATTTCTACATCTTGCTTGTGACTTGATCGTTTCCGGCGTTTTCCTGATGGAGCAGACATTGTCTGTTTTACTTTCAATGAATAATATCACCAGTTACGTCAGGCTAAAGTGCTATTTGTTTATTTTATGGCATCGATGTTTTTCCCACAATAGATAGGTTTATTATTGAATTCTATGTCTGTGGAACATGAAGTATTCCGTTGATATATTGTTCTAATACGGTTCGCGATTTATAAGAGAATGCAATCTAATACCAAGTCACGAAAACACCGATTTTCTTTTATATGTCAGATGGTACGTAATCATTGATCATCTATCAGTGTCATCACGTCGATAGTGTTTGGAGGAGATATGAGGCATGGACTATATGTTGTGAAAAGACAATTTTGTGGATCAAAAAAATATCGAAGATACTCATAATGCTACATGTGGGATATATTATGAGAGGCATATTCAAAAATGCCAAACTATAAAAAAACTGCAGAATAGTGGACAAAAACTTCAAGAATTTTTTATTAGAAAACGATGGACTTGAGGAAAAAATTTTACTGAACAAAAGGTTCTTAGAATTGATCAAAGGACACGCATCAATTCTTTCAGAATGTTTTGACAACTGTTTTGAGTTTCAAAAATCACAAAAATTTGAAAATTCAAAAAAAGCGTCAAAAAATCCTGAAAAAAATTTGAGCGTGTTATTTGATCAATTCTGAGAACTTTTTCGTCAGTCAAATTTTTTCCTGAAATCCATCGTTTTCGAATGAAAAATTCTTGAAGTTTTTGACATTTTTTCCACGTTTAAGCCGCCATTTTGGTTGTTTCCACATGAGTTTTTCCAATTGTCCAAGGCATAAATTAAAGTTTGAAGTGAATTGACGCGGTTATTGTGGTTACAAGAAGAATTATCACACGATTCCAATGTGAAAACATGAGATAAACAAAAAAAGAAGTTTCAAAATTCGCGTTTTTTCGGAAAAAAACCTGTATATCTTGTGACAGGTGCATTTTTCGGGAGAACTAATATCAGATTCTGGAAGATCAGTCAATTCTCCATCGAAACTGGTTGGTCTGGAATTTTTCCTGACCCTTTTTCTTAGGGAGTACAGCCGTTGAAAAATACAACACAAAAATGTCATTTTGGGACTCAATGGGTTGAATGTATGAGTGACGCTACGATCGAGGCATAGCGTCACGACTCGTGAGTAAAATTTTGCGTGGCATTATACCTGGAATTGAACACTACGACCCATGCAGAAATTTACCATTGGCGCTAGCATGGTGCAATGTAGATAAAGTATGGCCGAGGCTTGGCAACCAAGCATGGCGCAACACTGAAATGATAACATCATTTTATGATTTATCAATGTGTTTTTCCAATGTAGCCCCATCATTGGTGCAGAAGTGGCAATGAAATAGAACATCATTGGCAAACAATAGAAAAATTTGTTTATCAATGTTGCGCCGATGATAAAACTTTAAAAAATAATCAACCTCAAAATATGTAAAAAGTATGCGCATTTCACAATTTCCAATATATGTTATTTGGGATCTTATTATGTTTTCCTTATTTATCTGTAAACAACTCGGTGTTTTTTGTCGTCAAAGTTTGTCATGAGAAGTATACACAGTATGGATCAGCAGTAGGAGCCCTCTGGTGTAACCTGTAACAAAGAACGATTGACTGTTCTTCCAGAGAATTATTTGAGTCTTATATATTCCTCGTACACATCTCTCACTACTCGCGAGAAACACTTGATCAGTAACTTGTAGTTAGCAATTCAGCCATCAAATGTTGAAATTAAGGAGCATGCCAATATTGAGCCATGTTATTACCAATGATCGGCGCTACATTGAAAACTCATTTTTACCCAGACTAGATCAATCGTTGTGGCAATATTCGACCACGTTTCAAATGATCCTAATTTTCAATAGAATCTATCGTTCAGTCAATGTCGGGCCAAGGATGAGCCTAGCAAGCGCCAAGCCTGGCGGAATTGTGGATCAATGGTAGGCTGACAACCGAAATTCGTTGAACACCGATATCGGCGCAAAATTTTATTCGTTGTTAATCAACATTGAATATTCATAGATTGCCAAGCCTCGCCTGTCAACATTGCGCCAAGCTATATTCTATTGTCAGCATTGGTGAAACATAAAAATTTTTATATGGGGAAAGATTGCGGAGATTGCAGCAGATAACATAGCCACTGTGTACATGGATTTTGTAGATATACAGAAGGCTTTCGTTAATGTGGACTGGGAGAAGATGTTTGCGATCCTGAAGAAAGTGGGAATGAATTATAAAGATAGGAGAATATTATACAAATCATATAAGAATCAAAGTGCAATAATAGACATAGAGGGTTAGGAAGGAGGAGCACGAATAAGAAGAGGGGTGAGACAAGGATGCTCATCATCGCCAATGATTTTCAATGTATACATAGAAGAAGCAATGAGCGAAGTGAAGGAGGAAATTCATTCGAAATTACAGATTCAGGGAGAAAATATAAGTATGTTGAGATTCGCGGATGACATAGCTATATTTGCCACGAGTAGTACTGAGTTGGAAAATATTCTCAACACTATGAAAACAATATTATTGGGCAACTATTGTATGAATATAAGAACGAAAATCAAAATAGTTACCGAGACAATTGAACAGGTGAAAGAATTCAAATATCTAGGAAACATAATTACAGACAACAGCGAAAGCGAAAGAGATATGGGAGCAAGAATAGCACAAGGGAAACAGGCTTTTCACCAGAAGAAACAGTTATTATGCTCAAAAAATATAAGCTTGGAAGTAAGGAAGAAATTCTTGAAGAGTTATGTTTGGAGCACAGCATTATATGATTGCGAAACTTGGACAATGGGGAAAACTGATCAACGAAGACTTGAAGCTTTTGAAATGTGGTGTTATGGGATGATGCTCAGAATGAAATGGATAGACAAAGTCAAAAATGAAGATGTACTCGAGCAGATAAATGAAGAAAGGAATCTTTTGAGACACATCGTGAAAAGGAGAAGCAATCTTATAGGACACACATTACGGCATGAGAGTTTATTGAAAACAATATTGGAAGGGAAAATGAATGGTAAAACTGGTAAAGGTAGACCTAGAGCAAGTTATATGAAGCAAATCGTACAAGACAAGGGATGTAGTAGATATGTAGAAATTGAACGTTTGGCGGATAATAGACAGGGGTGGAGGGTTTTATCAAACCAGTCGTAAGACTGATTACTTCATGATGATGATGAACATAGCCACCAATAGAACTTCCCTTACCATCGAAGTTTCCGGACTTGTATATCCATGCTGCCGATACGTATCTTGAGTAAACAAAAGTCGATATGACCAATTCTGAAATTGTTCAATTGAAGGGCCGGATCGAGTAATCGGTTGTGCGCGTGACCTCTCGTCTAGTGCACCTGAGAGTAGGCAACCACCGCTAATCACGTTTCATGACTTTCATATTAAAAACATACAAGAAATTCGCGATATTAAAACAACTTCCAGTGGGAAAGTTGTTGCAAATGTATTCAACAACGCTCTGACGAATTTTGAGACAATTCCGTATTGTAGGTTAGAAATTATTGCAGGTTGAGTGAAAAAAATGCCATGTACATCGATTGAGATGTTACAATATGGATGTTTCCAGAGGGGATGAAAATGATTAGATACATGAAACTGTTCAAAAACAATTCTCAAATGCAGTTCATCCAAATCGATTAAATATTTCACATTTTTTCTCAATAAAACATAGTCACATACATGGAAAAATGTTATGATAGTTATTTAAACGTTTTATTGGAAAGAACCAATAATTGAATATTGGCAAATTTGAGAACATGAACGTTGCTGTTCATCTGACATGGCTGTTGAATGATGTTTCCAATCTAGAAACATCAATTTTGCGACAGTGGAATTCATAAACAACACATTTCCTCGTCTTCCATTCAGATTCCGTTTCAATGAACGATTCAAAGTTTAAGAATACAACCAGTATGCCTTTGAATTGAAAGAATTTTCATTTCAATACATCGCATAAACCTTTTCCATACATTAAAAAAACAACAAACCAAATATTATAGAATAAAAGGTGAAATAATAAACTCAAAAATAAATCATACGAATTTCAAAGTGTGTCCTATCATTCACAAAAGCTCTTTATCGTTTTTTTCAGGATCACGAATTGTCGTGTTTTTGAAAAGATTTTCATGAAAAGCCTGACCTTTTACGCTCAAATATTGCTGCAAACTTCTTAGATCTTTCAATTTTGCGCTTGAAATCCCTACTTCAGTCGCCGGTGCTGCATTTTCTAAAGCATTCAATGAAGTATCCACCTTGACGGAAATTGTCAACGGTTCCCCTCTGTACTGATGATACACGTTAATTTGACCGTTTGGGGCATTCTTCATTCAGAATTGACTCATATGTTCAATTTCATTGGAGGAATGCTCAGGAAAGGAAAAAACACAGTTTGTCATTTGTTATATTATGCTTCGCGCCTTGGATTACAAAAAAAAGGGGTGTTACAGAATCTTTTTATATTCTGATGCTGCAGGAGGTCAAAATAGAAACTATATGATGGTCTCTTTTTTGTCAATGTTCTCTCAAAACTTTGAGGTTTCCATTGAACATCTCTACTCTGACCGTGGACACTCATATTGTGAATGTGATAGGAATTTTGGTAGACACGGTCAGAAGAAAAAAATGCAAGAAACCATTGAAACACCCGAAGAGTATATTGAAATCATTGAAAATTCTAGAAATCCTCTTTTTACAATGATTGACGCTGCACAATGCAACGTAAGAGATTTTGAATCGATTTTAAAGAGAAAATTTTGAAATTCGCAAGATCAAAATAGGATCTGCGGTGAAAATTGATTATTTCCTAAACGGTAAAATTAACATGTACCATCAGTACAAAGGAGAACCGTTGAAAATTTTTGTCGAGGTGAATACTTCATTCAATGATTCAGGAAGTGCACCCCCCGGCGCCTGGAGTAGGAATTTCAAGCGCAAAATCGAGAGATCTAAAAAGTTTGCAGCAATATTTGAACGTGAAAGGTCAGGCTTTTTATGAAAATCTTTTCAAAAACACGACAATCCGTGATCCTAACAAGAACGATAAAACGATAAAGAACTTTGTGAATGATAAGAAAAATTCTGAAATTCGTATGATTTATTCTTAAGTTTATTATTCCATTTTTTATTCTATAATATTCGGTTTGTTGTTTCTTTAATATATGGGGAAGATTTATACGATGTACTGAAATAAAAATTCTTTCAATTCAGACGCCGTTGAAAAAATCTCATAGGCTTTCAAATACCGCTCTGGAATCTCCATATATGTTTATAAGATTTTATCAGGTTCAATAGTGGCATTTGGACACTTTTATCAGATTTCAATAGAACGTACGAGTTCCTGTTATCTTCTCCAGTGGGAAGGCATACTTCTTGTATTCTTAAACTTTGAATCGTTCATTGAAACGGAATCTGAATTGAAGACGAGGAAATGTGTTGTTTATGAATTCCACTGTCGCAAAATTGATGTTTCTAGATTGAAAACATCATTCAACAGCCATGTCAGATGAACAGCAACGTCCATGTTCTCAAATTTGCCAATATTCAATTATTGGTTCTTTCCAATAAAACGTTTGAATAACTATCATACATTTTTCCATGTATGTGATTATGTTTTATCGAAGAAAAGTGTGAAATATTCAATCGATTTGGGTGAACTGCATTTGAGAATTGTTTTTGAACAGCTTCATGTATCTAATCATTTTCATCCCCTTTGGAAAGACCCATATTGTAACATCTCAATCGATGCACATGGCATTTTTTTCACTCAACCTGCAATAATTTCTAACCTACAATACGGAATTGTCTCAAAATTCGTCAGAGCGTTGTTGAATACATTTGCAACAACTTTCCCACTGGAAGTTCTTTCAATATCGCGAATTTCTTGTATGTTTTTAATATGAAAGTCCTGAAATGTGATTAGCGGTGGTTGCCCACATTCAGGTGCACTAGACGAGAGGTCACGCGCACAACCGATTACTCGATCCGGCCCTTCAATTTTTTTCATTGGCCATTCTATTCAATTAAAAAAAAAATTCTGATGAATTAATCTAAGGGAAAAAGCGCATGAATTATGCACAGTTGGTCATTCTGACAAGAGAAAATTCTCCAAGCTAATGAAAAATTAGGAAATATTTCATTCTTCTAATCATTTGAAAATTTTTATGAATCCATCACCAAAAAGTATATGTCGGATTTCGATATTCTTGAGGTAAAATATATCGATACTGATATATATCGGACAGATGAATATCGATGAAAAATATCGATATATCTACAAAAATATCGATATCCACAAATATCGATAAAAATCGCCCATCATTAGTGGAAAGCCTGTTTTCTTTGTGCTGTTCTCGCTCTTATATCTCTCTTGCTTCTACCGTTTTCTGTGATTAGGCTTCCTAGATATTTAAATCCTTCCACTTGCTGAATTGTCTCTGCATCTATTTCGATTTCCGTTCTCTTTGATGTTTTCGCTGTTGTACAAATCATGAATTTTGTTGTGTCCTTATTTATATCAGTACAATACTTTCCTAGTTATATTGTTTGCATAGTGTTGAGGATATTTTCTCACTCAGCAACACTCGTAGCTAATATAGCTATGTCATACGCAAATATCAACATGCTTACATTTTTCCCTCGAATCTGTGATTTCAATTGCTCTTGCTCCTTCACTCCGTTCATCCCTTCTTCTATATACAAATTGAAAGTCAATGGTGATAGTGAGCATCCTTTTCTCGCCCCTCTTTCAATTCGTATTTCTGCTTCCTGACTCTCTATTTCTATCATTGCGCACAGTGGTTCATATTCCAAATCTGACTTGACAAAAGTAAAAAATTTTGCGTCTCCAAAACATTGAAATACGTCTTCAACATCGTCCACAATGTCTATATACGTGAAGTGTGATGCCGATTCCAGAGTAAATGTAACGCAGTCCGGGTCGAAACATGTAGAAGTCCTTTGTTCAACCCAATTTTGTTTTTAGCATTATATCGATCGTCATTTGCTCTCAATACTTCAACCATAGCTCATCTATTCCTTCCCTGATCGAGTGCGCTTTTGAGTGGATAAAAGTATACGTTTCTTCAATTTTGTAAGTTGATCATTAATTCTACACGTTTTTTTGCTCATTTCTTAGTAGTATGATAATCATTCACAGTATTTCTATCACATCTCATGCATTATTATACTCGCTATGGTAAAGGCTGTAGAAGGCCATTATCAAACTGCATCGGGTATGTTTGTCAACCATTTCTGTACACAAACATCAAAGTCTCATGACCATCTTCAACCAACTCTTGTTGTAATGATGATTTAGATTCATGGAGCACGGAGTATCAAGGAGGGCGCTGTTCGAAGTTTGGAGAAATGAAGACAATCTGTTGAGATCATTGTGCCTATACGATCATATAGTATCTGAGTATGGTGTGAAAGCAGTCAACGAACGAATGCGTGAGGATATTGAAGAAAAAGTGCAAGATTTTGTGAAAAAACTAAAAAAACAGTGGACTAACTGCCATTATGTATCACAGCGACTTTTACGGAATAATAGTGACTGGTTGGATGAAAAAATGACTTTTTCAGAAGAGCAATGTGCTGAAGAAGGGAAAGAAATTGGTCGTCCACAGAAGTCATTTGGAGACAGTGGTGATCGATCGCGGAAAACGAAAGTGACATTTTTGCTGGAAACAAATACTGCAAGTGAGATAGTTCTTGCAGCTGAGATGAGCCCACGAAATACTGGCAAACGTGATGCTATACAAATAGTGAAGCAAATTTCTCATTCTTCTCCAGAAAGAGCAACGAAGATGAAAAAAATGTACTAATCTCCTAGTAATACTGTTCCACTCAAAATTATCCCTGACGAAGCGTCAGCCTTTTTTATACAAGAAATTCACGAAGGACCAGTATGTTCCGATGCGTCAAATCAGCGAAGACCACAATGCTGATATTTTTGGCCACTATCATATGCTTCTTGAAGCAAGAAAGCGGTGTTATCCTGATGAACTTGAAATTACTGACTTTTCTGCAAAAGTGGATCTACAGTCCCTTCTCAATCACACTATACTACAATTGACAGCCGTGCAAATGGAAGTGTTACCACAAGCACGTGTGGGATTTGATACATCTCCAATATTGCATATGGTTTCCGAATGGGACTGTGATGAGCCCTCTGGACAAAAACCAATACAAGCAATTATTCTCTGAAACAAAAGAGAGTATCGATAATCATTATGTATTTATTGTATCAATCGTACCATTACAGATGTTCACACACGCTGCTATTGGGAATAGCACTAAGAGAGAGAAAAAAGTGATTTTGTGGCAAAATCCTTCGCCGTCATCAACAAAATATTGTCGACCGATTAAAATTATTCTGAAGAAAGAGAGTCCAGAGTTGACGGAGAAGGAAATCGATGATATGAAATCACAAATTGCTGCACTTCCTCCAACTGTTATTCATGTAGAGGATCGAAAAATTATTGTGAAACAAGACATGGTTCTTCCTATGGTGGATGGGAAAATTTGCAGAGTGTCGCTAAATCAAGCGTCACAAAATTGTCATGTATGTGGAGTCACTCCTTCCCAAATGAACAATCTTGATTTGGTAAGACAGAAAGTTCCAAATACAACAGCACTAACCCTAGGCATCGCAAGTCTTCATGGATGGATGAAATCTTTCGGATGTATCCTCCATATATCATACAGACTGGAGGTTAAATCATGCCAAATACGTAAAGCACATAAAGCTCAAGTCAATGAGCGAAAAGAATCCATTCAAAGTCGTTTTCGTGATGAAATAGGATTGTTAGTCGATCTATTTAAACCAAACTTTGGTACAACGAATGATGGTAACACCGCTCGAAGATTCTTCGAAAACCCAACTCTATCATCCATTCTTACTGGTGTGGATGGAGAACTAATCCGACGATTCGGAATAATTCTCAAAACCATTGCCAGTGGGGACATCATCAACATAGGAAAGTTCGAAAAATATTGTGCTGACAAAGCGGACTTATATGTAAGACAGTACGATTGGGATTATATTTCACAAAGTGTGCATGAAATATCAATTCATGGAGCGTTATTGATAAAAGAAGCTGCACTCCCTTTTGAAATGATGTCAGAAGAAGCACAAGAAGCTCAGAATACAAATTATCGAAATATCAGGGAACATCATACACGGAAATGTTCTAGGAGAGATACGATGACGGATTCAATACACATGCTACTGATTTCTTCAGACCCAATAATCAGCAGTCTTCAAATGAAGGAGCAGAGAAGGAGTACGAATATATCACCTGATGTGTTGAAACTCTTTCGTGATCTAGGAAGTGATGAAAATTACGTAGATTGAGCACGCATATAATTGAATGTGTCCATGTTTGTGCAAATCAGTGGATTGTTTAACTAACATGAATATTCTAATGTATATCTGAGATTGTCTCCTTTGAACTAGAATAGCGGTTTTAGAAAAATATGGACAATATTCAACATATTGTGAGTGTTCGTGAAATATTGGTGATTTCAAGTTGTATGCAGATTCATTGGGATTAAAGATTTCTGGTCATATTACTCAGGTTGTTTCAAATTCTGAATTGCCAACAATAAATTCGAACTCGGCCACTACATAAATCCTTAGAGATCACAACCCATGCAAATCCGATGGAATTCCTAATTTTGTCCAGCTGGATTCGTCATCTGAGCACTGTGATTGTTGTAGCATATTAGATCTTCCACTTGGAAATGTTTTGTTATCATCAATAATCCGTGATTAGCGGTCATAAACACTCCCGAGTACCCATTTTCAGCAAATTCGGAGGTGTCTTTTAGTTTGTGTCTGCCATACTGGATCCGCCATCTTGAATTCCAAGAATATGACACCGGATTCGTGTTCAGCAACCCTGAGAACCAAAGTATACGAAGTTTCACTGAAATTCAATGAAATTTCGTGCAAGTAGTCGGCCATATTGGATCCGTCATTTTGAATTCTGGAAATATGACTTCGGACTCGTGATCAGCAATCCCCAAAACATGAAAACCCACGATTCCGTTGGAATCAGAACACAAATGGACTTTTGTCAAGTTGGATTTGCAATATGAACCACTGTGCATTAGGGTGGGCCGAAAAAACTCAACTTTTTTTCCTCGAGTCGCTATACCGCGGAAAAGTTGCGAGTTGAAATGACGAAAAATATGAAAAAAAATCAATAAAAAATATCGATGTCTCCCGGTCGTGCAAAGCCCCCAAAGTTCATAAAAATAGGTGAAAGTCCACTGTTTCACGTGAATTTTCGAAATGAGTAGAGATATTATGATTCGAATGCTATAGCTGTAATTAATCAATGATGGAATCATCGTCAACAATTGTGGAAAATCACCGAAATCATTCAATGCATTCAGTTCACCCATTAGCATGAAATTCATGCGGGATATTGAGGAAGCAAGTGCGTGCGTGCACTGAAAAAAACAATGTAGCTGAATTGGAGTCCGGGTCCATTCTGTGGTTACTGTAACTGTATTATGACCATAAAAATGTGCAATAGATATGACCGAACTCGTGTGGATCCCTCAGAGAGAGAGAGAGAGAGAGAAGAAGAATGGAATTACTATTACTTTCTTTATTTAATACAATGTATAGGATAAAGAAACCTTTATTAGTCTGAGTGTTTTCTGTGAAAATGTTTCATCTCTTTCCTACATGACTCTTTTCATTCCTCTTATTTATTGCCTTCATTTGCTCAATTCTAATTGATTGTCTCTGTTCTATGTCTTTATGATTATGAATGTTGCACTTACTTCCACAGTAACCTCAATAAGAACATGACTTCCGCGACTACAAAACTCAAATTCGATTGCATTCTCTTCTCAATGTGTGATTGCCGTGTTTATTAATCTGAAAATTATAAGGAATTCCTGTTTTGTTACTACATAATATGAATATATAACTACGTGAAAAAATTGAGAATATTGACCCAGCTCAGGTTACTGTACAAACGCCCTTGCTCCTGCCTTCTTTTGTTATCATTATGCCATTTTTGCTGAAGCTCTTATGCGTTCACATCTTCATGTTATTCCACGTTTAGTGTTGTGCAGTGTTGTGTTGTGAAGTTTTTGAGATACATAATGGCAGCCTCAAAGAGAATGATCACAAGAAATGTCTTTGAGTGGCCTATATTTGGTAAACCCAGAGATTCTGTGCAAAATGTACTTCCCACGCATGGAGACGTGATTCGGTGCTGTTTCCAAGAACAGTATAATTCATCTGTGGAGGTTAATAACAAAAGTGTCAGTTTTTCGAACGTGGCTCATGAAGTAGCTAATAAAATGAAAAGTTTGTTTGAGAAAGCATCTATAGTATAGTATACAAACTTTTTATTTTATCAGCTACTTTATGAGCCACGTTTGAAAAACTGACACTTTTGTTATTAACCTTCACAGATGAATTTTACAGTTCTTGGAAACAGCACCGAATCATGTCTTCATGCGTGGGAAGTATATTTTGCACAAAATTTCTGGGTTCACCAAATATAGGCCACTCAAAGACATTTCTTGTGATCATTCTCTTTGAGGCTGCCATTATGTATCTCAAAAACTTCACAACACAACACTGCACAACACTAAACGTGGAATAACATGAAGATGTGAACGCATAAGAGCTTCAGCAAAAATGGCATAATGATAACAAAAGAAGGCAGGAGCAAGGGCGTTTGTACAGTAACCTGAGCTGGGTCAATATTCTCAATTTTTTCACGAAGTTATATATTCACAGTTATATATTCATATTATGTAGTAACAAAACAGGAATTCCTTATAATTTTCAGATTAATAAACACGGCAATCACACATTGAGAAGAGAATGCAATCGAATTTGAGTTTTGTAGTTGTGGAAGTCATGTTCTTATTGAGGTTACTGTGGAAGTAAGTGCAACATTCATAATCATAAAGACATAGAACAGAGACAATCAATTAGAATTGAGCAAATGAAGGCAATAAATAAGAGGAATGAAAAGAGTCATGTAGGAAAGAGATGAAACATTTTCACAGAAAACACTCAGACTAATAAAGGTTTCTTTATCCTATACATTGTATTAAATAAAGAAAGTAATAGTAATTCCATTCTTCTTCTCTCTCTCTCTCTCTCTCTGAGGGATCCACACGAGTTCGGTCATATCTATTGCACATTTTTATGGTCATAATACAGTTACAGTAACTACAGAATGGACCCGGACTCCAATTCAGCTACATTGTTTTTTCCAGTGCACGCACGCACTTGCTTCCTCAATATCCCGCATGAATTTCATGCTAATGGGTGGACTGAATGCATTGAATGATTTCGGTGATTTTCCACAATTGTTGACGATGATTCCATCATTGATTAATTACAGCTATAGCATTCGAATCGTAATATCTCTACTCATTTCGAAAATTCACGTGAAACAGTGGACTTTCACCTATTTTTATGAACTTTGGGGGCTTTGCATGACCGGAAGACATCGATATTTTTTATTGATTTTTTTTATATTTTTTGTCATTCCAAATCGCAACTTTTCCGCGGCATAGCGACTCGAGAAAACAAAGTTGAGTTTTTCCGGCCCACCCTACTGTGCATCTATGTGTTAGGCCCGGGACTTTTCAGCCCATGTGTTACTTCATCGCATGTTCCTTCAGTATATAGGATCATCTCCGTAGACTCATCAGATAGTTCGGGAGAAGCCGTGAAATGGTCCGGAAACAGTTTGGAAACACGTTGCTCTTGCCTTTCGAACAAATTTGGAACAGGTGACAAACAGTCTTCTAACCGTCTTCAAATAGTCATGAGAGTTTCGGAACCGTTTGTCAAGTATACTCAATGTATTCACAGTGATAAACGTACACGATATTCCAAAGATGCTACCTCATGTGGAAATTGCCGGAGTTGTCAAGAGGCGCAGTACTGGCAAAATTGTATTTGCCGGAATCCGGCAGCAACAACGATTCCCATTCGGGGTTATTACTGTTTCTCAACTGTCACCAATCGTTGGACAGATTTCAAAAAGTATTGGTTCCCGTAGACAGTCAGTTCCGCGCCAGTGATCAATCTTCACCGCTGAGCAAAGATCTAAGTTTTAGGGAAACGGAATTGTCCCGGTATCAAACCAGAGTTGGCAACATTGTACGAGCTAGTATTAATACAACATCGTCTCACTACGAAATCGGACGTGAATCAGAATCCAAATCAACTCCATTTCAACAGACCCAGGCTATGCCAGTAATGACCTAGCGCTAGTCGCATTGTGAAATACATGAGAACACGATATTCTAACAGTATCACCGTAACCTCGTCTTGATACTGAGTTGGGAGGCGATCAGAAGCCAAATTCATTCTGTAGTAGGACCGCTGCTTTCGTAAGAGGAGACTGGGCCATTAGTAAACCAGAACTGATAACGCGGCGGAACACACGAAGGGACAACATATTACCATTACCGGTGCAACGTTGTATTCCCACCGAATCATCGGTGAATTTGAATTGAAATGGAGTTCTCAATGACACATTTCTTTTTGTGGAACAACACAGTCCCAGTATCAAACCAAAGATGACAGTGTAAATCACTGAGAAGATACGATAGAGAAGATAGACTGTACTAGTATTGATACAACTCTGTCTTACTACGGAACCGATAGAGGAACGGATTTCCAACCAACGATCTGGGAATAAGGCTGTTCCAATGAGATCGAGATGTGCCAGCACTAAAACAGACTCCATAATGACGTATAATAACGTGAGGAAACTACACTATGCCAGTATTGATACAATTTTGTCTTATTACGGAATCGATGGGGAAGTGAAATTCTAATCAACGGTCTACACTGTGAAAAATTCATACGGGAAACTTCGCATGAATATTCAGAAGTAATCAACACATACATGCGTTAGGAATTTCCCGTATTTCACTGGGAATTTACTGGAAGATGATAGTAAGAATTCCATAAGCTTTGGAATTTTTGGCAGAATTTATGGGAAATTCCATATCCATTCATCAGGAATTCATTTCTTACCGCGTGATTGAAATTTTCCGATTGCTGCGTATAGGAAAATTCCGATTATTTTCCCCAGTGTAGAAAGACGGCTGTTCTAGTGAGACAGACATGCGCCAGTACTAAGCTAGGCTCCATAATAACGTAGAACACCGTAGATAACCGACACTGTGCCAGTATTGATATAACTTTGTTTCACTACGGCATCTATGATGAATCGTCGGACTTCACACAATAAATGGCAATTTGAGTGATCTATCGTCGACACGGAGATTGGCTAATGTGATAGAGACTTGGTTTCTCAATCGCGGGACTCGGGTTCAATTCTCATACCTCAGTTCTAGGTGAACGTTCAAGAAATTACTTTGAAAATGCCTTTCTTCAATGACGATGATGAGAGGAATGTATTTGGAAGAATTTCAAATTTCAAATTTGACGTATTTTTTTAAAAGCTTTTATTTAACTTCACTTGTATGTATGTCCTGGGATTTTGCAATCAATATTTCACCCACTTTAACTGGAGCGATCGGGCTCAAATTCCGCACACATGTTTGGTTCTGGTGACAATACGCGAATAACCACCCCCATGCCCTCCAGCCCACCCCCAACCCCCCACCTACCCAATCAACACTTTCACGATATGGGTATCAAATGAAAAGGCTTTATAAGCCAAAAAGAACTCTTGAAAGCTCCTTAACAGTGAAAGTGTGTCTAGAATACGGAAATCTCGAGAAAAGCGGGGAATATACGGGAATTTTATCAAGAGCGAAAAAACCGGAAATTGTACGTGAATATCGTGAATATCGTAAATTCAGTGGGAAAATATGATGGAAAAATGTATTGAAAAGGACAACGTAAGCTTTTACTCGAATAAATTCAGGCTGAAATAAAATACAAAAATACAAATAAAAAAAATTGGAAAAAAGGTAAAATTTTTTGCTAAAATAGATTTTTATCTGATCAATATCATTTAATATTGAGTGGGGATTGAAAACAATCTGTCTCGTTCAGGAAATAGCCTTTACATGGAGAGGGAACTATAAAATGGTGCATCAGTATTTATCACGTATCAATCGCAAAATTGGCTTTTTTGAAAAAAAGCATGAACCCATGCACTTATCGCATGCCTCATTCGAATAAGTGCATAGGTTCATGCTTCTATTCCAAGAATGCCAATCTTCCGATTGATACGTGATAAACATGTGCCAGTTACTAGATTTCTCTCCCCGCGCAGGAAATATTTTTGACAAAAAGAGTGTTCATTATACGGATTTTACTCAAGGTTCGTTGTGTATAGTCACTCTGTGAATTTGTGCACGTCATTTTGTAACGGTTTTTGTACGATACTCGTGATACGGAAAATTAAAACGTCGACACAGACAATAAGCGGAAAACAAACCAACAAATCGACCGAGACATCAACACAACGAAAACGACGTTTGGAGAAGAAGAGACACAAGCGTTTGCAAAGTCCAGCTAATGAAGATATAGAACGTAAGCGTTCAAGATTGGAACGTGAAAGGAAGAATAAGGCAAACATGAGAGCTACTGAAACACCCGAACAACGTCAAGGTCTATCATACCGGATGAGGCGACGCAATGCAGAAGCTAGAATTATTGAGACAGACGAAGCAGCGACAGATTCGCCTAGATCGCATGAGACAACGCAATGCAGAATCAAGAGCTGCAGTAAGAGCTGATGCGACAACATTTGAGAGCACTATCCACACATTTTGCGATGAGATATGTGAAATTCGTACCAAGCGTTGCTATCCGAACAAAGTTACAAATTATCGAGTCGACGCAGCTGTAGCACCGTGCTTGCCTCCAGAATTAATTCAAAAACCTGCACTGTTATTATGTCATCGCTGCAACAAACATGTAACTAGCCGAAATACAATGTCACCATCAAAGGCATACTGGAACAGCTTAGATCCTGGTCTGATTCCTGATGTGATCCAACAATTGACACAACCGGAACAGCGTTTACTCATGAGAATCATACCCTTCATGAAGATCTTCAAGTTCGATGGACTCTTTGGACAGTATGGTTTCCGTGGACAAGCAGTACTCTTCGCTCAAGATATCTTTGAAGTTAGTAAAAAGCTGCCAACAATGCTTCCAAAATCAACGAATGACGCGGGGATTGTTATCGTCACTGCACACCTTGAGAACCTCAATATCACTCGAGAGTTCTCAATATCACGCAATAGAGTATTTGCAGCATTACGATGGCTTGTTGCCAACAACCCGCTATACAAAGATGTCACAATTGATAATAACGCAACAATCGATGAGCTAGATATAATTCGAGTTACTGAGCCAGTTCAGCAAGAAATACAAGCGAATGCTTACATGCCAATCAACGAAATTTCAAGAATTGTGCCGGCCACTTGGCATGAAGGAAATCAACTGGTTCACACATCACAGTACGCTGGAGTTCAATACTGTTCAATGGTACTGGCTGACATCGTGAGAGCTTCTATAAGATCACCTTACACCTGGTCTACAAACACACTAGATACAAACTTGATTGAAGGTGATAGAATGTATCTTGCAATAAGAATGCTGACTGAACAAAACAATGACGCATATCCTATCAACGAAGATGCATATTTGGGGGTACGTAATTTCGATGTCATAAAGAGAGACTCCATCATGTATGATGAATCATTTAGCATAGAATATGACGATGAACCTTCTCTTTATGGAAATCTTCAAGATTCTGTCAATAAAAATAATATCGGTTCGACATTGAGAGAGGCCATGCAAAGACTGTTCACGATCCATAATGCTGGAATTTTGGTAGCTGCATCTGGATCACTAGGAGTCATGAACTATAGTGAAAAGTACTACTTTACTCTCACTCTCACTCATGTGGTCCTAAAGGTTCAACTGCGTCAATACTTGGTAGAGCATGTGTGATTGAATGCGATTCAACGGAAGAACTTGTACGCATCTGCAAGCGAGTAACTGGAACTTGTAATGAACAGTACACACTAAACTCTATTGAGGTATATGAGAAAGATGGCTGTATTGATGGACGCCCGCTAGCAGAAGACGAAGAAGCGTCACAGCTACAGGGAAGCAATACTCAACCACTAGGAGTCATACAACAATCACAATCCTTCCCAGTGCAAACATCAGTAATGGCTCAGATAGATGTCAGACAACCGGATGTTGAGGAAGAAGTGATAATTTCTGAAAATGTGAACATGTCCGTAAGACAGAGGTATAGTAAAGGAAGCTCACGAACTAGAAGCAGAAAAGTTTGCATGGTACTATCTGTTCCCACATGGTGTCAATGGAATGAAAGAAGAATCCAGACAGATTAAAATCACACCATTGGATCACTTCCAATACAGAATACTAGGCAGTGACACAACATTTCAACGAAACGACTACCTCTTCGACGCCTTGACCACATTTGAATATCATCGAGTGAAGGCAATAATCTCCACGTGTGGAAAGAAGATTCAAGGCCAAGATGGGAGAGTTGAAGATGTTCATCTCCACCTCAAGAACTTGAGAGGATCTGCTACATATTGGCGATCAGCGTTGAATGAATTGATCGCACAAATAAGATGTCTAGGACCCCCAACATACTTTAAAACGTTCAGCAGTCATGATCTAAACTGGCTCGATATGAGGAAGGCCCTCTTGATTGCCGATGGAAGACCTCACCTAAGGATCCGACTGGACACGATATGATAGCTACGCAAAAATTAGTGGAGCAGTATCCAGTGATAGTGAGCCGTCACTTTATGGTTCAAATAAACGCGCTTATTAAATTTATCACAAATAACCATGAAGTATTTGGAGGTCGAGTTGAGGATTACTGGTGGCGAATTGAATTCCAAAATCGTGGAAGCCCACACCTACACATGGTTGTGTGGATTGAGGATAACCCATCATTTGACACAGAAGAGGGAATTCAATTACTTGATAAAGTATGTTCCTGCCAATTGTCATCGGAAGAACAAGATCCAGGACTCTATGGAATTGTCAAGAAGAGTCAGATACATCGCCACACTCACACGTGCAAAAAAAATAATACACATTGCCGCTTCGCATTCTCTCGACAAGAGTGTACTGAAACACGTATGATCGCACATTCGTCAGACGAATTTATACGCAACAGAGGTAGAATATGCTTACTGAAACGTCGGGAGGAGGATAAAAAGGGTCAATAACTGCAACCCGACGCTCCTAAGGTTATGGAGAGGAAATATGGACATCCAACCGTTACTCAAATGGAGCAATAGCATACAATGTCGCCAAATACATATCAAAATCTGAGCCTACACAGCTTGACTCCAGCATAGCACAAGCAATCCAGCAAATACGGCGTGAGGAAACGGATATATCAAAAAGGCTTTTCAGAATATGCATGAGAATCATGAAAGAACGGCAAGTTTCGGCATGTGAGGGCGCCTTCAGATTGTGTCATCTGAATCTTCGAGACAGCACAAGGAAATGTACCTCCCTCAATACCCGGAAGCCTCAACAAAGATACAAGGTACTGAAGTTCGACCAATCTGGCAGAGCGATAGGATTCTGCAATAACATCTTGGGAAGATATGTGGAACGACCAGCTGCACATACAGATTATGACTTCAACAATATGAGCTTGATAGAGTTCGCAATGCTAGTAGAACCGCACCATCGCAATCGACAAGGAAATGAAGGAAGTGTTGATCAGTATGTAGATGGAATAGAGTCAGCACAAAGAAACCGAATGATAACACTTAATGACAAAACTCAAATGATAATACGGGAAGTTCCAGCAGCCGTACGAGTACCATACTTCGTAGCAACACCCGATCCAGAAAATTACTGCTACAGCCTGCTACTTCAATATATGCCATATCGCGATGGAAGTGAGCTGCTCGGAGAATTTGATACAGCACGTGAGGCATTCCTTGCAAATGAAATCCGGCTTAGACAACTGAGTGAACATATGGATCTGTATCGAGAACGTGATCGACAATTAGAGACTACTTTCAACAGAACACATGCATTCGAGATTCTGGATCAAGAGCCATCACCTTCGATAGATGGGATAGAAGCAGAAGAAGAAATTCCCGAACAATCAATGAACGATAATCAGTTTCATACAACACAGAGAGCAATGAATGCTGGACAAAAAGAGATTTTCATGGATGTCACTCGTAGCATCCGGGAGCAACAAAATGGCAGTACTGAACGCCTCAGAAAGTTTATAACCGGCAATGCCGGCACTGGAAAGACTTTGCTTTCCAAGTTGCTCAGGGAACAGTGCAATCGATGCTACAGAAAGCCAGGAGTGAAGGTTTGTGCGTTGACTGGAGTAGCAGCCCGTCTTGTTCAGGACTCAACATTACACAGCACTCTTAAACTACCAGTTCAGAAGGATGGTCGACTAGTACAGATGCCAATGCTAACTGGAGCATACCTGAGAACATTACGGCTGCAGTGGGAAGATACTTCGTTCCTCTTCATAGATGAAATATCAATGGTCCCATACGAAATGCTGTGTATGATAGATTCCAGACTGAAACAATTGAAGAATGATGGAGAAGTATTTGGCGGAATTAATATACTGCTCTTCGGTGACCTGCTACAATTACCACCAGTCAGAGGAAATCAAGTATTTGATCAGCCTGAGAGATTGATCCCAGCAACCCATCTATGGCAACTGTTCGGATTGATTGAATTGATAGAGAATATGAGACAACAAGGAAGCACAACATTCATCGATATCTCGAATGCATTGAGAATTGGGGAGCTCCGAGCTGAACACTTTGCAGTACTCGAAAAGAATCTCAGTAAAGATACAACCGAAGAATTTGCGATTGAACAGGCTCTTCGAATATATCCAACGAATGAGCAAGTGAGCGCGCACAATAAATCAGTACTCGAACACTTCAGATTCAAGGAAGTGAGAATCTATAAGATCAAAGCACAAAATCAAATGGTCAATGCCACCCGAAGAATCGATAACATCACATTAGACCGAATCATATCTACCGACATTAATAAGACGGGAGACTTACCTAAGGAATTAGATATATTTGAAGGAGCTAAAATCATGCTACGATCCAATATTGATGTATCCAAAGGACTTGTAAATGGTGCAATAGGATTCATCGTTGAAATTATCTGGCCAAATTTCAGACGAGATCAAATGTATGCAGAGGATATACTATCAATAAGTATGAACTTTGGAAATGATGGCATACATGTAATACAGCCAAAGTCAATACAGTTCCCCGCGAAGTTGAGTTACGGAACCGCTGAAAGAAGAATGCTGCCAGTCATATTATCGTGGGCATCAACAGTACATAAGATGCAAGGTAGTACTGTGGACTACGCTGTTGTATACCTATGATCAAAGCTATTTGCGAATGGTCAAGCTTATGTCGCTCTCAGTAGAGTTAGATCACTAGAAGGACTTCGGATAGGGGAATTAGATAACTCGAAACTGACTAGAAAGAAGCCATGTAATAACGATGCATTGAAAGAGATGGAAAGAATGAGAAATATACAGGCACAATAATAAAACAACAAAACACATTCTTGAGAAAAATACGGAACAAATACTTGTACAGTTGTATACTTTAATAATAAATTGAAATTCAATAAAAAACCTGCATGAAGAACCCTGTCTGACTTCCATACAAAATGTATTTACTAAAAAATAAAAATATATAAAAAATATTTAAAAAAAAGCCTTCATTTAACAATGAAAAAAAATATAATTGAAAAAAATATCTTAAAAAATTGCGATAAAAATGTACTGGAAGGGTAATTTTTCATTATTTGACATATAATAACACGGATAACTTTGGTTACCGGTACTGTGCCAGCATTGGGTTGGGTTGGGATTCGCACATTGGATATTATCATCTCAACTCCTTCCCATCTCTCAATTGGCTCTGGCAAAACAACTGGTCCTTTTGGAGCACCAGAGCTCCCCCATAACAGGTCCTCATGAAAAACCAGTACTGACACAGAGGTAAATGTTATTCTCGCCCTTACGTTCAACGGAGTTATCATTCCGGCTCTGAGTCAGTATCGTCAACTCAACTGGCTCTGTAATCGCGAGAGTGCATTTGCTAGTACTGGCAACAGTCTTCAGCCAGTATTGGCCCGTGTTTTCATTTCCACATGGGACATGATGTACTGAGATGCTTAGATGGGTTTTGAATAATTTGATCAATTTGACAATTTGATTGAACAGCGGATGATCTCCAAATCTTGATCAAACAGTTCTCAATGGACTTGAAATATTGCAGTAAGGATACCAGCACGCTGTAATATTTGTATCATATTGGGAGTACGAATTAATTCGGTCCGTTTTTTTACAGTTAGAGATGCGTTGATTTCAGGAGAACATAAATTGTTAAATTAATCAAAGTATTGTCCATTGCTGGCTATCACTTTTTCCCATCTTTCGGGTAATTTTCGAAGCCCGTTACGGAAAAACGTCTCGTCTTCCGAGGCGG
Source organism: Gonatopus flavifemur (assembly GCA_018340375.1). NCBI lineage: Eukaryota > Metazoa > Arthropoda > Insecta > Hymenoptera > Dryinidae > Gonatopus > Gonatopus flavifemur. The sequence goes on along the minus strand of JAFFJZ010000036.1, from coordinate 1,333,577 downwards.
TCCAAGTTAGGAGCCAATTTTCGATTTCTTCGAACGAAGTGAACCAGTGACCTGCCAAATCGTGCTGCATCTGCACTGAGAAGGAAAATTCTTTGAATTAATGGAATTGATTTCATTGATTCCCATTTCATTGCAATGAATAAATGTCTTTTTGACTCTAAAATAATGTCATAACCATAAAAAGTCTTTTCATTCATACTATCAAATCAGCTCATTGAAATTCATTTTTTGAAATTAAAAACGCACTCTATTGACTGGATAACTGATTATTCTTGTCGATATCATCTTTCCTCCGATTTATAACTCTCTTTTGATAAATTCCAAAGTGAAAATCAATGAAATAAAAGCTCAATTTTATAACGTGAAGTTTCGTATGGAAATCGAGATTGATTATACTCAGTATTTGGAATTCTGGACAATCAAGTATTTGACATAATAATTGTTTTCTTCACCAGAATAATTATTGACTCCAAGTGAGAATACATTTCATAAAATGAATAGACATGGCTTACAAATGATGAACTTCTCCCATCATGAGGAGAACAACGCGAGATCAGGTTGATAAAATAATTATTATATTCAAAAACATGAAGTTATAGGACCAAGAATACTGTTATTCATGAACCGGTACAGTTGAGAGTATAATAATCTCATTCCTTCCAATACAAATGGTTTTGTTCGGATAATAAAATAAAATCATGTACTGAATAGTTGTGAATTTTAATTCCGAGAGTTCTATTTCTCCAATAGAAAACTAAATTCATGATCACAATGAGATATTTTTTTAGTTCAAACTTCAGAGCTATTTCTTCGGATACAATCTATTTTATAGAACAGGATTCATATGAACAATTATAGTTTGGATAGTTTTGAAATCAATAAAATGAAGTATTATAACCCATGATTTGAGTATTCAAATCGAATGGAGCTATTTTATTCATGCTAATAAATGTGTTCTCGAAGTTTGAATCATTTATAGAGACAAAACGAAAATTAAAACTCTCGAAATCTGATAAATCATCGTTATATATCTTTCCGAATCAACTCTTTGCCACTGGAAACATCGTTTAAATAATGTACTGCAAGATTTTTGGGCTTCAATAATTGAATATTATCTTATTCGATGGTTCATTAGTTTCAATGAACAATTCAAACTCCAGCAACATCTAAAAAAATACCTCATTAAAAATTTTCATTGATGATTGAAGAAGGATTCTAGTCAATGAACTGCTAACCTAATTATTCTCGTCAATACTACGTTTGATGAGGTCAAAATTTTACACATTCTGCAAAATTCCAATGCTTTTTGCAGATGAAGGTTTCATCGAGTCCATAAAATGGATGGATCGATCGAATTTATGAATTGATTGAAACAAAGAAATATGTTTTTGAAATAAAAATGTATTCAATTCACTTCGACAGATTGCGTTTACTCCTCAGGAGGTGGCAATACTTTCTCACAAGCTATCTTCCTGCAGTGCAGTTCGCATATAAACAACTAATTCCCCGTAAACCTATAGTAAGTAATGTTCCGTCCTGATAAATATTTCTTTCAGGTTCCGGCATCGAACATCATCAACGAATATGACTTGATTGCAGAGAAAAACAATTCCTCCGAACTTCTTGATCATATCAATCATCTGATCGAATAATCCAATCGTTTCAAATGAACTACAGATCACACAGAAACTAAGAAGGTCGGCTCCGCTCTGGCGCGAATGCTCTGACTCCTGCTTATTTCTTTTTATTCTGGAAATTTTATGAAATATCATTCATCCAATCAAAATGAATTCCATTGATTCGAAGAAAGATTTTTTCATATCAATAAGTTCTCTGGAGGATTAGAACATCTCTTTGTACATTCTATGAAATAATTTCTTAAATAGGGAAGAATATTCATTGTTCCAAATATTGATTTATTTACAGAAAATTTTCATTTCATATTCATGAAAACATTTCATTTCGAATGCAAGAAATATTTGTATTATTTATCCCGATATTTTCATATTTTAAAACTTTTTTCATTCAAATAATTGAATATTTCATTGAAAGGAGAAATTATCATTCCGGCACTGCAGTTGGTTATTACAGTGTTGAAAATGGCTTCTGCCCATCAAATGCATAATTCATTGAATCAAATTATATTCCATGAATTCGAAAATCAAAATTTTCCATTCAATAACTTTTTCATCGATCCTAAGTACCTCATATTCCAAATAATGATCCCACCACTTCCATGTGAATCACATATTACATGAAGTTAATGCAATAACTCCACAGATACCATTGGATGAATTCATTTCTTAGACTCAGAGAAAAATTCATCGGTTCAAAACATTTTTTTTCCTCAGTGTGTCGGAATAACTAGTAATCAGAAGGAACAACGTCCGGCGAGTACGGCGGGTGCGGTAGAATATCCCACTTCAACGTTTCTAGATAATTTTCCACTACTTTTGCGACATGAGACCGAGCGTTATCGTGTAAAAGAAAAACTTTGTCATGTCTTTCCTTGTATTCCGGACGTTTTCCTCGTAACGCACGACTCAAACGAATCAACTGTAGCCTATACCGATCACCCGTAATAGAATCACCAGGTTTCAGCAACTTATAGTATATAACACCCTTTTGGCCCCACCAGATACACAGCATGATCTTCGAACCATAAATATTCCTCTTTGGTGTCGATGTTGAAGTTGATGGCAACAATTGACCGGGCATAGCATAGTATTTTGTTCTCTTGGGGTTATCGTAGAATATCTATTTCTCATATCCTGTCACAATCCGATGTAAGAACCCCTTCCTCCGTTGTCTTTGAATCAGCTGCTCGCAAGTGAAAAATCGCCGTCCAATGTCTCGAGGCTTCAAGTCATAAGGCATCCAATTGCCCTGCTTTCGAATCATGCCCATGGATTGTAATCGCACGGAAACTGCTTGTTGCGTAACTCCTAATGATTCCACCAGCTCCTGATGCGTTTGACTCGGATCTTCGTCGAGTAAAGCCTCCAATTCCTCGTTTCCGAATTTTTGTGATTGTCCTGAGCAAGGCTTGTCTTTGACACTGAAATCGCCATTCTTAAAATGTCGAAACCATTGCCTACATGATTTATCAGTTGGAGCATTGTCATCATAAACTTCCACAAGCATTTGATGGGCTTCAGCTGAACTTTTTTTTCCAATTAAAACAGAAAACTAGCACCTCCCGCAAATGTGGCTTGGTTAAAACAAAATTTCACATACTTCACTGAGTAAAAATCGGGATTCTAGGAGGAACTCGGAGTGATATCAACTGAATATTATTCACAGGTGTCTAACCTCTCTGGAACAATTGAAATCGGTTGTGACTATGGAACATTCATGAGAGCGAGAGTCATCTTTTCAAACCGGACCGAACTAATTTGTACTCCAAAATATAATATCACCACATGGGCATGATGTTCCGAAAATCATCTCTGTACAGGCACTAAATCGTCTCAAAATGGTCTTGAAATCATCCGGTGACAATCAGCAGATATAATCTTGCCCTTCGAACTGGTGTGAAGTGGTAAGGTAGCAAGCGCCCAAAATTGCATTTCCCCAAAACACAATCATCCGTGGATCTGAGGATAATTACAAACAGTTCCTAGCCCTCCCAAATAGCCACAGACTTTACCGCTCTCGGGTAATGGCCTTTCAGGCACTTACTACCCTACCGTGTGAAGTTATGGCTGGACAATGTCATAACAATCTTGAAATCGTCATGAAATATCTCGGAAAATCCTTCAAAACATGTTTATGGTACATACATGTATATCTGCACTCACGGTGAATAATCGAAACAATATTCAAAGTATGCCACTTGGAATACAAAGGTTTTCAGATGAGTTTTGCATAATCTACAGATGATCTTCAACCGTTGATGAAAATGTTCACAAACGAACTTGGAATATTACAGCCAGAATAATACAATAACTTTTTGATAATATCCTCATGATACTACTACATGGATATGATTTTTCGAGAATCATCATCACACAAGCGCTAAATACCCTACAGGAAGCTTTGGAACAGTCTTAGTCGTGGGATAATCTAACCGTATACTGCTCCGATGTTCAGAATGGATCTCCAGTCTGGTTCCAACAATCTTGGAACAGTTTCCAAACAGTCCCCGAATAATCAGTCATATTCAACATATTTCATACACTGCATTCAGCGTTGCCAGGAATTCCTGAGACCCAGATTCCATATGAATAGATTCAAGCATACTCAACTATTTGGCTGACGCCTGCCATATTGGATCCACTGACTGGGATTCTTTGCTTCCAATTCCGAATTTGTATTGAGCATCCTCTGAAACCTCTATGAATCTATCCACAAATGTGAGCATGATTGAATTCACCTCCACTATATTAGATCCGTCATCATGGGATCGTTTTTTGACTCTGGGTTGGATTCAACACCCTTAAAAACCCCTAGAACCCATGTTTCATATAAATCTGTCCATGAATGCAAAAATGACTGAATTCATGTTCACCATATTGGATACGCCATCTTGGATATGGTTTTTGACCTCAGACTTGGATTCAGCATCTTTGAAAACACCTAACATCCATGTGTGATAAAATCCGTCCATACAAGCCAGAATAACAAACGTCCCACACAGCACCAGAAATTCCATGAGGATTGCAGAAATCTAACATTTGGAACATTGAAATATTTCTGTAATATTGCTGTATATCACATTGAGGTTTCAAAGCACTGCAATGTCCGCTGATATATCTAGGACATACAGTGGTGGGAAACGGTCGAACTCGCGTCAAAAACCTAGCACACCTCGAGATTGGCATTAAAATTTATGAAATTTGGTACCCGGTAGGTTTTTTGTGTGCTGAATCCAAATGTTCTGCGACTTCTTAGAAAAAATCAAGAGAAATACCGAATATAGCTAATTGAAGTGAGAGGTTTCTCAAAAAATGTGGAAAAATCTGTCATTTTGTGGCGTAACACTTTGAAATGTGTATGTGAGATGATGGGCTCGCATATAAGATGAGTTTTTGAGTTACTGAACCTAAATATCATGCCATAAATCGCAGAAAATCTGTGAAAATTCAAAATGACGGACATTAGAGTGCTAATGCAGAAAAACTGCAAGTAAAGGTATTTCCGACTCACAAGTCATTATAACTGCTTATTTTTTGAGGTCGCTGATTACAAATCTGGATTCGATGAGAACGAATTCAAAAAGGCGGCCTTCAATTTTTCAATTACTCAAATCAGCACCAAATTCCTGATTTTGGGCTTTTTGGGGTAGCTGATTCCATATCTGGAGTCGATGAAAACGAATTCAAAAATGCATAAAAAATGGCGGCCTTCAAATGTGGAATCACTCGAATTAGCACCCAATTCCTCATTTTTGGGTGTTTCGAGTTGCTGATTACATATCTGGAGTCGATGAGAACGAATTCAAAAACGGATACAAAATGGCGGATCAAAAATGGTGGCCTTGAATTTTGGAATAACTCGAATCAGCACTAAATTCTTCATTTAGGGGTGTTTCGAGTTGCTGATTATATATCTGGAGTCGAAGAAAACGAATTCAAAAATGGATACAAAATGGTGAATCAAAAAAGGTAGCCTTCAATTTTGGAATCACTCGAATCAGCACCAAATTCGTCATTTCGGTGTTTTTGGGGTCACTGATTACATATGTGGAGTCGATGAAAACCAATTCAAAAATGGATAAAAAATGGCGGCCTTCAATTTTGAAATCACTCGAATCAGCACCGAATTCCTCATTTTGGAATTTTTCGGGTTGCTGATTATCAATTTGATGTAGAAAACAAATGTAGTATGAAAGGTGCTAATCTGTTAACTCATTCATAGTTGAGGGTGAGTTAAGTTAATTGTATGAATATACATTTCCATGTTTCTTACATTTTCTGGGATTTTCAAGGGTTTCTTCTGATCAAAATGTGAAGTAATTTATTGTCCGAATTTCAATAGTAGATTGTGCGACGAGGGACGAAAATCGGTGATTGCGGTCATTTGTTCTCCACATCAATTGATACTAAAATTGATAATCAGAAACCCGAAAAACTCCAAAATGAGGAAGCCAGTGATGATTTGAGTGATTCAAAAATTGAAGGCCGCCATTTTTCATCCATTTTTGAATTCGTTTCTATCGACTCCACATATGTAATCAGTAACCCCAAAAACACCGGAATGACGAATTTGGGGCTGATTCGAGTGATTCCAAAATTCAAGGCGGCCATTTTTAATCCGCCATTTTGTATCCATTTTTGAATCCGTTCTCATCGACTCCAGATATGTAATCAGCAACTCGAAATCCCCCTAAATGACGAATTTGATGCTGATTCGAGTGATTCCAAAATTCAAGGCCGCCATTTTTGATCCGCCATTTTGTATCCATTTTTGAATTCGTTTTCATCGACTCCAGATATGTAATCAGCAACTCGGAACACCCCAAAATGAGGAATTTGGTGCTGATTCGAGTGATTCCGCAATTGAAGGCCGCCATTTTTTATCCATTTTTGAATTGGTTTTTATCGACTCCACATATGTAATCAGTGACCGCAAAAACACCGAAATGACGGATTTGGTGCTCATTCGAGTGATTCCAAAATTCAAGGCCACCTTTTTTGATCCGCCTTTTTGTATCCATTTTTGAATTCGTTTTCTTCGACTCCAGATATATAATCAGCAACTCGAAACACCAAAAAATGAGGAATTTGGTGCTAATTTGAGTGATTCCACATTTGAAGGCCGCCATTTTTTATGCATTTTTGAATTCGTTTTCATCGACTCCAGATATGTAATCAGCTACCCCAAAGAGCCCAAAATCAGGAATTTGGTGCTGATTTGATTAATTGAAAAATTGAAGGCCACCGTCTTGAATTCGTTTTAATCGAATCCAGATTTGTAATCAGCGACCTCAAAAAATAAGCAGTTATAATGACTTGTGAGTCGGAAATACCTTTTCTTTCAGTTTTTTGGCATTAGCACTCTAATGTCCGCCATTTTGAATTTTCACAGATTCTCCGCGATTTATGGCATGATATTTAGGTTCAGTAACTCAAAAACTCATCTTATATGCGAGCCCATCACCTCACATACACATTTCAAAGTGTTACGCCACAAAATGACAGATTTTTCCACATTTTTTTGAAAAACCTCTCACTTTAATTAGCTATATTCGGTATTTCTCTTGATTTTTTCTAAGGAGTCGCAGAACATTTGGATTCAGCACACAAAAAACCTACAGGGTACCAAATTTCATAAATTTTAATGCCAATCTCAAGGTGTTCTAGATCTTTGACGCCAGTTCGACCGTTTTCCCCCACTGTGCGACAATTGCAAACAGCTAACATTTCAATTGACAGATTTTTGACTCCTTTTTGTGGAAGGACATTGAACCGTAATGAAGATGAAAGATTGAGATCCAATTGAGACATTACCGAAATATATGGTGTTGTACGGGATGTCAACATCGCGGAGAAACCGAGTTATATATACGATGTATACGGCGGAGAGAATTTTCTCGGAGTTCACCTATTTTTGAAGAGAAAAATCATTAAAAAATAGGGGGACTCGTCCGATTTCAATGGGAATTGAACGGACACTTCCTATTGACACAACAAAGGTCCCCTATGAGTTTCAGCCAGTTCGGTTAACTTGGTCCAGAGATATCCCGAATACAGACTGTAACATTTATATATATAAGACGATATTCAGTTATAGGGAACAGAGAGATAGCAGGGTATAAGAGTAGGGAGAGAGGTACACGAAGAAAGAGGGGAGAGTAATGATGAGTCTGTCGAAATTTGAAGAGAGAAGAGCTCAATCGTCTCGACCACGAAAGTGTGCACACATCTTTAATTATAACACTGATACGTCATATGTAACGACAGTTTTTGAATTGATATTTCTCGAATACGAGATTTAGATCATTATTTCTTACTGGCCAATCTTCGACCGCTATCGATAGTCAATGCATAATCAATCGAACTGAGATGACCATATGATCCATAAAAAAGGGAGGAATATTTTTACACTGTTCTCAACCATTTGCGACGATACTTTCCATCACTGGGACAACGTGAGGGCATCGAACAAAGATAAGCGTTCCATGTATATACTTTTCTATCTCTCTCTCCCTCTCTCGCTTACTTCGTTGACTGATTCGTAATTTGAGACGACCTTATATCTAACTACTTCATAGACATAAATTCATATGCGAATGGGAATCTAGGATATAAGTTTATTGTAAAATATTGAGACACTCGCAATACAGCGAAACTCTGGTGTTCAATTTCGTATTGACACATTCAAGTCATCAAGTCATGAATGATTCTCTGATATTCTTGTGACCATATCATGATCCTTTTACTGAATATCTAGTTATCGGAAAACGAAATCGTTATAAGACATACACACAGACATACAGCAACCCCACGGATTATCAATCAGTATTGCATGAAATGAAAAACTATCCAATTCCTAATTGGATTACTCAAATATTTTAGGAGACATGATCAGAGTATAACGTACATTGCATTAATTAATATAAATGTTACTTTTATTCTCAAATGAAATTTTTTCATGATTTATTTGTAGTCTGAAGTCATTGTACAATATTATTCCATAGTGCCCGAAAGTACCCCATAAGTGGGAAACATTCATGCGAATTTCGAATTGCCTTCAGGTTATTATTAATTGATAAATATGAGATGTGATCAACTGGTATCCATTCGAAATAATTGATTCAAAAACATGAAAAATGTAAAAACCGTACGAAGGGTCCCTACTTTCCCCTACAGTATTATTCAGTTTTTATGAAGTTACAACAGTATTCAAGGTGCAAAGTATGTGATAAAGATGTATCGTTTTCGAAATATGGACAACGAGGACTTGGTTTTAGAGTTCTCCTTACGTGTGGTTGTGGAGAAAAGTATATTGATTCGTGTCCGCTAATTTTTACTGGATATGAGATCAATCGTCGGCTATTGTATGTTATGCGTTTAATTGGGGTTGGATTGAATAGTATCAACACGTTTTGTGGTCTCATGGAACTAGGAAATGGTATGAGCTCTTACACTCATTATCACATTATTGACTGAATTTCCACCGCTGTGCAAAGTGTGTTCCACCTAGCGAAGCTCAAGGCAATGAATGGAGAAAAACTGTTGAATGCTGCACGCGAAGAACCCGGAGACGTTTTAACAGTTTCGGGTGACGGCTCCTGGCAGAAAAGAGGATTTTCTTCTCTTATTGGCATGATCTCTTTGATTTTCAAACATTCTAAAAAAATTGCGAACGTTATTATTAAATCAAGCTACTGCAGAGGGTGTGAGAAGAAAAAAGGAACAGAAGGCACGCCTGAATATGAAGCGTGGTACGGGAAGCACAAGGAGGAGGTTCAAGCAAATCACTCGGGAAGTTCTGACGAACTAGAGGTCGATGGTGTCTGCGGAATGTTTTGGTAATCCTTGGAAAAGTTCGTTGTGCGTTATGGTTTTTATATAGGAGATGAAGACTCCAAAACCTTCAAGTTCATGCTCAGTACAGCACCTTACGGAGGAAAGTTTGTTGTGAAAAAATTAGAAAAGCTGCAAAGAAGAATAAGAAACAAACTCCAGCACAAAAAACGTTAGCTAAAAAAGTGGTGAAGAAAAACATGGTTACAGTTAAAGTTCTCACAGTGAAGACTCGAGATTGACCAATCAAATTATTGACAGAACTCTCAACTAACTATGGTTTGGCAATTCAAAGGCATCTCGATTCTGTGGAAGAAATGCACCGAGAGATCTGGGCGGGATATCATCATGAAACCTCAGCTGACGAGAAATCCCAGCATTCATACTGTTCCGACTCTTGGTGCAAATACAAGCAAGCTGTAAGAGATAAGACAGTTACAAGTTTCAAACAGCCCCGTGCTCTTTCTCAAGATGTAAAAGAAATTTTCAAATCAATCTACGAAGATTTAACAGAGTAAGAATTACACAAGAGATGCCTTGATGGAAACACGCAGATCAACAATGAAACGTTCAACAACTGCGTTTGGGCAATGGTTCCTAAACACATCTTCAGCGGAAAAATTATTGTCCAAATAGCTTGTCAAACTGCTGCTTGTATCTTCAATGAAGGTTTCAAACTAGTCCTGAAAATTATGTCAGTAATGGGAGTCAAAATCGGTCCGACCGCCATGCACTATACTATTCAACGTGACAGAGAACGCGTACGTGTGGCAAACCTATTTTGGATCAGAATGAACATTATGAAGGAGAAGAAGGCATAATGTATGGTGCAGGTATCACTGAGTAAGAACAGGTAACATTTTCTCACGATTTTTCTTTGGAAAAAACTTTAAACGCATTTTTCGCGGAACAACGTTTTCCGATGCCTTCTTGATGAAATCTCCGAAACTACTTGACCGATCCTTATGGAACTTTTTTTTAACACATTCTGTACTACTACAGCTACAGCGCATATCGAGGGTTTTTTGGAATTTTGATCTCAACTCTTTTTCTTCCGCCGAAAACAGTAAAAAAACTTGTTTTTTTTCGGAAAATGTCCGCCATTTTGTCAATTTTCAAAAAATCGAGAATCGCTCGATATGCGCTATAGCTATTAATATACTGAATCTAACGCCGTTCAATTTTTCAGTTTCAGATCATCCATCCCAGGGATTTATCGACAGCGCAGACACACCTTTTGTTTAGGACTTTCTTTGAATTATCATTTTCATTGATACAAACTTACTGAAATGTACGAACAAAGATTCTTTCATGTATCTCGATGGTATATTAATACAGTGTGATAACTTTTATATTAATATTTACATTACAAAATTGCTTCAAAAATTCTGAAAAACTGTCTTTTTTTGAAAATTCTAATTAGGATAGACCCCTCAACTCAGAGCGTTATCTCCGTAAACTTTTTGTAGCTCTCAATACGCTTCTGCCACCGCTTCCTCCAAAAAGAATAAGAAAATCAACACTTCCTGCGAATGATATCCAGAACCATTCGGGTCTTATACCATGACAATTTCCAATTTCGAGAACTTATACGGGTTAATCAGGACACCATCCGAGAAATTAAACTTCATCCGTGTCGATACGAATTGTATACGGGAATATTTTCAGAATTCGGGAATGCACCCTTCGCGGTCTATGGGAATTCGGAATGTAACTCCATCCAGGTGCATGTACACTAGGGTGGAGTGGAAAACAAAAAAGTCTCTGAATCGAATCGTAATAGTGCGGAAAAGTTGCTACTCTTCAAGACGAACTCAGGAAAAAAAAAATTTTGAAATCGGATAAGATCTTCAACTCGCGCATTTCGTTTAAAGTTTTTGAATTTCATCGAAAATTCAAGGATATTTCAAAATATTCGAGTTCGCTCGATTATTGTCCGATCAAGCTGATTTTTGGTTTGTGGTATTATATTGAGGTTTTTATTGGAGAAAAATATACCCCCTCCCCTCCTTGATGGAGCTTGAAGCGGATCAGAAAGTCCATTTTTCCCTCAAATCGCCCTGAATAACTCTGTCGACACCGTCCCGTTATATCGCAATAATTCCCACTGTATAGAATAATATCATTACTTCAATTGAATCCCCCTTCCTAATAACGGCAAAGGGGGTAGGAAGGAGGGGAGGGCAGGAGCGGATCCAGAAATCTGTTTTGGGGGGGGGGAGGGGGAAAAGTACTTATTTGAACTTTAAAAAAAATAAAGATCGTAGGAATACAAAAACTCCCCATTGCCGGAACATGTTTGGTTGGCTTGGGAGGGGTAATTGCCCCTACCGCCCCCCCTTTGAATTCGCGCCTGGGGAAGGGGTTATATCCATGTTTTATTACAGTATGCAATATATGCAGCTCTTCGCCCGTCACACTTGTCACGACTCAGAACTCACCACGAGAAGGTGGCTGCACCGCGAGTTCCACCCACGCCCTACCCAACCAACCAACCAAATGTGGGCATGGACCCTATTTGAAGTCAGATTTTGTTTCGAATTGTGGCATTTCTGCTTGAGAGTTAAGAGTTGCTCGAATGTAGCCATCTCCCCTGTCGTGTCCATATACTTCTTCACTCGCTCTTGTTACCAGTTTTACACACCGTTCTACTGCCTGAGTGTGACAAGGGACTTTTTTCAGGTCTATTTCTAGTGTTGATTTCTGTTTCTCCTTAATGAGCATCGAAATTTGCTGTGCGGAAAGAGAAGACAAGAGTGGGGGACAGGTAAGTGTAACCTTAGACCAATTGATGATGTCAAAGTACTCTTGCGCTTCAAAATTAAATTCAGGTACTTTAAAAGTCCTTACAAAAGCTTTTTTTGTCACAGGTTTTCCTTTTGTTTCGAGAACTCGCCTTAGACCTAGTTCTCTAATGCGCTCATCGTTATCCATTACCATGGACAGCAGAACATTTTCTGGATGGGCGAAGAAGCCGTTTGTCTGAATGACTTTATGTACAATATTCCTTACTTTAGGAGGTAACTTTCGACATCTTTTGATACAATCAAAAATGTGTTTTGGTCCTTCAAGGATAGAAGATTTTGTCTTAATTTGGAACCACAGTGGTGCGTATATGTGTAATATGTATGTCACTATAAGCTGCAGGGTTTCTGACGGGTTTGCAGTGGAAATATATAGCCTAAGAATTCTGTTAGCTGTGGTCAACCAACGAGCATGTGCTGTGGGCCCCGGGTCACGGTTGGCTAGGTCTGTTGAACAGGATCCTGAATCAATGCTGAGAGCAATCTCGTGTAAATATCTTTGATCTTTACTGAGGATTTTGAAATCAATCTCTGGCAGAACGCAGCTGATCGGCTGAAAATCAACCACAGGCAACGACTCACATTCTGCAAGTTGTTTGCAGATAGCACCTGTGAATGAATGAAGACCACTTGTTCCCCCATCAAGATCTTCGATGAGATGCCGCAAAGGCAATTCGTTGAAGTGCATGAGGCAGATAACCCATTGTAAGGGTTTTTGTAATTTCATCTCAATATGTTCAATGGCTCCATTTTTACAGCCAGTATTTGTTGCTGTACCATCGCAACCGATAACTGCAATACCAGAGGTATCTATAGCATTGTCTTCGAAGTACCTCACAATGCTGAGGGCTGTATCCTTTCCGGTCTTTGAATCTGGTACTATATGGCAAACATATTTTGAGCCAGGTTCCTCAATAACAGAAATATGTTCTTCTTTTTTCTCTGTTTGGTAGCGTTTACCGTTTCTTTCTTCTAAGTACAGTGTGTTATCTCATCTGCCGTCAAAGTACAAACACTTAGGACCCTCTGCTTGTCGCTCAATAAGCTGCGCTTCAACTAAACTAGCTCTTGCAATACAATGCTTCCAATTGTGAGGCTACACTGCTAGCCACTAAAGAAAAGTTGACTTCCTTCCCGGAGCACAGTCTATATCTTTCCTGGTAAAAAGCTCTCACGACATCCGCAGATGTTGGGAGGAAGGAAAGCGGCAATGGTCTTGGGGCCCCGAAGAAAGGACACGCCGTGTCTTTACGTGTCAGGGACATTGATAACCGATCATCAAGAATGTGTATGTGGGAATATATGCGATGCACACCAGTGCGTGTGGATTTTTTATAAGACACTCAGTCTGTAATAACGCTGTGACGATACAACAGATAATCAAGAATGCGTAGGTGGAAATATATGCGATGCACACAAGTGCGTGTGGATTTTCTATAAGACACTCAGTCTGCAATAACGCTGCGACGATACAACCGATAATCAAGAATGTATATGTAGGAATACATGCAATGCACACAAGTGCGTGTGGATGTTCTATAAGACACTCAGTCTGCAATGACGCTGCGACGATACAACTCTACTGTGCTACTGGATAATTAGCAAAGACAAGTAAGGAATGTCAGCCATTGAGTTTATGCCCCATAAGCAATTTTAGTTCATATAATAATTGAAGCGATAAGGATATTCTATAATACATCGGAAATTGTTTCGATGTAACTGTAAGGCGTCGACACCTATTTAGGGTGATTGGAGAGGGAAACGTGCTTCATGACCCCGTGCAGGCTTTCTATGTTACCCCCTCCCCGTGAAGGGAGGAGGGGGATATGTTTTTTCTTCCATTAAAAATCTCAACATAATGCGACAAACCAAAAATTAGCTCGATCGGACAATAATTAAGCAACCTGGAATATTTTGAAATATCCTTGAATTTTCGATGAAATTCAAAAACTTTAAACGAAATGCGCGAGTTGAAGATCTCATCCGATTTCAAAATTTTTTTTTTTCCCGAGTTCGTCTCGAAGAGTAGCAACTTTTCCGCACTATTACGATCCGATTCAGAGACTTTCTTGTTTTCCACTCCACCCTGATATACACAATATAGAAGTTTTGCGTGTGCATCGTATGCGTAAGTTCTCGTATTCGTTGTGGAGACGCTGATCAGAAGTGTACTGCTCAGATATTCGGATCGACTGCTTACCTCACTCACGTGACGCGAACGGCACAGAAATATACGAGCACAGCAGAGGCGTTGCATTTTTTCCAGCAAGTACTTCATTTGTTTTAGCAAGCGGTCATACTGGCGGTTGCTGATTTTCTTTCGTAGAGATCCAGAAATTACTACCTCAACAACTTTGTTATTTTTTCACTGATATTCACGGTATTTAGAGCGTAGTGGGCCTTCATTCCATGTGATTATATTGGGCACATTTCGTAGTTCCAAGGCTTTCCCATCATTGAAAGATGGAAGCGCCAAGGAAACACATGGGTCGGAAAGTATTTTCTTGTCCAATTTTCGGGAGTCCAAAGGACCTACCAACTCCCCAACTTCCTACGTACGAGGAAATTTTGAGATGTTGTTTTGAAGAACGATTTAAGCTGGCTCCAAAAGTCAATTACGGAACAGTTAGTTTTTCCACTGTAGCTGGAGCAGTTGTACGGAAAATTATGGCTCAGTACGATTTAGTAACTGTTCCTACAGTTACAGAAACAAGAATCATACGAATGATAAAATCATACCACGATTCATATTACAGAATACGGAAATCTTACACCAGGGACAAAGAGAAAGAAAGTGATAAAGTTGAGCTGGGAAAGTTAATGAAGGAAGCTGTACAACTTTTCGATGTAACACACTGTAAATGTCCAATGACTCGGAACTGCATCTGTAAAAAAAGCATTCGAAGTTGTACAGCTTCCTTCTTGAACTTTCCCAGCTTAACTTCATGACTTTCTTTTCCTCTGCCCCTGGTGTAAGATTTCCGTATTCTGTGATATGAATCGTGGTATGAGCCTTGGAACTACGAAATGTACCCAATATAATCAGATGGAATGAAGGCCTACTACGCTTTAAATACCGTGAATATCAGTGAAAAAATAACGAAGTTGTTGAGGTAGTAATTTCTGGATCTCTACGAAAGAAAATCAGCAACCGCCAGTATGACCGCTTGCTAAAACAAATGAAGTACTTGCTGGAAAGAATGCAACGCCTCTGCTGTGCTCGTATATTCCTGTGCCGTTCACGTCACTTGAGTGAGGTGAGCAGTCGATCCGAATATCTGAGCAGTACACTTCTGATCAGCGTGTCCACAACGAATACGAGAACTTACTCATACAGTGCACACGCAGATCTTCTATATTGCGTATATGTATGTATGTATATTATATGTATATACAGGGTGATTCAAAATTCCCGCACTCTTTTTTGGGAGTAGATTCCTGATGGAATTCTAAAACGATTTGTCCTTTTGCACAATGCTCTCCGACGCATAATTTCCGAGATATGATTAATTGAAGTTGACTAATTATGAGGTGGATCCATCGGTCATTCAGGAGCGTCATAACAGAACAAGAGAGGAAGGTGCTTGCAGAGGGCGCTCATACGATCAGCTGATCGGTATGATCGATACGATTTACCAACATACAAATTGATAAATTTTCTATGTAGAACGATTGAATTCGTCGACACTGTGGAAAAATCGATTATTGTCATGAATTCTTATCACGATATGCTGTAGGTGAAAGTTGTAATCTCAGTAATGATTTTTATTACGCAGACACATGTAAAATAGTGTTATTTCGTAGGGATAGGATTCAAGTGGGAGAAAAAAATATAACTACTCGTTTTCAATCAGAATTTTCATGTAAAGAAGAAAACATGAGAATTCTCATTCATCCGATACCCAATCTGAACGGTTTGATTAGTAAGTTCAACACAAGAGATTGGATTCCGAATCCTGTATTCTGATTGGTCGAGAATCAATCCTCGGCCGTTCCAAATGATTCTTCTGAAGAATGTGTTTTCGACTTATCCGAACCACAACATTGAACAATGATGAATTTATTCGAATTCACCCTTTTTACATCATTCGATGATTATGAAGGGTTTATCGAACGTTAATAACTTACTCCAACTTATAGAATCCATCAATTTTGACGAAAATACAAGGTGTGACATCGTATACGACCCAATCATCGCACTTGATTGACATTGTAATCACATACGGTTTGTTCAGCTTAAATCAACCATTCGTGATACAAATCAACCAATCAGGTGACAGCTCGAAACAGTTGCATTTGAAGCACATATGACTTCGAAGGGCATATTGTTATTTCAAATGGAAGAGGAATTCTCTTTGAAGATTAACCAAATCCGTCCGTTTTAGGACGAATACATTTTCCAAACGTAGAAACGCGCTCAAACTTGCACACAATTTGAATTAGATTTTGATTCAAACATGAATGATCTTGAGTGATCTCGAGTGAGTTATTAACGTTCGTCAAACGCTTTATAATCATCAAATGATGTAAAAAGGGTGAATTCGAATAAATTCATCATTGTTCAATGTTGTGGTTCGGATAAGTCGAAAACACATTCTTCAGAAGAATCATTTGAAACGGCCGAGGATTGATCTAACATACATTGATTCTCGACCAATCAGAATACAGGATTCGGAATCCAATCTCTTGTGTTAAACTTACTAATCAAACCGTTCAAATTGGGTATCGGATGAATGAAAATTCTCATGTTTTCTTCTTCACATGAAAATTCTGATTGAAAACGAGTAATTATATTTTTTTCTCCCACTTGAATCCCTATCCCCACGAAATAACACTATTTTACATTTGTCTGCGTGATAAAAATCATCACTGAAATTACAACTTTCACCTACAGCATATCGTGATAAGAATTCATGACAATAATCAATTTTTCCACAGCGTCGACGAATTCAATCGTCCTACATAGAAAATTTACCAATTTGTATATTGGTAAATCGTATCAATTATACTGATCAGCTGATCGTATGAGCGCCCTCTGCAAGCACCTTCCTCTCTTGTTCTGTTATGACGCTCCTGAATGACCGATGGATCCACCTCATAATTAGTCAACTTCAATTAATTATATCTCGGAAATTATGCGTCGGAGAGCATTGTGCAAAAGCACAAATCGTTTTAGAATTCCATCAGGAATCTACTCCCAAAAAAGAGTGCGGGAATTTTGAATCACCCTGTATATATATTTATTTATTCATCTATAGATTGATCCAACACTATTAACTATGTTTGTATGCTTGACAATCATTTTCTGACACTGAATAATGAAATATAAACTGCTTCGAGAAAATATATTGCATTCGCCAAAAATTGTAAAAACTGAAAAACTTCAAGCTCGATGCGCGAGGGTCAAATGATGACCGATTTGAATGATCTTTTTTTCATTCGGTTTGTGTTCCTCCAGACCGTCTTTTCCGCACTATTGCGCCCCGGATTTCGGAAATTTTGGTTCTTCGGCCCACCCTAATGATTACACTAGTTTACAGAATAAAAAACATTGTTTGTACATTTGATGACACTATTTTTTTCTGATGCATTTTGGCTCCCTGAACTCAAAAATCACAGTAAAAACTTTTTTCATGGATAACTTTTTGAGATATGAATTTTTGAAGTTGAAAAACATTTTTTTCTATCAAAGTTTCACTATTAAAGATATATCTCAAGTCAAAAGCGATCAACCCAATCGTGGTAGGTTCCAAAATGGACATGATCGAACTGTCAACAAATATCAACGTCACTATTGTTGATTACTCAAGTAGTTTAAGTGCAATGAATCGAAATATCTGGGGAAACTATTGTTTTTCGACAAAAATGAAGGTAACAAAGTTACATTTTCGCCAAGGAAAAATAGGAAACGTGGAAGTATACCCTGTATCTAACTCTTGACGTGAAGTGCGCTCTTTTACGGAGAAAATGATGTATTCATGAAAGGAAATCTATGAAAAATTACAGAAGTTACGATCCCTCATGTACAAGTGCCGAAACCCAACGTTTTTTTAATTCTTAAAGTTTCACCTCACCCGTAGCCCATACTTGAGTGTAATTGATTTGTGCGGACTACCTCAAACGACTCTCTGGTACGCTCAACCCTCAGTGCACACACTCGGTTAGAGCAACCCTGCTTGTTTTCCGAACTCACCGCATTCGAAAGGGTGAACGAGTGTGGAGCTGAGGCTCAGGGGGAAAAAACTTACGTCCGCCCTCCACAAATTGCCCGTTCGACATCCTCACAATCCTGTGAACAGCTGACTTTGAAGGTTCGTGTTCCAGTAACAGGGTTAGTTCCACTCAGTCTGTGTAGATAGGCAGGGAATCATCAAATTGTAGAAACTCAAAATGCGAATGGAAATGTTTGATTGAATCATTATTCGTTGTTGACGTGTATATGTTTCATGAGAAGTGGAGTATGTTGATATAATTGTATTGTTTTTGGCAGATAACGAGATCAAAGATATAATACGTGCTTTGTTGTCTTGATGTACCGAGCTCATTGGCAGTTTTTTTCAATAATTGGAAGTCAATTGATGAAAGTGGAATGAACATCTTGTGAGCTATATTTTATGAATTCATTCATGTCGTTGTTATGAAATAAGGAAAGGAAATTCCACATCTCATTTGGCAATACGTAATTTCTTTTTTCGAAATTGAATCTCAAATATGTCGATATTGTTTTTGAACTTCCATGTGTTTGTTTGCTTCCGATAGGAACTGTTGATGAATAAAGAATTTCTCTCTCTGATCTACGGATTTCAACGTTCTCTATATCTGATGTTTCATTGAAAAATATAAAACGATGATGAGGATTCAACTTCCATCTCGATAGTAGCCATTTCGGAATGCACCATTCCTTATGGATATAAAAATGATCCTCATGACTGGAAATGGTGAAAACTGATTCAAAACATCATTACACTCATCAATCATGATGATAAAAGCACTTTGTTTATATTTTTCAACTACATTTCTATTATAAAAACATTTCTCATCAAAACCTCGCTTTTAACCCGATTGAAAAATCGTTCAGTTTCATCTAAACGAACAATAGTACATTGTGCATTGAGTGGGAGAAAACGGAAATTTCCGACGAGTGTGGAACTTACCGCGCGAGCATAGCAAGCACACGAGTCGTGAATTTTCGTCTCCCACGAGGTGCACATATTATTTTCTTCAAATACCGCAAAGGGAAATGCGACTTCGGGCACCTGTTAGGAGAGGCCCGAAATGATCGATTGAAAAAATTTCCACACTAGTGGGAGAAGTAACCACTTCTCTCACGCTGACGTCATCGGTCGTGGAATCGATCATTTCGGGCCTCTCCTAACTGGTGCCCGAAGTCGCATTTTCCGTGCGGGTATTGAAGAAATGTTTTTTTTTCAAACGGATTATGATATTAGTGATATTTTATCGAATTTGAACTTCTCAGTTGTTCATCTATCATGTTTTGAATCGCTGTATCTTCTCTTATCCTTCAAACGTGACATTTTTCAAAACACCCAATATCGAAGAATTTTTCAACAATATATTCTCTTATTGTGATGTTACGACGAGACCGAGACCAGGATTTTTGAGTCGAGCTCGTCGCACCTATGCGGAATTGTCGGATTTTTGAGGAGTTAAATCTGGAAGGAACGGGATTCAGACAGCCTCGATGTTTGCAAAAGGGAGATATCAGTCCGAGCAGCAAGACTAATAGATACTGCGGATCCCTACCGTCTTCCAGGACATTGTTATGTTTTATAAAATATGCAGTCGCTTTCAGGGTGAATGAAACGTTGTTTAATTAGTATACAGAATTCCTTTTATTTTTCATAAGGTTCGTAATCATTCGAATCAATTATATTTACTATCAAAACTTTTATGATTACCGAAAATTTTATATGATGTATTATCAAACGTATATACATTGAAATGATCATCGTAATTCTGATTATGAACAATGAAATATCATTATGTATCATTCGACTCTTTCAACTTATCATGACTACGCATAAGCCTGTGTCGAATATTATGTTTTCAATGATATCAGATGATCAACTTAAGCATCATACTTGGAAATGAAAAATTCAACCTCCCAATTTTTGAGTTGATTAATCAGAATGATTCCTTCTTCCCGAATATTTTCTTCTAGTGAGACACAAATTTTTATGCCGTTTTAATCCGGCGTATAATGGAAAAGTTCAAAGTTCACAAGCCTTCACCGATGAACAATCCAATGTTTATATGTTTATGTGTGTGCGATGGGGAGCGCCGACGGAGGGAATTGAGGAATAAAGATGCGGGAGGAACAAAAAAGAAGCAAGCATGCGGAAAGGAGAGATTACTACTCGCCAATCTCGAGTTGGTGTTAATCCCAAAGAGAGAGGAAATTAACTCGATGGACTCACGACAGTTTCGACCAGTCCACAAACACAAACTTTTGAGGGTTTGAAATTTTCTCACGAAAATTTTCATTTCAACAAGGAACGATTTGCTACTCTGGGTAACTAGAAAAAAAACAAAGAGAAAGGAAAATTTTTTCACGCACATAACGAAAATTATTTCACTCGCGAAAACTGAGTCCATCGGTTCTTTCTCTATTTCTCTGAGAAGAATCCCGGGAGCCACAAAAACCCCGACATGCCGGGAAAGAGTTTCGTGTTCACATCCATTCCGCAAGCGGAAGAACCCGGAATTCCCCTACGAAAAAATTCATCCCTCCAAGGCTTGAGAAATGGATGCGAGGGGCAAATTTCTTGTTTATTTAGACAAGGGGAAACAAGGACTCCCGTTGGTACCTTCTTGGCCCTCGTGGCTCGCGGGCCAAGGGAACCATTCAAAGAGAGGAAGGGAGAGAGAGAGAGAGAGAGAGAGAGAGAGGGAGAGAGGGAGAGAGAGATGGAGAGAGGAAGAGAGATGGAACCGCGGATTTACTTCGAGAAAACGCGAAGGTTTTGAAAGTCGAGCAAGAACTGATTTACAGGGCGTTGTTGAGCGACGATTTCGGGGCCTGAGGAATCATGGAATGAAGGAGGTGGGAGGTAAATTTTTCTCGACGTGGTCAGCACTTCAACTCGACGTCGGAATTCGAAGAAATCCGGTGTTGGCTTTCGGCGCCGATGAGTCCCACACGTGCCTTATCGCTGCCGAGGACAGATTTCATCCTGGCCTCAGCATTGACATTGCACGTATGTGTCCGGCCAAGAACAATATATGGTATTCATAGAGGAACGGAGATTGAAATATCATTTCAAAGTTGGATGTTATAGTAAGGATGGAGTATGGGAAATTTCGGAAGACCTTTCCCGAGATCACCTCTCAACAATCCTGTTACAAAGAAGGTGTCAAGAGGACAGGTTGAGGAAAAGAAAAACAATAGAGGCATGGTACACCCGTAACGAATGCAACGAAGAGTCGCAGGCATACACGTATAATCGTGTATGCGCACAGTGGTCCCAAATAAAAGAAACTGGCCAAAAGTATGAGGGACCTTTGAATTTGGTTGAAATTTGTCACTCGGGGGTTTTCGGGGCCGCTGATTGCGGATCTGAACTGAGAATTCACGATTTCAAAATGCCGCATCCAATATAACGGGAAATAATTTGAGAATTCATCGAATTCGTGTATGTGTGTATCATAGTGCACCTGTTATGGTGGACCGTTTCTTGTTAATCTTAGTAAAGAAACACAAACAAGTGGCCCAAATATTCTTTATTCACATCTGAATCTCAATTATATCATCAACTGGTTCATACAATTCTGTCAATCACGGTAATCATCATCATTATCATCATCATCATTATCATCGTCATGACTACTTGAATTGAACGCAATGTCATTTTCTTGACTCTCGCTAGCGATTCCTTCTTTGTCGGTATTAGAAGTCACGAATGTAACTGAAGGTCATTGAAGGTGCAACATCAAACCCAATGCTTCTCTCGATAGTTTTCAATTTCTTTGGTTGAAGTTTTCTAAAACTTGTAATAACTGGATCTGACGCAATAAGAAGCCAGTGAAAAATGTCTTCCATATTTTCTTACGACTGCATTTCCGCGCCAAATTTTCACGATAGTTTTTTATATATTTATCACAGGCCTCATGGGCCTCCTCTGACATCTGATCAATAGGAAGAAGTGGATTATCAATTATCTTAGCTCCATGAATCAGAATTTTGTGCACCGATGTTGGCATATAGCACCATGGGTATAGATCGATGAGTTTGAAGGCAATAATCTTCAAATTTTTCAATCTCCATTTGGTAATCGCAAGAAATCACCTGACAGACAGTGTAAAATCTTTTGATTAGATCTTCATCAACTCCAGTTATTTCTGCAGAGATTGCTGAATCCTCAAAAAAACGCCGCGCTGTATTTCCATCATTCGAAGAACCATAACCTTGCTTTGGTTTATCAACAATGAGCCCAAGTTCTTTACGAAAACGTTGTTTGTTAACTGTTTTCCTGCTTTCAACCGCGATTCTTTCATTTGGTGCTCGTTCTTGCCATTCTTCAATATCCAATCTATAGGACAAATGCAAAATACACTCGAAAAAATATATCCACGCATGTCATGAGGATAAACCAGATTGTAAATTTTCTTCAATGACTGGTTGTTTCAGAGCTTTCTCGATATTATTGAAGTTTTTGAACTAAGTTCACAAACAAAACATCGCAAAGGTGATGATGTATTTGTCACCGAATTGCACACCTTGCCATCTACCATTGTAAAAAAAAGTTTAAAATTGACTGAAATTTTTCTTCCTTCGACCTCGATTTTGAAAGGTACCAAGTTTCTCTCATGTTCTTTAATAAAATTCACTTCTCTAGTTGTTGTGTCAACAGTTTCTTTCAAGAATTGAATACTTATTGGTCGACAGAATCTTGGTGAAGAAAGCCTCGGATTTCTCCAAATGATCATGTTTGAATTAGTTTTCTCATCGGAGGAGACGAGTTGTAATGGAATAATTGATGTGAAAAAAATTGTATCACCATATGCCTTGGCGTCAATGAACTTCTGTTCGTAATTGCTTTGGCCAGAAGTCCCATTGCAACTCCATTCACACATCAAATTGATCTCGGTCATCTCTTCTGTTGGCAAGCTCTTGATAACTTCCGATTGTACAGTCAATATTCTTCCCAATCCATGATCTAATAATGCTTGGAGTTCAACAGTAGCTGAGATTTCAGAGATATTCATTCTTGATGCGTCAGGGTAGCATTCTTTGTTCGATTCCAAAACATATTTGTAAGCTGGATATAAGATACTATTATGTTGTAAACTTGAATTCCTGATCAGATTGTATTGAGTTTTCGAAAGCTTGCTTTCAATCATGAGAGATAACGCTTCATCCGAACTTAAGGGGTTTCCGCGAATCTGTTTAACAGCTTGTCTATATTTTGAAGGTTTCGACGGGCTATCTATACTAATGTCTCTTGAAACATGCGCTGCGTCAACTTTCCCGGGTGCTCTCAAACTCATTTGTGTGGCGAAAACTAGTTAATCACTAGATGCTTCAGCACGAACATCCTCAGTTTTTCTGCGCTTTGAACGTTCGCTGCTGTCCGCAAAGCTAGATGACGGCCGACCTGTAGCACTGGTCGAACCGTTTTTTTTTTCGCTTTTTGTTTGACAGTGAAAGACACAGAAGTATTCAACCAATTTTCATTATCTCTCAAGGAAACAGATTCTTTTCTGTGCGCTTTTTGCCATCTCACTTTGAATTCATACAAGATTCTCCGTATAAGACCTTCTCTTTCATCAGATAATTCGTAGGATGTGTCTGATTTCTGCGAAATCTTTTCTGTAACTATGTCGTATGGGATCTGTATGTTGTCATCGAGATGATTCCTCAATAAATCATACAGCTCTTTTCTGGTGGAACTATTTCTATCACTCGTGGCTTCTACGAAACCAAATTGAAAGAACTTGAATTGTTGAACCATCAATATAATTATAGATTAGCTTTCAATAACGATATTTATACGATATTTCAGATTCCAGATTGGATTGAAAATTGTAATTTGAGTGTGCATTGAAATACCTGTGATGCAACGTGATGGGGATTTCTCGGAATCAGGGCTTGGTTATCGCGAATGAACAGCTCAGCTCTGGGGAGCATCCATCTTCCCTAACGTCGGATTGAGTTCAAAATTGGTATCAGGAGGTTTTTGAGATCACTTATTACGAATATCAAGTCATAACTTACAATTTCAATATGACAGACCCAACATGGCAGACGAAAATCCGAAGGATCCCACTTTGATTCGTCATATCGAATCCACCGTTATGAAATCCTGAAATAGGAGTTCAAATCCGTAATCAGCGACCTCAAAAACCCCCAGGTAACAATTCTCATCATGATCTAGCAATTTTCCCTATTTCCCATATTTTCGTCCGCCATATTGGAATTGTCATTTTGGAATCTTAAATTTTGAGTTCCCATTTGTCATCAGCGACCTTCGAAACCCCCGGGTAATAATTTTGAACTAAATCGCACATCAGGAGAAATACCTGATTTTGGAGTTAACCAAAAATTTACCCTATATTTCAAAGATCATGCACACCCATTCCAAGTTTAGATGAATGTCACTAAATGCAACATACCTTTAGAAGTAGAACCCATTCTTGAGGTTCAAAATCGTTGGATAATCTGATTAACCAGTTATATATCAATTGAACTTGATTTTTCTTGTTCTTATGCCAAGCGATTCCACGATATTCTTACTAAAACTTCGATAAGATCTTCATCCGCAGCCATCCGCAGCTGTTTTTTGTTTCCACTTTTGCGCAAACGTATGCTCTTCGACGTTATCCAAGTTTTTTGACCGAGCAACGCCGAACAATTTACTTTTACTCTACATGAAAATGATTCTTTTCTCCAATTTTCCCTATATTCATACAAAGTTGAACATGGACTCAGAAAAACATGCAAACTCATTCCAAATTTTGAAGAATATCATCTAATTCGACATACCTTCAGGAGTAGAACCCATTTTGGAAGATTGGAATCGATGGATATTTCGATTTTTAATTTATATTTCAACTGGAGACGATTTTTCTCATTCTCGAGCGCAAATGACGTGACAGTTTTACATCTACTTTGAACTGAATTTTCAAGACAATTGACAAGGTTCAGACATTTTCGATTTCGGAAACAAGGAGACCACACCTTCCTTCAACAAACATGACAGCTGAAATTTCTTTGGGAAAAAAACTTCCTTTTTCCGACTTTTGGCCAGCTTTTTTGGATTTGAGACCACTGTGATGCGTGAGACTCCAAGCCGCAACGCGTGGGAGTGTGTGCAGTTAGGGGGCAAAGGTAACTCAGATCATAACCTCCCATTCCTCACAATAATCCATCATTCATTAGTCCTAAGGTAGTTCTCTAGTAATATGAAGAATCAAATTTGAAAAACTACACAGGGCCATATAATGGAATTGAGATGGAGCATCTCTCACCGTGGTTGACCTGTACGTTTTTGGGGTCGCTGATTACGATCCCGGTGTCGACATGACTCCATCACGTCAGGATCAAGGTCGAATGAAGGTCAAACACCTTGAACCACGTGATATGATTCTTTTGACCCCGGATTCTGGGAGAATGGAAAATTCCACATCCAGATACGCATTGACTCGTCAGTCAAACCAACCTTTAGAGGTCATTTGGAGGTCATATAAAGGCGGGATCCTTTCTCGATTTTTCGGCTTATATCTTCGCTAGGAACAGGTCTGAAACCAGTTGGAGGCTGAGAGTTGATTCGCAGGAAGCAAGTAACGCATAATATTTTTGGAGTCCAAGAATTGTCCATTCCACTGATATCTATATTGAAGCCGAAAATTTTTTTTCTCTCGAAATTAGAAATCTCCTAGACCAAAATGTTCCTCAGAATTCGGGGGACAATTTTGTGACCGTGTCTGTCAGTCTGTCTGTCTGTCTGTTTGTGTGGCTGTAGCCCCCCCCCTGAGTTTCGTACGTGCATATCTCCCGTTCTGCTTATCCGATCGTTTCGGAATTTTTATCACAGTTGTGGACTAGGGTGATGGTGGCCTCATATCAGTTTCAACCTGATTCATTCAGAAGAATTGGGTGGATGAGAAGAACTCTGACAAAAAATGAACATTTTGCGTACACGTGTATCTTTGCTCTCTATTATCCGAATCTGATCAAACTTCAACCACGTTTCAGTCATGACCCGATAGTGGTCCCATATACGTTTTATCCAAATCGGTTGAAAACTGTGGAAAATTTTTCTTTGGAATCTGTATTTTTTTTCGAGCATACCTTCCCCATGTCCATATTATCCGAATGTCTTGGAACTCCGATTATATTTGATTTACGAGATGTTAGTTATATAATATGAATTTCAGGCACATTGGAATGGGAGGGAGTTAAAAAAAAAGCAAATCAGGTTCCTTTTTGTCTGTCTATTTGTCTGTGTGTATGTAACAAATGTGCGAACGTGTATATCTTTTGTTCGTATTATTCGATCGTAATGGAATTTCCACCAGAGTCATATGCAGTGTTGATAGTGGTTCCATATAAGTTTCAACCTCATCGTTGCAGGAGAACGGGAGGGGTGAGGAGAAATTTTTTGAAGAATCGTGATTCTGCGAACGCGTATATCCCTGCTCCCTATCATCCGATTGGGATCAAACTTGAACCACGTTGTAGTCATGATCCTATAGTGGCCCCCTATGAGTTCCATTCTAATCGATTGAGAGCTGTGGAAAATTCTCGTTTCGCGATTCACATTATTTGACAACATTTTGAATGCATGCCTTACCCATGTTGGTATCATCCAAATGCCATGAAACTTGTAGTATAATCAGTTTACGGGGGTCCAGTTGTATGGTGTGAATTTCAAACATTTCGGAATTGGAGGAAGAAAGTGGTAAGCACGGAGCTTCGAAACAAAATTTGGAAATTCCGTAAACATCGTTAACATGTGGATAACTTCCGTTTCGATCATCCAATTGTCATGAAATTCCCACCACAGCTTCATGCAGTGTTGATTGCAGTCCTATATAAATTTCAACCTGATTCTCTAAGAAAAACGGGAGAGAGAAAGAAAACATGTATTTTTTTCAAATACGAACGAGGAAGCAATGTGCCAATTGGCAGAGTTTTTATAATGTGTTTTAACTACATTTGTCAATTGCCTTCCCTGATTCGTGATGATATATTTTCCACAAACAACACAAAAGTTTGATCGCTAATAACACAGGGTTACTGTTGAACTTGTAGCATTTGACACAGGGCCAAGTTCCCCACCAAATTAGAGCTGCGGTCGCATTTTTTTCTGTGCCTGCCATAACGGCTTGACCGCCTTCACCCAAGGACCTGACCAGTGACCTGTTGTCCACCGTTACCATGTGGAAGTGCCTTGAGGGCAGGCACAAACAATTTTGGTTCACGATATGCTTTTTCATTGCATATCATGTGAGTGATGCGTCATGATATCTAAGCGACCTGGAAAATGACCCTATTGGTCGGATGTAAGTTCATCCTTCACGGTAAGGATTCTGATGGGTATGTCCTCCACCCATACCCAAAGGCGCAAGGTGGTTGAGCGCCTCAACGATCCCTGTCGTGGATATTTATAATCAACAGCGGGACCTGAAATATATTGAAAACCAGCGAGTAATATGCTCACGATGGTCTTGAGGGGGTCAAGGGACAAGGGGAAGCTCAGGGAGAGGGGGTGGGTTGATTTTAATGAATCGAGCAATGGACTATGGAAGTAGGGCTCAACACGTATCACCACGTATGTGCATTTCACTTTCAATGATTTACAATATATATACGACTATGTCGTGATAGGGAAATACATACAAACTATCAGGGCTCATTGAATCAACTAGGAGAACACAGGGAATGTATAAAACACGGAGGCCACGACCGCGAGGGGAAATTCTATACGGACGAGGCTGTTCACACTGATCGATGAAGGGAGAATACAGGGAATCCGCTACCATAAAATTTGTCCGAGGGAGGGCTAAGGCGAACGAAGGAGGTTCATCGGTGTTTCGAACACAAAGGGTAGGAGGAAGAATCAAATGAGGGGACACGTGGAGGGGGGCACAAAAATAACTTTTTCACCACGGACACAACACAACACTTCACCGTACTCACACTCTCGCACCGACGTAACGACGTTGGCGGATGCGTATCAACGTTATTGATTTAACTTCGGGGATGGGTGCCAAATTAACGAAAAACCAAATCAACGAAAAGTTGGTTGAAAAGAGAGATACGTCACACTCTCTCTTTCCAAACACTGATTTCGTTGATTTGGTTTTTCGTTAATTTGGCACCCATCCAACTTTGGGCCATGATGGCACCCCACACTCACCGTATCCGTAATTTTCTCCCAAGAAGTCTCTTCGTACAAACGTGTCGCGACTCGGTTACACAAGAAGTGACAGGTAAGATGACTACTTCCTTCTTCTTCATCGACGGGTGAGTTCGCAAAGTGACACACGAAATCCCGTTGGTGACTTTCCGTTAGAGCTCACCTCTTGAGCTCGTTTCATTGGTTTTGGTAGTGGTGGTCTCCAAATAACCGTTGGGTGAGTGTGGGTATATGTGGGACGGGGGTTCTCCAGGTTGAGGGGTTCTGTCCTCTCCCAATTCTTTGATTTCTTCTGTGCGGGAGTGACGGGAAGTGTCGGGGTTCGTGTTGTCTCTCTCGTCCTTTTCTCCTCCTCTCCTAGGGGCATGATGAGTGGCCAGGTGGCGCATGCGGCTTGCTTCTTTCCTCCAGGTCGGCAGCCTTGGCGAGAGGGCGATAGAGGGTGTTCCTTCTTCTTCTATTGGTTGGCCTGGGGTGAGAAAAGGTGGACTCCTGTGGTTGGTGGATCATCCTCCGGTGGTAAGGGACCGCCTCGTAGCAGATGGCGTTGCCTCCTTGGGGTAGGAAACTTCGACAAATCATAAAAGGGCAGGGATTAGAGGAGGACAGGGATAGTGGAGGAGAAGAGATGTGTTCCCGATTCTCGTGTAAGCGAGCGACAGCTGGGTTCTCTCATTTGAACTACTATTTACTCTAGCTACAAGATCACTCTTCATAGGGGCCGTGCGCGGTGCCACCTCGCGACTCTTTCGTGACGATGTATCACGTCACAGGATAACCAAAAATTCAACACGTATCCGTCAGACAGGAGGCCTAAGCAGTAGTCACAGATCCGAAAAAACGGCTTAACATACGGACGTAAGAGTACATACATGTGACAGCATGCACGTTAGGGGGGTCGAAAGATGGAAATTTTCGAATTTCCTTTGGGCACACGCGGAAATCGGTGTCATTTGACTTCGAATTGAAGCGGGTGAATTTTGATCAAAAAATATTCACGTTCAATGTTCCCAGTAGTAGTTTAAAAATCAGGAAAAAACAATTCTTCCCGCAAATTCGTATTCATATTCACTATAACTGATAATGACAGCGTGTATTCCTATTTATCTTATCATAGAACTATAATTCAACATCACTGAAGATTTTGAGATCATCTCCCACAAATATGAGAGAAGAAGATATGGAGGGGGAGTGAAAAATGTAGAATTTTCAAATCGTATGTAATACATCTACGATTCATCTCCATTTGTGTTTACAGTATGGAGAGTAAATCTTTCTTAGAAAATTATATCTTTTTATGTCACATCATCAAATTGAATCCAATAATTCAGAAATTAAAATTTTTTTTGCTGTCAAATTTTGGCATTTTCGTACGAGAAGCTAATGTTGTCAAAATAAGCTTATCACGTTCTTCCTGTCCGCACACTCGTTCTGCCGCTTCTGTTACTACTTTGACGTGGCTTTTTACTCCTTGTGAATGGCAGGGAATATTATGAAGGATATTGATGCAATTTGAAGTCCTTCTCTTTTCTTTTGATTGAATTTGCAGATCATCAAGAAGTATGTCTTTTATCGAAGGTGGTCGTGTGACACAACAAGTTTTCTTATTATTTCAAGGAACCATGTCAACATAGTTATCTGCCATGAAATTTAGAGGTGGAATGATGAAGGACCTGATCTTCGACCGTATCCTTCTTCGCGTGCAGATCTGATCTTCTCCACAGCCAACTTTCGAACCTCCTGATTTTCATCGAAAGTCATTGCTAACAGCACGTTCTCAGGATAGCCATAATACCCATTTCTTTGTATTACTGGATTGATAATGCTCCGTATTTTCTTCGGAAATTTTCTTGTTTTGCTGATGATGAGCCAGAGATGTTTCGCTCCATCCTCGCAAGTTGGTTCGGTTTTTATCGCAAACCATACTGGGACATAAACATCCATAATATATGTAAGATTTTCATGTTCGATGATGGCTTTGCGGTGGAGATGTACAAACGAAGAAGTCTTGCTGCGGTGGTAAGTCATCTAGAATGTGCCATCCTTCCTGGTTTTATTGATGAGATCTCATTTGTACATTCTCCCGAAGCGATTACTAAACATAGTTCAAGTAAGTATTTTTTATCAGGAGTCAGTACGTGAATATCCACATGTGGCTGAGTGGAAGGCAAAGGCTTGAATTTGATCACAGAGAGAAATTCACAGTCATTTAACTGCTCACCAATTGGGACAGAGAATGAATTTGGACTCCTTGTTGTGCCATCTGAAGCTGTGAATAGATGGTGAAAAGGTAATTCGTTCACATGCAATAAGTAAGTGAGCCACTGCACCGGACACCCAAGATACTGCTCCAAAAGACAAATCACTCCCTCACTATGCCCTGTATCCACGCCTGTTCCATCACAACCTATAGTTTGAAAAACGTCTGTGTTAAAACCATTGGTATCCAAGAACTTCAATATGTTGTCACGAATTGAAATAGCACTCCCATTTTCAGGAGAAATATGTCCCATATATACAGTTCCTGGTTCTTGAATTAAGACTATATGTTCTTCCACGATGGTTCTTTGATACCGTTTGTTTCCATGTTTTTCGATAGCAATTGTCTTATCTTTTCGCCCATCAAAATATAAAGCTCTCAATGGCACGCGCTCCTCTCCATGCCTTTGCTTCGCCAAAGCTCTAGTTTTTGATTTTTCTCTTTCAATTTCATTTTCATCTATGACTAGGTTTTGATCTTCCTTGGTAATGAGCCCTGCATCAACTAATGCCGCGCTTGCAATAATTGCAGCTGCCTTATTTGAAATTTTGAAACGATCAGCTACTTCAACAACTATTGGCAATTGTAATCTCATTTGAGAGGTTGAATTATTAGATTTTATTCTTGCTTCCATACTCCAGTCAGTATCTGGTGTTGTATTCGAGGGAGAAGAAATTTCTGTATCTGAATCGTCAAAAATTGCAGTCATTGGTTGAATGTTCATTGTAGTGCTTGTCGACAATTTGACGGATCTCATTCTATCTTTTTCTTTGCGTGAGAGTCTGTTTTGCAATCTGTTGGTAATGTTCTTGTTGATTCCACCTATTTCCATACATCACACTGGTGCCGACCTTTTTGAATTCCAACACGGAAATCGAGTAGATCCGAGTAATAATCAATTCGTGTGAAAAACATTTTAATCTCATCGCATCCTCCATCTGCGGTCCGTGTTGAATTGGATTGAGTTGAGTGTCTCCCATGAGTAGATCGAAACCATCAAGATTTCAATCGGATATTCCATATGAAATCTGTTGTCCTTCTACATAATTCTTTATCTCGGCACATCAGGATTGAACTTCTTGCATTTCAATAATGAAATTCACTCAGATTCAAGTAATATCAACTTTGAGGAAAAAACATGTTAATTCCCTCAGATTCTCAATCTGCAAATCCGTGTGGAAATGAATTGAGTTTAGTATCTCCCACAGG
Organism: Gonatopus flavifemur; assembly: GCA_018340375.1. Taxonomy (NCBI): domain Eukaryota; kingdom Metazoa; phylum Arthropoda; class Insecta; order Hymenoptera; family Dryinidae; genus Gonatopus; species Gonatopus flavifemur. Next base: position 1,301,452 of record JAFFJZ010000036.1, on the reverse strand, counting down.
CAGATTGACACCATCATGATTCCAATCGACTATTCCGAGTAAGATCCGTTGTTCTTGTACTTTATTTCGGAACACCAGATTCGAATCTCTCGAATTCCAGTACGGAAATCCAGTAAGATCCCGATGACAATGAATTTGTGTGGTAACCGTATTAATTCCAAGACATCCTTGATCTGCAAGTACGTCTTGGGACCGATCAAATCAAACTGAGTAATGTGGAAGATAAAATTACGGAGAAAAACTTCTCATTTCAACCAATATCTGAAGAAACAATTTTTCCGGCCTGCATGTTGGTTTGGTTTCCCAAATTGAACCGGTCTGAGAATTCAAAGTGCTGCTGAGTTCAAATTACTATTTAGAGTAAATACTTCGTGGTGCTATAGTTGATTCAGTAGGTACACTGAAGAATAAGATTTTGCAGGGAACAGTAATATAGTTGGTTCAACAGTAGAATAACGCTGGATATGTCCAACTGAAACTCACTGTTGACTCGACTACATGCAGTTGAATCGACTGCAATTTATGTCAGTTTGACAGTATTTTCGTTTAGTTGACTATGGTTTTCATTTGTTTTCAAGAAAACCCCCCAAAACAAAATGTGATTGATTTTTGACGGAATTTTTTCCTCAGTGTAGGATGTTGGATTCCAGATATTCCGGTATAGGTGGGCAGGTTCGATTCTCCCCGTCAGGTATCCGAAATTTTCTCTATTCCGTACATCCGTTACGATTGAGAAAAAGTTGTATCCCACTTTAGATTCAGTTGAGAATTTGTTTTTCCCATGATTGTCCGAAATCTCTTTCGTTTTATGTTTTCATTAGTTCTTTGTTGTTGAAAGGTCAAGATTAGGGAGGACGTATCGATACGGGTTTATTTTGACATGTGAACACAATTACAAACCGTCAGGACCCCTGCAGTTGCACGAATCCCGCACAGTTTAATGACGGCATAATATGGTCCTCAGATTTGCGTGGGTTTTTTTTCCTTGGTTTTGTATCTTTACGCTTGTCTTGACGCTTGTAGGTGTACTTTTATAATGGCTTGTATGTAAGAATTTTTTCCAATTGTATTCCGAAAACCTTTCTCTTTTACAAACAGTGTGCGAATTGAAGATTGGGCTAGTTCTGCTTTCAAACGTTGTCTTATTTCAATTAATTACAAATGAAAGGATATTCACTCCAAAGAATTCATGACCTACTTGTCTTTCTGGGTTTAGTTTTACGCAGGAGTGTCCAATTCTTGACTATCCCCCAGCAGATCTCGGAGCCCATCAGCTTCCAATTTTCAAGGATGTTATTCTGTGCTGCCTAGACGGAAGGCGTTACAAAGGTCAGAAAAGTGGCAGCAATAGAGAGCCACCGTTTGCAGACATAGCAGGATCACCTGCACTCAAACTTGAAAATATTTATATAAGAACTTCTATTCCAACAGTATCACATACAACAGTCATATAAAAGATGAAAACATACCATAGTAACTATATCAAACTCAAAAGTAAACTCAGGCACATCGGAGGATAACCTAGATCAGCACAAAAAATGAATTCATTCAGGTCAGAGGCAAAGGAGCTTTTTGACATAGCCTTTTGCAAATGTGCTCTTCTCTCTGCTCGCAAATGTCCTGAGGGGATGGAGGTCCCTCTGATTGAACAATCGTTCCTCCGTGATCATCGGAATGATAGAGTGGGCTACATCGTCGGTGCTGACCTTGCTGAAACGTAGAAACTCGTTGAACCTCACCCACGCACTTCCAAAGAAATCTGTAATCAACGCACCCGGGTCCTCTGGACCCAGCTCATCCTATTCTGGTTGTATTCTCTTCAAATCTCTTCCTTTCGAGATTCATGACTATCATTTGTTGATTAAACAGCCACATGAAAGGAAAAAAATCTCCGGCCCAGTTATACGTTTGTATTTGTTATACGTTCTTTTCGCTGAGTCTGAATCTAAGGTTTATTCAACCCTTTGGGATCGTCGTGGGCCCATAACTTCAAAAAAATCCCACAGCCACACAGAAGTAACAAAACTCTCCAACCTAAGGATCGAACCAGGTTCATTATATGTTTTGTGGTCGCTGAATCCGAATCCAAAACGCATTCATCCCCATCAGGGCGGTGTTACGTGGTAACCTCAAAAAACCCCGTAAGAAAGTGACAAAATTCTGTGACCTGGGAATCATACCATGTTCATTATATGTTCTCGAGATCGCTGAATCTGAATTTGAGGTTCATTTGCCACCATCAGGTCACGGTTGTGCCATAATCTCAAAACACCCCCACAACTACACAAAAAAATAACAAAATTTTCTGACTTGAGGATCAAAAAATTCTGATTATATATTTTTTCTGTCGCTGAATTCGAGTCCAACGCCCATCAACCCAATTAGGTCTGCATCTCGCCATAACCCTAAAAAATCCCACAATCTGAGTTCGAACCCCATGTAATCTCATGTTTCAAGCCTCAAACCCTGAACTTGATTTCTCGAACCCCATAACCCCATACCCTTATAAACCGTGTGAGAAGGTCAATTATGAGGGAACACATTTTTGAGTAATAAAAGCACAATTTGGCTCGGTGCAAAACGTTGTGTCTGCTAATTCCTGTCTACTAGATTAAGTTCCGTTCACTCGGGATTATGTAGATGTAGGGTGATGATTTCCATGATATGGATATTGATATTGAAGTTATACAGTTATGGTGCTACGTAGTTATGGAGTTATAAGGTTCTATAGCATGGTATAGGAATTTGTCAGTATTTAAAAGTTCTGATTATGTGCATACAGTGCAATGTTGTCGTCTTCCTAGTTATTGTCCACGATCTCACAGACATGAGTTTATGAGGTTCATAAGGGTATGGGGCTATAGGATTAAACAAATGAGGTTCAGGGTTCAAAGATGATATGGGTTTACAACTCAGATCATGGAATTTTTCGAGGTAATGGTGGAATCCAGGCTCGATTCGGTCAAATGGGCCTTGAATTCAGATTCGGCGACTCGAAAAACACATAACAAAAATAGTTTGATCCTCAAGTCAGAAAATGTCATTTTTTGTATGGTTGTGGGGGTTTCTTGAGGTTATGGCGTATCCTCGACTCGATGTTGTTGGATAAACCTCAAATTCAGATTCAAAGACCCCAGAAACATATAATACACATGGTATGATCCCCAGGTCACAGAATTTTGTCACCTCTTTACATGGTTGCGGGGGTTTTTTGAGGTTATGGCGTAACCTCGACCTGATGAGGGTGGATGGGCTTTGAATTCGGATTCAGCGACCACAAAAATGTATTACGAACTTGTTTTGATTCCTAGGTCACGGAATTTTACTCCCCCCTAAACGGTACCGAAACTGGTGGGCGAGGTTCATAACAGAAAATATCATCCGATGGGTTTGGGAGTTTGCTTAAAAATGACTGTTATAGGTGGGCAAGTTTCCCACATTATTACGATTCGGTCCAGAACAAGGAATGTTTATCGCTACACCTTATCCACAATAGTGATGTTCGATTCCGATTTGATTTTTGAGGAAATCGATTTTTATTTAAATCGCGATTCTAAATCCATTCCTCAGCAATCGATTTTTTTGTGAATCGATTCTTTAGCCCAAGAATCGTCAATCGATTCTTTGCATCTGTGCATTCTTCCTTTCCTTCCAATCCCATCCATTATGATTGGACTTCAATACTTTCTTTTCATTAAAAACCATTTTCATCAGATAATATCGACTAAAAACTTGGGTATCCATGGAATTTCAATTCCATTATGATTGTGAATTTTCCCTGTCAACAGGTCGTGAATAGTTTATTTGTGGAGTCATCCTGTCGTTCTCAACCAATCAAGCGCTGTAGAAGAGGATCCGTGAACAACTCAGAACACAAACTAATGTTGCCTTAACTGACCGTTTGCGAGATTTTATCCGTATAAGATTTGGGCAAATTGAACGAAATCCTATATGGCCATTTCCACGATATTAGATCATAGATTTGGAAAAATTAATTCCAATGACCCCTCGGCATATTTCTAGTTGGATTTAACGACTCACAAACTGGATAAAAGATACTGATCAAATGGGAATCACGAGCATAGCGGATCCTCAGCAAGGAATTAAAACACAAGAAATTTTTTGGGATAATTTATGGTCTTGCCATAATAATCTTATTCAAGTTGGATTACACAATGTCGTGGGAAATCATAAAGATGAGATGCCCACAGACCTGAAGCATTATTTAGATCACCCTCTAATTACTCGGAAAGAAAATCCAATACAGTATTGGTTGAAACACAAATTAATATATCCAACTGTGAGGATCATTGCGAAGGAATATTTGGCAAGTATTGCAACATCGGTACCGTCTGAACGCCTTTTTTCAAGAGCTAGAAATAGTTCAACCGATAAGAGAAGCATGCTTTCGTCAAATCGTCTTCAACAATCACTGTTCCTCAATTCATTATCACTGAAATACTGGCAATGATAAATTGATCAGTCATACTTAAAATATTAGGATTATCATCATTATGATAGATTAATCATCATTATAATATATCAAATAACAAATTGCATATTTCCTGACGCTGGAATGAAATACAGATACAATTTCTCAAGATCTCGTAACGTGAATATTCATGAATGAGGACACTCAAGCATCAGGAGAAGCGGGTAAGATTTTGGGCTGACTTTTTTTATAAATTTCAATCCAAAATAGGTAATAATCAAGCAGTCCATATCGCAAATTGGATTCTGAGCATAAATCTGGATTCTTTCGTGGTTTGTGAATATTTGAGAACAAAGGTTATGCAGACCTTCTGACATTTGGAGTTCATTATTGTGAAAATCCTCTCATGCTCACCAGGAATGGGTAAAAAAAACTAAAATTCACATTTAGAGTCCAATTCGAGTAGTGAATTTCATTATCACGCATTTAAAAATTCCAGTGAACTTATAATCTGTAGGAACAGTTGGCGCAACATTTGGCTCGCTTCTTCTGATGCTTGAATGCCTTGAATATAATTTGCTATCACCCAATATTGTGGTTATTGCAAGATCGTCATTATCTCTGCAAGTTTGGATGTAATTTTAAAAAATCCCTAATCGATTTTGGAGGAATCGATTCCCAAGTAGCAAGCGAACGTTGTATACAGGGTGGGGCATTTAAAGTGTCGCGGGCGTTTTTTCCAAAAATAAAGTGAGATACGAGAAAATTGTTCGGACAAAAGTTGTAGGGTACCGAGGGAGACATCCGATGGTGGCCTTGGCTTTGACCTCAAATCTCATCTCCAAGGGCATTCTGAGGTCAACTCTTGTTTTTCAAATAGCATCTCATATTTTTTACTGCAGATTTGGATTCTAGGTCAAAAACCAAGAAACTTTTGTCTGAACCATTTTCCTGAAATCCGCAAAAATGGCGCTCTAATCGATATTGTTCCATTTTGAATCTGACATTCGAATAACTCGAAAACGAAGGGTCTTGCAAAAGAATGTTTCGTACAAAAGTTGTCAATACACAACACATTTCAATCGTCTACATTACCACCGTTCAGAGCTCACGCGATGTAAACGAACGACGGGGTTCAGTGGAAATTCACGATTTTGAAAGTCAGTTTGTCAGTTACATTTGATTATTACTTGGTTTATGACAAATTGAAGATCATGGATATCCGATACACGGTTTCTGAAAAGATCGATATGATCTACATTTAGGGTGAAGTGCATAAGAACCCCAGACAAGCATATGACTTGTATGCAGAACGATTTCCTGAAAGAACAACGCCATCCATTAGGTATTTTCAACGCATTACAAAATTATTCTCAGAAACGGGAAGTGTTACAAGGGAAAAACGACATCGAATGAGAACTGTTAGCGGAGAGAATGCGGAAGTTAATGTACTAGCTGCAGTAGCCAATAATCAACACGTGAGCTCTCGTGAAATTGAACTCCATTCGGGAATTTCTCGAAGAAGTGTTCTTCGAATACTGAAACGTCACAAATTCCATCCGTATCACATTTGTTCGCATCAAGACCCTCACGGTGATGATTTCGAAAATCGTGTACAGTTTTGTCGATGGGGTCTAGCGCAAATGCACAATAACAACTTCGACAACATATTATTTTCTGATGAGTCGACGTTTACCAATCATGGTCAAGTAAATCGACATAATATGCATTACTGGGCGACAGAGAATCCAAGATGGTTACGTCAAGTAGAGCATCAAAGACAATGGGCTGTGAATGTTTGGTGTGGTATTTTTCGGTCTCGAGTAATTGGACCGTACTTCATTGCAGATACGCTAAATGGAGAGAAGTACAGACATTTCTTAGATCAAGTACTTCCAACATTACTTGAAGACATACCTATTCAGGAACGATTGAATATGTGGTATCAACACGATGGTTGTCCATCCCATTATGCAGTCACAGCTCGAGAAATATTGGACAGAGATTATCCTGGACGATGGATAGGACGTCGTGGAACAGTTCATTGGCCTGCCCGTTCTCCGGATCTTACTTCTCCAGATTTTTTTTTATGGGGATACATAAAAGATACAGTTTATCAACAAGCACCGACTACACCTGAGAATATGCGTCAACGAATCATCAATGCATGCGCGAGCATCAATGAAGATCTTTTAGCACGAGTTCAGCAATCTTTTGTAAAACGTTTTGAAATGTGTATTGAAGTCGAAGGCCATCATTTTGAGCATCTACTGCATTAAAATCATCCAAGTGATGTAGACGATTGAAATGTGTTGTGTTTTGTCTGTTATACCCCATCACCTCCGTTTCAGTTCAAGAGGTCCCCCTTGGAATCAGACAACTTTTGTCCGAAACATTCTTGTCTCCTCCAAGACCCTTCGTTTTCGAGTTATTCTAATGTCAGATTCAGTATGGAACAATATCGATTAGAGCGCCATCTTTGCGGATTTCAGGAAAATGGTTCAGACAAAAGTTCCTTGGTTTTTGACCTAGAATCCAAATCTGCAGTAAAAAATATGAGATGCTATTTAGAAAACAAGAGTTGACCTCAGAATGCCCTTGAAGATGAGATTTGAGGTCAAAGCCAAGGCCACCATCTGATGTCCCCTTCGATACCCTACAATTTTTGTCCGAAAAATTTTCTCGTATCTCATCTTATTTTCGGAAGAAACGCCCGCGACACTTTAAATGCCCCACCCTGTATATGTATACAAGGTGGCTCATTTCAATCTTTGAATGCAAATATCCCAAAAACATGGATCTTAAACCAAAAGTACTTCATACCAAAGTTGTTATACAAAGAGGGGGCCACAAAACTACGATACCAGTTCCATCATAGATGGCGTTATGATCGATTAAAATGGCGTCCACATCATTTTTTCAAACAGGAACCCCCACTTTTTATTGCATATCTTGATTCTACGCAAAAAACTGAGTAACCTTTGCTTGAAACGTTTTTCCTAAATTCTTGGAGATGGAAACGGTGGGAAATGAGGTTGATGAGAAAGTTCTACTGCTTTAGGTGTAAAGCAACGCTCAACTCTTGAAGGGTTCGTTTTCACCTCCCGAGGATTGCGGTGTAACAAATTCCCATATTACCCCCTCCCCGCTCATCAGTAGGCCGTCCGCATGAGCGTTACCCAATGTGCACCCCGAGGAGGTTGCGCGATCGGACTTTTCACATCATTATCGCCCTAAAAAGGGCGGATTGTCTAGAATGAATTGCCTAGGCTTGCTGATGACAAAGTCTAATTTTTTTATGAAAGTTGAGCACAGTTGTTTGCAACACAGCAGGTGTTATTGCTGCGCATGTTTTGGACATGACATTTGTTGTCTTTTGTGTTCGATTTCTTCTTTGAAATTATTATTGTTTTGATTTGTTTGTTGAGCGTTGCTTCACACATAATGGAGTAGAACTCTCCCATCAACATCATTTTCCACCGTTTCCATCTTCAAGAATTTAGGAAAAATGTTTCAAACAAAAGTTCCCCATTTTTTCGCGCAGAATTATGATATGCGATGAAAAGTAGGAGTTTCTATTTGAAAAATTGAAGTTGACCTCATTTTTACCGACCACAGCGCCATCTACTATGGAACTGATATCGCCATTGTGTCGTCCCCTCTCTTAACAACAACATTCGAATGAGATATTTCGGCTCTTGGATGCATTCCTCAAGGTATCCGCATATCGTTCCATAGACTTTATTTTTCATCGATTGTGGCGCCATCTTCAAAAATTTAGGGAAACGTTTCAAGCAAATGTTACTCAATTTTTTGCGTAGAATCAAGATATGCAATAAAAAGTGGGGGTTCCTGTTTAAAAAATTGATGTTGACCCCATTTTAATCGATCATAACGCCATCTTTGATGAAACTGATATCGTAGTTTTGTGGCCCCCTTTTTGTACAACAACTTTGGTATGAAGTACTCTTGGTTTAAGATGCATGTTTTTGAGATACTTGCATTTAAAAATTGAAATGGGACACCCTGTATATGTAAGATGCGATTAAGAAAGAGCAAACGTAAATCAAAAGCTATTATTTCATCGGAGTTGGAATGAGTGTGAGTGAGAGGACCGAGCGTGAAGAAAGGGAGAGATGTAGTCCGCGGTGGAAGTGGAGGCTCCTCGCGGGTATTTAAGGCAGATCGCGAGCGTCAGTTGACCATTCCACTTCCGCTGGCAGTTAGACGCTTCCCCTGACCACCGAGCACTACAAGCCCTGCTTAGGCTCGTTGCTCACATTACGAGTCCTTACTACTATTTTGGTGCGAAGTTTATGCAAAATTCGAGTCAATTGATTTGATAAACGAAATCTTTCGATCTTTACATCCCCTATCTCTCCCTCTCTCTCTCTCTCTCTTCAATGATAAACTCATTCTAATCCATGTAAAAACTGTTATCTCTCATTTTAATCTTACATAAAGCTAATATTCGGCTGATTCCTGGTCACGCGGGTGTGGCGATTGCGCCAACCCTTCATGACTGATTCAGCCTTCTATCAAGAATGATCATTAATTCAGAAAAGATAGTTTGGTTACTAGGGTGGGTCGAAAACAATTTTTTTCTTCTGATCGGAAGCTAATAGCGCGGCGAATTTGCCTTGAGGGATCAATATGAACCAGAAACCCCAGCTCGATCAGACAATATCTCCTGTTTCAAACCTGAGCTTGGATTTTCAATTTTCCAGCCAAAAGTACATAAATATGCGGTGAATTGCAACTCATTTTATCTTCATTTAGGAACGTTGAGGTCGATGTTATTCCCTTCAAATGACTTGAAATATACTCCTTTATATCAATAATCAACTGGAACAATTAATTTCTCCTGAAGATTCACTCAATTATCATTGATGTAATGAGGAATACCCAAGTGACAATGAACACAGCGATTAGGTGAGGTGCAATCAAGTTTGACTACGCACAATCCATCAGGATCTTCTATTCACTTCTCCTGTGCATCAACTCTATCAGCGTCATGTTTTAGCTAGAAACATGATATCTTATTCCCTGTTTTACATTCTAGTTTGATAAAATTCCTACATTGATTTGATCATCAAGGTTTTATTACCGTGTATCTTTACTCGAAAACCAAGATTTTCTATAGTCAAAAAATCTTTAACCCACAATAACTCATCACACATTGAATTTCCCGAAAAGATAATTACACTTCTATTATATAATTCGAATACACACTTCCGATTAAGCACACTACGAAGTTGATCCGTTCACGCGATCCCGAGATACAAACGTTTCAAATTTTCTTGCGATTTTTCTTCATCATCTTCGCCACTTTCGACTTATTTTAATCACGATAGCGACGATAGTTCTTCGTCATCGGAATTCGGGAGGGTTTCTACCATTGGCATAGAGATATTCTGTCTCTTTCCTTCTTGGGACATCCAATATTCTGTCCTTTTTCCTTTCTTCCAATATCCAATAGCATTCACTTCAGTTAATGTATATTATAATCCAAACATCCAATAGCGTGCATTTCAGTGTAGTGTGGTCTATACATTGTCAAAACATAAACAAATAACCTGTCAATGAGGCGATGTGTTGATAGGTTATTATAATATTAAAAGAATAATTAAAAAATGGATGAATTGTGAATTGGAGGTTATACTACATTACAGGTATCACAGGTCATTATAACAACAATCGAACGCACACAAATAACCTGGAATTATATATACTTTTATATATGACTTGAAAAAATTCATGAATGGATTAATGAATAAATGATGAAGAGGTTATTTGTAAAAAAAACATAAAAAGTTTGAGAAAGGTATAAATAAATCTATTTGCTACATTCAGGAAATTGCTATATACACAGGTAAGCTCTGTATGATGTATTATTCATGAAATACAATATTCATTTACAGACAACAGCTCAGCAGAAATACCATAATGAACAGTCTGCTACTGTTGGTTCTTACCAGCAGAACCACAGGCTGATGATCAAATAAATCATACAAGGTCTAGTCGAAAATAATGATTCAAATTTATGCATTACTTTTTTGGTGAAATCTTATCGGATATACCATAACCCCCTTACAAACAATCTACTATCAGGTTCTCCTGCTAAAGTCGTTGGAAAATGATCAAATGGATCATATCGAGCATGCTCAAGGGAAAAGATTCATCATTTGCAATTCCTCCACATACCAGAAAGTCAGAGATATATCATAAGTTCTGACGGACAGTCAACTACTGGCGCCTTCCGAACTAGCTGATCAAAACCAGATGACCAGCTACTTCGGAAGGCTCCACTGTCGATTTCTCTAATTAGGATCATAGGCAATCGATGAAGAAGATCATACCGAGCCTGCTCAAGGGTGATTATTGAAGTTCATTTGCTATTTTTTTACAGGCAAAAGTATAATGGATATACCATAATCTCTGATGGAATCCACTATTCTGCGATCAGAATCGTGAACAAATAATGAAACAGAATAGTGAATAGATAATGAATGGAAATTCAATTATAGCAAGTTTGAAAAACATTCGAAAATAAGGTTAGTCACCGAGCACTTCAGGTATACTAAAATATGACATCCTGAATCAAAATTATGAACTATGTACAAAATGGTTTCCCTAGATTCTTTGAGTGAAATTACAGGTGAGTCAAGAAAAAGTAGAAAGGATGCAGGTATACTATACATCTGTACGTTACTTACCACCACGATCAATATCATCAGGCAGCGTAGAAGGGAAATGAAGAGAAGGCAGAAGTGCAGTGGATATACGAGTCCTTGCGTTGAATAATACCACTATCAGATTCTTCCAACAGAATCATAGGTGGATGAAGAAAAAGCAAAAAGGATGTAAATGTATCATACATCTTTATGTTATGTACCACAATAATCAATGTTATCGGATAGCGTCATAGGAAAATGAAGAAGAGGCAGAAGTGCAGTAGATATACAAGTCCTTGCATTGAATAATACCACTATCAGATTCTTCCAACAGAATCATAGGTGGATGAAGAAAAAGCAAAAAGGATGTATATGTACCATACATCTGTACGTTAAATCCTACCATGATTAGTAGGTAGCGTTGATGGAAAATGCAGGAAAGATAGGAACGCAGTGGATATATCACAAATCTTTGCATCGGGTGCATTCCACTGACCAATTGACGAATGATTAGAGAGACTGTTTAAGATCAACTCAACGAAAATTGAGCAGATACAATATTCTGATTATAGAAATTGTTGCAGAAAAACTACAGGTCAACTTGACTGATGTGACTGGAACTTCCGAAGTTTCACCTTTTCAGTTGTTTCATTCAAGCTGGATTATATTTGTGTTCTCACAAACCATCATTTTTATCTTTACTTATCTTGGTTTTGGAATGATTCAATTCTCAAATATCATGAATATTAAATGGTTTGGATGTTTGATACAATATTGCTTTTTAATGATCATGAATCACTTTGAATACATTTTGAACATTTCATGGATCCTAGAGTTACTAAATCTCTCAACCCAAAATACTCTATGACAATTTAATAAAATCCATGATATTTGAGAATTGTGATATATCCACAGCGCTCCTATCTTTTCTGCATTCTCCGTCAACGCTACCTAATGATCATAGTAGGATTTAACGTACAGATGTATGGTACATCTACATCCTTTTTGCTTTTTCTTCATCCACCTATGATTCTGTTGGGAGAATCTGATAATAGTGTACCTAACGCAAGGACCTGTGGTATATCCACTGCACTCTTGCCTTTTCTTCATTTTCCTTCTACGCTACCTGATGATATTGATCGTGGTGGTAAGTAACATACAAATGTATAGTATACCTGCATCCTTTCTACTTTTTCTTGATCCACCTGTAATTTTACTCAAAGGATTCACTCACTGAAAAAACTTTTTCACCTGGGTACTCAGAAATAAGGATATTGGATAATATATAATCCAGGGGCCAAAATATTGATGAAAAATCAACAGAAATTCACGCGTTAAACGTAATGGGTCTTCCTATTGTTGACGGTGTTTCTTCTCATTTGAATGCAGTAATGCAGTGTATATTGTACTGCACTGAAAAAATACTCCGGTTAATATATGGACAGCAAGAATTACTGCTATTTTAACCGGAATTCTAGTTCAATGAATCAAGTCTCCGGCAAATTCAACAAGGGCTCCGGTGAATTTAACAAGAATTCCAGTAAAAGTCACAGATATTACTTGCTGTCCATATAGTAACCGGAGTCCTGGTAAAATTAACAGTTCGTTTTTGTCCGTGTGTGCTTCTGAGACAAAACAATTACTTTTATCTGACCCCAATGACATCATAAATATTCCAATTCAGAACTACGATTCGCAAAAAAACCTTGATATCATAGCTTCAAAACAGCTTGCAGGTCCACAATACTTGCATAATCACTCACAAGATGCAGGAGAATTCATCGCTTCTATTTGCGCGAATTCAATGGCTATTAGAAATTTAGTGAAGCACCAAATAACTACCTTAACGGAATGTACGAAATGTGAATATACAGGAAATATTGTTGGTACAAATCGTGTTACACGTCTTGGGCTACCTCCAATTTCACAGAAATCATTCGAGTTTCAAGAAATATTCAAGTTCAATTTTTCAGCATCGAAAATTTTCGAAGATTCTTGCGACAATTGTAATAACTTGCATAAAACTGAAAAATCATTTATAACACCGTCAGAACCATATGTAATTGTGCAATTGATGATGTTGATTCACAATAATGTTGAAGCAACAAAGGTAGAAAATATAAACATTGAAGCAGTACCAACTTCAAAAATTATAATTGCACAACACTTTGATGAAGTTATAGCTGTTGTTTTTCATCAGGGTAAAAATATTTCTGAAGATAATTCCACATGCATGTTACGAAGTAAAGGTACGAAGTGGATATTTATTCATGATCTGCAAGTTGAAGAGCAACATTGGCCACGCAATGCTAAAGACTCGTATATATATTTCTTTGAAAAGCAATAATTTCGCTTCATCATAAAATGAGAATTCAATTACTTTGATATTGTACAGTTTTGGAGAATATAGAATACCTTTATAATACCATAACGAACCAAATATTCTTGAAAAATTTTTTCGAATGATTTCGATGGATATTCCACGAAATTCTGAAGAATGTCTGGTACAGTACTAGAAAGTGTCTTCAATCTGATATCTTGAAGGTATATCTTTTTGTTGCATGATAAATATTTTACATCTCTTTACCCAGATAGCAAAAGTTCCAAAAACTAGATCCCATTGAATCCTTCTGGAACCACAAAATGAATCACTGAAATGTCAGTAGGATGGAGTTTTCGGAGAATTCAAATCGCCTTTTGTCTTACTATATACAGTACAATATACAGTATGACAAAAGGCGATTTGAATTCTCCAAGGACTCTATTCTGCTGACATTCCAGTAGTTCGTTTTGTGGTCACGAAAGAATTCAATGAGATCTAATTTTTGGAACTTTTGCTATCTGCTACTTTTCACAATGATTCAAAAGAGTGACCGAAAAATGTTTGCTGGAACGCTATTTTTAGCTTCCTGCTCATCATCATGAAGTAATCAGTCCTACGACTGGTTTGATGAAACCCTCCACCCCTGTCTATTATCCGCCAAACGTTTAATTTCTACATATCTGCTACATCCCTTGTCTTGTACGATTTGCTTCATATAACTTGCTCTAGGTCCACCTTTACCAGTTTCACTATTCATTTTCCCTTCCAATATTGTTTTCAATGAACTCTCATGCCGTAATGTGTGTCCTATAAGATTGCTTCTTCTTTTCACGATGTGTTTCAAAAGATTTCTTTCTTCGGTTATCTGCTCGAGTACTTCTCCTTTTCTGACTTTGTTTATCCATTTCATTCTGAACATCCTCCTATAACACTACAGTTCAGAAGCTTCAAGTCTTCGTTGATCAGTTTCCCCCATTGTCCAAGTTTCGCAACCATATAGTGCTGTGCTCCAAACGTAACTTTTCAAGAATTTCTTCCTTACTTCCAAGCTTGTATTTTTTGAGCATAATAACTGTTTCTTTTGGTAAAAAGCCTGTTTCCCTTGTTCTATTCTTGCTCTTATGTCTCTTTCGCTTTCACCGTTTTCTGTAATTATGCTTCCTAGATATTTGAATTCTTTTACCTGTTCAAGTGTCTCGGTATTGATTTTGATTTTCGTTCTCCTAGCTGTTTTCGCTGCTGTACACATCATGAATTTTTATTTGTCTTTATTTATATTCATACAATAGTGTTCCAATAATATTGTTCTCATAGTGTTGAGAATATTCTCTAACTCAGTACTACTCGTGGCAAGTATAGCTATGTCATCCGCGAATCTCAACATACTTATATTCTCTCCCTGAATCTGTAATTTCGATTGAATTTCCTCCTTCACTTCGTTCATTGCTTCTTCTATATATAAATTGAAAATCAGTGGCGATAATGAGCATCCTTGTCTCACCCCTCTTCTTATTTTTGCTTCCCCTCCCTGTCCCTCTATGTCTATTATTGCACTTTGATTCTTATATAATTCGTATATTATTCTTCTATCTATATAATTTATTCCCACCTTCTTCAGAATCGCAAACATCTTCTCCCAGTCCACATTATCGAAAGCCTTTTGTATATCTACAAAACCTATGTACACAGATTTCTTCAGCGCTATTCTTTCCTCTATTACTGCCCTAAGTGCTAAAATTGCTCCTCGCGTTCCCCTATTTTTTCTAAAACCAAACTGATCTTCTGCCAATCTACTCTCTATTTTATTTCCCATCCTCCTGTATATAATTTTGGTCAGTATCTTCGAAGCATGTGAAGTTAAACTGATCGTTCTGTAGTTCTCGCATTTGTCTGCCCCTTGTTCTTTCGGGCTAGCGACAATTTCATTTTTGTGGAAATCTTTCAGTACTCCGCCTCTTTCGTACATATCTCTAATCAATGCAAACAGTGCGTCACGAGTTCCTTCACTGGAGGCTTTTATAAGGTCCGCACTTATGCCATCTATGCCTGGCGCTTTATTATTTTCCAATTCTTTCAAAGCCTTGTCGAATTCTGATCTCAATATCGAATCTCCCAATTCTTTCTTATCTACATCCTCCTCCTTCTCTAAAAGGGCTATATCATCTTTTCCTTTATACAAGTCTTCCAAATGATTGATCCACTGTCATATTTTCTCTTCCGTTTTTATCAATTGTCGTCCTAGAGAGTTTCTAATCTTATTGCTTCTAGATTTCATTTGTTCGAAAAATCTTTTGATAATCCTATATGCTTCATCTATTCTTCCTAAATGCAATCTTATTCCTATTTCCTGACATTTCTCTTCTAACCACTGTTCTTTTGCTTCCCTTGATTCTCTCATAATTTTATTTCTCAATGATTTGTATCGTTGCTGGCCTTCTTGGCTATCATTATTCTTGTATTTTCTCCTCTCATTCATCAATTCTGAAATTTCTCCCGTTATCCATGGGTTCTTAGGTTCTACTCCATTATTCTTCAAAGTCTTATCCACACATTCTCTTATATTCCCCTTCATCTTTGTCCATCTCCTCTCTATTCCCAAGTCTTTCTCTTTTTGATCTCCCAATTTTTCATCCAACATTTTCTCGAATGCCTCATGTGTTTGTATTTGCTTGAGGTTCTTGAAATTCCATCTTTTCTGCATTTTCCTTTTCTTCCTCAGAGATTTGAATTCCAGAGAACATTTCATCATCAACATATTATGATCACTATCTATATCTGCACTGGGATACGTTTTACAGTTTTTCACTTGGTTTCTAAATCTTTGTTCCACTAATATGTAATCGATTTGGTTTCTTGCTGTATCTCCTGGCATTCTCCAAGTGTAGATTCTTCTCGGATGATTTTCAAATAAAGTGTTTGTGATAACCATTTTATGATTTTCACAAAATTCGACTGAACGTTGTCCTCTATCGTTCCTCCTCCCTCATGCAAAATCTCCTATTATGTTGTCCTCTTTTCCTTGTCCTACTACCGCATTCCAATCCCCCATCACTATCAAATTCTCTTCTCCCTTCACATATTCTATCACTTCTTCTATTTCTTCGTACGTTTTTTCAATATCTTCCTTCGAATATGCAGATGTGGGCATGTTTACTTGGACTATGACTGTGTCTACCGGTTTTGTTCTGATTCTAACCATCATCACACGTTCATTATGTTGCAAATAATTTTCTATTCTATTTCCTACTCTTTTATGCATTACAATTCCTACACCTGCTTGACCGTTCTTCGATCCTGTATGAATTTTTCTATAATCCCCACTCCAGGAATCGCCCTCTCGTGGCCATCTCATTCCGCTAATCCCCATTACGTCTATATTCAACCTATTCGTTTCTAATTTCAAATTTTCTAATTTTCCCACGTGCCTCAGTGATTCAACATTCCACGCTCCGACTCGAAGAATGTTGTTTCTTTTCCCTATCCCATTCTTCGGTTTCAGTTCTTTGCTGATGAAGCTTCCTCGAGCAGCCTCCACCCGGAGATCCGAACGGGAGACTAGTTTACCTCCGGAATATTTTACCCGAGAGAGCGCCATCATGTATTTATTAATTTGTTCGTTCGTTTTTGTTCCACGAGTACAATATTCCAGGTTTGGAAAAGGTTTCATTTCCTCGGGAAGTATTGAGACATGTTAAGGAAGGTAGTTTCCCTTTGCTTTCCTCCCGTTTTTGCCGATGTTTCTGGCATTGGGATGATTCCGTTTCTCTCAGTTCGTATTCTTTCTCTTGAGTTGTTCATTCCACTTGAAAAAAAGATCCAACTCTGAGATATTTATCCTCCCCACCACGTGAAGGAAGCAGATACTACCAGGGATGGATAAAAAGGATATCAAGGACAGGTATCATGAATATCCCCCTGGAAGACCCGCAATCATCCACGGGGAGGAGCTTCATGCTAAACAGTACTAATTCTATCTTGCAAAGAAAATTTCTGTTGGATACCTTGAATATATTGTACGCAAGTTTCCTCCGTCTGTAAGATCTATGTTGTTTCGATTTTCTTACAATGATTTCTTGAAAACACTGGAAATATCCGCACAAGACATGTTCAGCACAATATCGTGGGTTTTTTTTGAGCGGCGTGAGCTCCTTTGAGCGCTGTGAGTTGCTTTGAGCGCTTTGAGCTGCTTTGAGCGCCAACTTATCGGTCAAGGAAAATTTAATTTCCGGAATTCTTCACAAGTATATTTGTTCATGAGAATTCGCTTTTCTTCCCTTCTTTTCCTCATCCTTTATTTCGATAATTTATTGCCATCCAATGATTTGATGATCGATGGAAATCCAAGTGGATTTTTATATCACATAAGTTATCTGAGGACATTTCCTCCATTCCCACGATTGCCATGAACTCGGCAGGGGTATTTCATTCTCATTCGGGTTCAGTTGGAAGCATATTCAGAAAAAGAAGTGAAATCCCCAAAAAAAACTCCGAAAACGTAAAAAAATAACACCAAGTACATGAAAATCCCAAAAACAAAGAATAAAAAATCTAAAAACACATTCCAAAGGAAAATTTCACTGCATTCAGAATTTCGAGGGGATATAAAAGGATATGCTCCATTTGGAAAAAAAGATATGAAATCAATATGAGCGACCGAATACATTGGTTATCCAAAGGATTATTCGTTGTTTTTGGGATTTTCATGTACTTGGCGTTATTTTTTTACTTTTTTGGAGTTTTTTTTGGGGATACTAGATAACTCGCATAATTCGTTTGAATCGTCTTTTCACTTTTCTCTGCATACTGACTTCACCAATATTGTATTCTAGTTCGTATCATAATATCACAAATTTCCTCGCTACATCATAGTTCGGGAAGATTCCTTAATTGATTTGATCATCAAAGTTTTGTTATTCATCGAGTTATAGATCGCTTGCATTGCTCTGTGGACGGGTTTCGCAGTCATGTCATTTTCTAAATTCTCCCCACGGAAGTCGATGGATACTGTGTCCAACTTTTGGCAACTCAAAAGAGTTGGTCCATTCTCAGCTCCAAGCGTACGAGGACGTGATGAGATGTTGTTTGCAAGAACGTAGATCCATGGGTTTACAAAGTAATGGGAATGAAGAGCCGTCTCCTTCTATCATTGCTGATGTAGTAGCAAACAAAGTAGAAGCCATTTATGTTAAAGCTAGTATCCCGATCGTAACACACACTCGTGTCGTAAAAATATTATGTACTTATCACAAAAAATATTCGAAATTGAAACCTGAGCTCAGACATATCCCAAGGTGCCCTGGACTTCAATCTAAAGCTGATGAATTCGAAGAAGTGGCAAAAAAATTGTTTGACGTTGCCTCCTGCAAATGCGTTGACTTCATTACCTGTTGCTGTCAGAAAGATAAGGGATTCCTGCTCTGGAGCGTGCTTCCCTGGTTGACCAAAGAGGTCCTTGAATAGGCCATATGGGGGGTGTTGATTCTCTTGAAACAAACGGATTACTTGGAATCACTGAACGTAACTTGAAGTGCCGTAGGGATGAGGTGGAATCGGTTATGGAACTCGAACCTGGACCCTCAACTTCATTGAGTTTGAATACAGTGATCCCGATTCACAAAATGAAGATGGCGAGAAAGATGACTCATGAAAGCCACCATACCATCGTAATTCAACACAAATGCGATTGCAGTGAAAAGAAACTGCAATCACCTCACATGAGTTGGCATTGGTGATAGAGCCACAGCACTCCTCGTTACTCTAGCTTCCAGAGATGTGGGATTCACCCATTGAGACCCATGGCGAAACCATCGTGGATGGGAAAAAAGTGGATACGGGAATGAAAGCATCTGATTGGAAGATTATTTCCCATGGAGTAAGATCATTTTTTCCAATTGTTTAAACAATTTTTGTTTGAACAATTACGTCAGAAAATCTAGATGAGGCAAAATCACCACCGCCATTCAATTCCACGCAAGAATCCTCATAAAATCTATAAACGCAGAAATTTTTTATCTCACTATATTTATTTGAAAAAATTAAATGAATGATTTCGAGTCAGACTCAAATCATCGTGGATGAAAAAGACGTGGTTACGGGAATGACAGCATCTGATTGAAAGCTTATTTTCCATATAGGAGAATTTTTTTTTCCAAGTGTTCATACAATTTTTGTTTGAACAATCACGTCAAAAAATCCATATAACGCAAAACCAACACCACCAATCGATTCTACGTGAGAATTCATATGGAATCTATGAACGCGGAAATTTCGTTTCTCACTATATTTATTTTAAAAAATTGAATAAATAATTTCGAGTCAGACAACACCCGTTCAGGACCATGGCGAAATCATTGTGGATAGAAAAAACGTGGGTACGGGGATGAGAGCATCTGATTGAAAGATTATTTTCCATATAGGAAAATTTTTTTTTCCAAGTGTTCCAACTATCAATCCTCATCAGTAGTTCTCACTACCATTGAAAATCAGCAGTTTTCACTGCTATCCCAGATCAGCAGTTCTCACTACCATTCCAAATCAGCAGTTTTCACTGCGATTCCACATCAGCAGTTTTCACTGTTATCGCACATCAGTAGTTCTCACTACTATTGCACATGAGCAATTTTCACTGCTGTTCCACACCAGTAGTTTCCACTACTATCTCAGATCAGTAGTTTTCATCACTATTCCAAATCAGCAGTTCTCACTGTTATTGCACCTCATTAGTTTTCAATACTATTCCGGATCAATAGTTTACACTGTCATTCCTTTTAAGTAGTTTCTACTGCTAATCAGTCTCAATCATTCAATTCCTGGCTCTGACTTCCGAATATTCTCTTATCATTACCGTATTTCACGGTTTTTTTCAACTTTTGGTCTTTCTTCGCTTGAACTAGCACTCCATCATGCCAAGAACTAGAAGATTAACTATGACAGTGGCTGAAATTCTCGACAGTGTTGAAAACACGGACGATGCTGATGACAATGTTAGCAATGGTATTGACATCTCATTTATTCCAGAAACTGACTATGACACAGATTCAGGTTCTGATTCTGGAATGGAATCTGAAGTACGCCCGGATAAAGTTCTCCCTCACGGTTCTTATGAACAAGTGAAGAGTTCATACACTGATGCGCAAGAGCTCTCAGAACCAAATCATACTTTCAACTGGGAATATGGTGATTACAAACATATAGAACAACCGGAGTTGGACCATAGTTTGAGCGAAGAATCATTGGTGAGTATAGACGATATAGTAAGACGAATGAATGCTCGTGGATTATCCGAAGTTCTCTTTCCTAAAGAAATTCAGTGTCATATCATCGAGCCATCATCAGGAAATGGTATCGATTCATCAAAAGATTTATTCGATAAATTCATTGGAATCATTATTCTCTCTTCATTCAATTCAAGAAAGTCTCAACGGGACTATTGGTCTTCGGAATCAATTCTAGGACGCCAAATTGTCAAAGACACAATATCCCGGAATCAAATCACCACTATGAAGAAGGACATCAAGTTCTATGGAAATAACGAAAAGAATGTAAAAGATGAAGTTCGGAAAGTTAGGAGTATTTATGATTCCCTCAGGCAAAACCTCGTGCATTTCGGGTGGTTTGGCCACAACTTGTCGATAGATGAAATCATGGTGAAGTGTTTTGGGCGTTTCAGCATGAAGCAAGGCATAAGAAATAAGCCTGTAAGGTTCGGCATCAAATTATGGGCAATTTGTTCACGTGAAGGCTCTATCTTTGACGTAGATATTTATACTGGAGAAGCGGGTAACGAGAATGAAACGTTCCTGAATCCCATTGGACTAGGTTCGAGAGTTGTGATGAAAATGCTTCAGGGACTATTGAACACGGTGCCGTTGGGAAACCTGAGGAATTACTATTTGTACTTGGACAATTTTTTCTCTTCGCTTGATCTCCTGGTACACTTGGGGAAAATTGGACTATGTACTACAGGAACGGTAAGACCTAATCATGTTAAAGCTGAGGTTGTTCTACCAAAAAAGTGTGAAGGAGGAACATGTGTCGATCTACATGACGAAATGTCACATGTGAATTATATTACTGTGATGGACAGTGAGCCAGTTGCCGTACTTTCAAACTGCTATGAAAATTAGCCGAAAGTTCAGATGAGTAGATTTGTGAACAAAGTGGAAAAATGTATAGAGTTTCCTCAAGCCTTCTCAAGATATAATAGAAACATGGGAGGAGTAGACTTGCACGATCAACATTGCAATGATCTTCTTCCAGCTATTCGGGGAAGAAATGGACTTGGTGTCTCTTTGTGAGACTAATTCAAGGATCTTTGACCGATGCTACAGTCCTTTATAATCTGGCAAATCCTGATACCAAGAAAGGATCCGAAGATATTGCACAAGAAGTGTGTGAATATTACTTCTCTGAAGTCACACGGAAGCGGCACTCTGGTGAACGTACACGTTTCACTGAAACAGCAGATTCAGAAACCACAATGACAACTGATGTGAATAAGCACTCCACTTTTGCATCTACTTCAAGCGCGAAGTGTCAAAAACGGACAGAAAGTTATTGCGAAAAATGTGGATTATGGATGAGAAATGATGTGGAGGATGAACATCCGCTGAAGAAAAATTTTCATAATTGTTATTTACGAACAAATGCGATGGTTGAGAACTTTCCAAACCACCTATTCATATAAAATTCTCCGTAAAACACGATCCTGTGGTTTACATCCACGTGAATTCATATTTCCAACAAATTGTTTGAACAATAATTGTTTAAACAAATTGTAAGAATTTTTTTTCTCCGTGGATGTTCATCCTTCACCCAGATATCGTACTCCCAATAGGCACTTTTCCCGTAGGCCCAGCAGTTTCACCGTGGGCACAAACGGGTATGAAGTATTCGAAATTGTTCATAATTGTTATTTACAAACCAATGCGATGGTTGAAAACTTTCCAACCCACGCATTCTTATATGAAATTTTCCGTAGAACACGATCTCGGGGTTTTCATCCACTTGAATTGATATTTTCAACAAATTGTTTGAACAAATTGTGAAGATTTTTCTTCTCCATGGATGTTCATCCTCCACCCAGATATCCTATTCCCAATAGTTACTCTTCCAGTAGGCTCAGCAGTTCCACCGTGGGCACGAACGGGTATGGAGTATTCGAAATTGTTCATAATTGTTATTTACAAACAAATGCGATGGTTGAAAACTTTCCAAACCACCTATGCTCATATGGAATTTCCCGGAGAACACGATCCTGGGGTTTTCATCCACGTGAATTCATATTCTCAACAAATTGTCTAAACAAATTGTAGAAATTTTTTTTCTTCGTGGATGTTCATCCTCCACCCAGATATCCTATTCCCAATAGTTACTTTTTCTGTAGGCCCAGCAGTTTCACCGTGGGCACGAACGGGTATGGAGTATTCGAAATTGTTTATAATTGTTATTCACAAACCAATGCGATGATTGAAAACTTCCCAAACCACCCATTCTTTTATGAAATTTTCCGTAGAACACGATCTCGGGGTTTTCGTCCACTTGAATTGATATTTTCAACAAATTGTTCAATCAATAATTGTTTGAACAAATTGTAAAAATTTTTTTTCTCCGTGGATGTTCATCCTTCACCCAGATATCCTATTCCCAATAGTTACTTTCCCCGTAGGCTCAGCAGTTTCGCCATGGGCATAATTGAGTCGATTCTTCTGAATGAATATAGTGAGAAAAAAAATTCCTGCGTACATAGATTTCATATGATTCCTCGTGCAGAATCGGATAGTGGTGTTGGTTTTGCGTTATATGGATTTTTTGCCGTGATTGTTCAAACAAAAATTGTTTAAACAATTGGAAAAAAAACTTCTCCTCTATGGAAAATAATCTTTCAATCAGATGCTGTCATCCCCGTATTCACTTTTTTTTTATCCATGATGGTTCTGCCATGGGCCTTGATGGGTTAATATCTTCAAGCAAACACGCTTGGTAACCGACAGCGCGAAAATTGAAACTGGGGAAGAATTTGAAAATTGAATCATAAAATGATAACGAACCGATTCTTGGCCTTCACTTTGACGGTTGTGAAGATGATACGCTATACCAGGTGAAAGAGGGATCCAAATCTCATCGGAGATTAGTAAGATAAGAGCATGTTTCCCTTGTGGCAGAGCCTGCATCTAAATATTTAGGTCATGTAACTCCCAATTCGGGTTCTGCTCTCGATATTTCTACTATAATTATTTCAGAATACACTGCGAGAGAATTCAAAGGTGCCTTAAGCAGCTCTTGGTTGTGGGTGCTGATGGTACTAACGTCAACACAGGATGGAGGGGTGGTATCTTTCGGAACCTTGAACAGAAACTTGGAATGTCCCTGCAGTGGGTTGTGTGTCTTCTCTATTCCAACGAACATTCTTTTCGTAGCCTTTTCCAATACATAGATTGTACTAAATCAGGTCCAACAACATACAGAGGACCTATTTAATCAATACTCCATACGTGTGAGACTCTTCCTGTCGTAAAGTATGAGGCTATCCCATGTCACTCACCTGACATAGATCCAGCAGATCTCAGCCAAGATCAGAAATATTTATTTGATATATGCCATGCAGTGTGTTCTGGAAATTGTAGTTCCGATCTCAATACCAAAGATCCAGGTCACATCAACAAGGTTCATCGGCTTACTACCGTTAATAGAATATTAAGATTATATATTTCGACGTCGAAACCTTCAACAGCATTGGGAGATATATGTAAGTTTATACTCACCGTTTATGCTCCGATGTGGTTCTTGATTCGATGAAACTATTCAATCGAAGATGGTTCTCGCCACCCCTTTGAAACAATTCGGCTCTTAAGATACTTACCTCCCAAGTATCGAACTGTTGTACATACTTCAATCGCACAAAATGCTTTCCTTGCTTCACCTGGAAACATACTGTTGAGTATGGTAACAGATCCTTCGTCAGATGTGTTTGAAGACGCATTCCGGGAAATTCTACGAGCTCGAGCAGAAACTGTGGAGGATACATCTGACACCATGCGTTATAACATTGTCTCTAAACTGGATTCGCAGGCTAAACATTATTGAGATATGATTTATTGGACAAGCGTTCCCATAACACCTCCACCAGTGCTCAGAAACATCACCGATGGAGAACTTGCGATGAAAATTTCTAATGAGCAATCCTCACCTTGCAGGGAGTTCAGTCAGGTTCCCTGTCACACTGTTGCAGTGGAACGGATGGTGGAGTTAGTGACGGAAACTTCAAGTAGAGTGTGAGGTCAAGATTCCAGAGATCGACACATCCGAGCGACTCTAAAGTCAAGACCTGCATTACCCAAGTTCGATAATAAACTTGAGTATGAAAGCGCTATGGGCTGCGAAGAATCCAAGTAACCTCCGAAATCCTGATCAGTTGGTTGGTTGAGTAGGACGTGGGAGGGACCCAAAGTGTGATCACCTCCGCGTAGTGGATGCTGGGTCACTTAACTAAGTGAGCAAAGAATTGCACAAATGTACCGAGAATTCTTTTTTGATACTTCCTTCATTTGCTTCAGCTCAGCTGAGAAGGCGCTATAATATAATGTGGGAGTCTATATAAATGGATGAAAAATTATCAACTCACTCTTACTGTACTGTATAGTCCACAGAATAAGCAATAAATAACTCAAATTATCTTTTTAGATAACACATCGTTCAATAAGTCCCGAGACTAATCCAGACATGGCACTACTGATACCAAACTGGCCATGTTACCCTAGAGTGCGGACCTTCGCATGAAACGTGTGAGGATTCCACGTCGATCAGACCTCAAACAGCACAGTTATCGAGGTTAGAGTAAGATCACTTTTCAATTTGTTTGGAAAATGGAAAGAACCGAGTGTCACGTCTTGATAAAACATTGTTTTTATATGGGTGAAAACGCCGTAGAAGCCCAGCAATGGCTGGAGAAACGTTGCCCGGATTCTTCTCCATCCAAACCAACGATTCGTCGTTGATATGTTGAGTTTAAAGGTGGTCGTACGAACACAAACGATGCGAAAGATTCGGGTAGGTCATTGGAATCCGTTACACCGGAAAATGTGAGTGAAGTGTTAAGAATCGTAATCAAAAATCGCAAAGTGAAGGTCCGTGAAATTGCAGAAATGACACAGATATCATCTGGAAGCGTATTTACAATCCTTCATGAAAAATTGAGCATGGAAAAGGTTGTTCCCAAGTGGGTCCCGCGATTGCTTTCAGTGGAACAAAAATAGCAACGAGTCGACGATTCAGAGAGCTGTTTATCACTATCTACTCGTAATGAGAAGGATTTCTTGCGTCGATACGTGACCATGGATGAAACATGGATACATCATTTCACTCCGGATCCGAACGGTAATCATCTGAGTGGCGCATGACTGAAGAAAGCCGCTCAAAGCGTCCAAAAACGCAGCAGTCTGCTGGCAAAGTCATGGCGTCTGTTTTTTGAGATACACATGATTTGATTTTTATTGAATACCTGGGAAAAGGTGAATCGATAAACAGTGATTATTGTCCCCCCCTCCCCCTCTATTCGCCAGATTCAGCTCCCAGCGACTACTAGCTCTTTGCTGATCTCAAAAAAAATGCTCCAGGGAAAAAAATTCGGCTCGAATGAGGAGTTCATTGCCGAAACTGAAGCCTATCTTGAAACAAAGGATAAATATGGTATAGAAATGTTGGAAAGGCGTCGGAAAGATTGTATCACTCTGAAAGGAGATTATGTTGATGAATAAAAATGATTTTTGAGAAAAAAATGTTGTTTCCGTTGTTAGTCGCGAGACTTATTAGATGATGTGTTACTTGAAACGTCAGGACTAATTGGCAAGAATCATAGCCATTATTCGCTTCGAACCGTTTATGGGCACTAGAATTCTCGGTATCACATTAATAATAATTCAATGTATCTTCAGTAAACATGTATTGTTTCAGTTGATTATTAATATAAAGAAGTATAATCCGAGTTATTCAAAAGAAGTAACATTGATCTTGACGTGCTTAAATAGAAATGAAATGAGTTGCGATTTACCTAACATTCATGTATTTCCGGCTCAAAAATCGAAAATTCAAACTCAGGTTTGAAACAGAAGATATTGTCTGATCCAGTTAGGGTTTTTGGTGGTTTCTATTCATACCTCAAGGCAACTCTTCCGCACTATTACGTTTCGATTAGAAGAAAAAAAATGTTCTCGACCCACCCTATCGGTTACGCGGATGTGGCAATTGCGTCAATTCTCCATGGCCATCTCGCAATCTTGATTATAGAATTATAAACTTGGAGAATCATCAAATTCAGTTCTGGTTACGTGAGTGCAGCAATTGCATCAATCTGTTGGAATGAGCGATCCAAA
Source organism: Gonatopus flavifemur (assembly GCA_018340375.1). NCBI lineage: Eukaryota > Metazoa > Arthropoda > Insecta > Hymenoptera > Dryinidae > Gonatopus > Gonatopus flavifemur. The sequence goes on along the minus strand of JAFFJZ010000036.1, from coordinate 1,274,653 downwards.
ATGGCGGCTTTGAATTCCAAAAGTAGTTGAATGTCTTTTGAATCATCCACTTGAGAATATGTCATATGTTTAAATTAATTATTTATTCGGCTCGGCACAATACATGTCTTACACGTTGTACGCTCTGGTACAGACCGACTTCTCATTCGTCGATCCCCCCTCTCTCACCTAACTCATCTATATGACATCTTTCCCCTTGAATATGTTCAAGATACATACAAAACCATAGTAGTAATTACATTTGTGTTTGAACAATAGTATAATATAATAGTAGCGGAATAGTAATAATCTTATATAGTAATAATTCTAATTATAACATAAATTGTTTCAACTGATGAAATGATAATAATTTTTAGTTAATTTTTCGGCAATATTTACAGTTCTCATCTACGCGGTTTCTTACATAAACGTCCATACCTATTTATATATCCTGTATCATGAGAATTACGAATCGGAGTGTCATTGGTTGTTTCCATCTGGTGATGTAGTAATTTGATTTTCTGGCGAAACTAGTACAGATTGTGAAGGTGATTCTTTAGTCTAAGTTTGCTCAGTCTTCTCAGAATAAGGTGTGGTGTCAATGTCATCATAACAGTTCTGTGAAGCTACATTATCGTTCAATGGACGAATATGTTGTCTATTTCTCACGTGAGATTGCTTTGATTGAGTATTTCCTACTACGTATGAACGTGGCTCTACTCGCTTCGACACAATTCTACCTTTTATCTACTTATTATTATGTTTTATCACGACATTTTCATTCTTTCCTCAGGATCGCATTGGTTTTGATGACTTATCATAATACATTTCTTGTGTGTTTTGTCTGTGAATCAAATTCCTTTCAACATTTCTGCTCACTTTTGGTTGCAACATTTTCTTAGTGTAGGGTAATATCCCGTTTACTTTGCGACTGAATGATATTCCTGCTGGAGAAAAAATGTTGCCAGCAATTGGACTATTCCTATACTCTAACAAAGCGAGATGAAAATCAGATTTGCAAAATTGTGATTTTTTCATTATATTTTTTCCGGTTTTTATGGTACGTTCTACCATACCGTTTGATCTGGAATAGCGTGAGCTCGTTATAATGTGTTTGAATCCCCAGCTGTGACTAAAAGCTTTGATTGGCTGTCCGAAAAAACAGGAATCGTTTGCTGTAATTACAGTTTCAGGTATTCCATGCCTGCTAAATATGCATTTGATCATATTGACAACATGGTTACTTGTCATGCTCCGCAGGGACATTACTTCAGGATATTTAGAAGGATAGTCCACTACCATTAAATATTGTTTTCCTTCTAGAAAAAAAATATCCATAGCTACTTTTCGCCATGGTAGTTCTGGTACTCCATGAGGCATCAAAGGTTCATTATAATTATTATTTGCATTCATGATACATGTTTCACATTTCGATATAATGTCTTGTATTTGTGAATTCATTTGTGGCCAATATATGCTACCTTTCGCTCTTAAACGGGTTTTTGTGATGCCTAATGATGTGACCTGTTCAGCATTTCAGTTCTCATTTGTTTAGGTATAACTATGGCATTCCCTTTCAATATTAATCCTTTGCAATATGTCAGTTCGTTCCTCACTGGCCAAAATTGTCTCACGTTTTCAGGAAGTTTTTGTTCATGCATGGGCCAACCATGTCCTGTAATATAATGAGTTAGTGTCTCCAACTCCTGATCACTAGCTGTTAAATCCATAAGCTTTTTAAAATTAACTTCAGTCATATTGTGATTCTCCTGTATAAGATCTACGTGTGCTCCTATTTCATCTGTATCTAATTCAAGATCTGTATCATCGTTGGGTATATAAGCTCGGGATAATGTATCAGCTATGAATAGTCCTTCGCCTTGTTTGTATATTTGTTCTTTATTAAATTGTTGTAATTTGATCATCATTCTCTGGAAACGTGATGGACATGATTCTATATGTTTTTGGAATATGGATATTAGTGGTTTGTGATCTGTTTCCACTATGAAACCTGAATGGCCCAAGAGGTATTGACGAAAACGTTCACGACCAAAGACTATCGCCAATAATTCTTTCTCAATTTGTGCGTAACGTTTTTGTGTTTCATTAAGCGCTTTACTCGTATATGCTACTGGAAGATTGTTTTGTAATGATGCTGCTCCCATGCCATTCTGTGAGCTATCCACTGTTAATGTAGTCGGTTTATTAATATCGAAATATTGTAAAACAGGGCTCTTTGTTAATATTCCTTTTAGATTTTCAAAAGCCATTTCTTGCTCATGACCCCATTCAAAACTATAATTCTTTTTCATAATGGCTCTTAGTGGAGCTGTAAGCTCGGATGCGTTTGGAATGAATTTACTTACACAAGTTATTGAACCTAAAAAAACATTCTAGTGATTTTTTATCTTGAGGTGGCTCCATCGCACTAATTGCTTCAATTTTCTTCCAATCGACTGGAATTCCATCTTTCGAAAATTTATGCCCTAAATATCTAATTTCTTGGATGCCAACCTTACATTTTTCTTTGTTCAATTTCATGTTTTCCTTACGCATCATGTCTAGTACTTTTCTCAATCCATTATTATGCTGGGATTTGTTTTTACTCCATATTATGAGATCATTCATATATATTTCAGTACCCTTTACACCATCAAATATTTGTTTCATCTTTTGTTGAAAAACTTCCGAAGCCGAATACAAACCATATGGTAATCGCAACAATTTATATCGCCCGAATGGCGTATCAAATGTGCACAAGTCTGAGGATTTTTGTTAGCTTTACATGCCAAAACCCACTCTTTGTATCTAACGTAGTAAATATTGTGCACCTGCCATTCAGGATGCGATTTCCTCAAAACTTGGGATTTGTAAAAGTGGTCTAAGTGTTACTTCATTTAGATCTTTCGGATCTAAACACAATCACATGTCACCATCTGGCTTGTACACTATAACTAAGGAGTTTACCCTCTCTGTTGGTTTGTTTACCTTTGATATGATTCCAAGTCTCTCCAAATTATCTAATTTATTTTTCAGCTTTGTTTTCATCGCAATGGGTATCTTGCTCGCTACATGTATCTTTGGAATGGCATCTTTCTTTATTCGTATTTCATGATATCCTTTCATACACCCTATGCCAGTCAATGAATCGGGATATCCATTTAAAATTTCACGATACACGTTATTATCTGTTTTGTTTTGATTAGATGGTATTTTACTATTTTTTCCTCTATCGTGAACTCTTTCCATCAAATTCAGTTTGATTGAATCACTGAGACCTATTATACATGGTGCTTTTGTGTTTACTATATAAAATTCTGAAGGAAAGTTTTGATCTTTGTGTGTAACATTTAGTATGCATTTACCTTTTATATTCAATTTTTGACCACTGTATGTTTTGGATGCCGTTTTTGAAATTGAGTAACTTATATACTTTTTGATTTATTATATTAACATCAGCACCTGAATCTATTTTGAAATTTATAGTTTTGTTTTCTACTAATGAATCTGTTGACCATTGTTTATTCTGCCTTTTCGTCGATATTGTATGAATTTCACCTACAAACAAATAATCGATGTCGTGTGCTCCGACATGACCTATATTTTTATTTCCACATTGATTTGCAAAGTGATTCATAATACCACATTCATTACATTTTTTTCCATAGGCGGGACAATTAGAATAACCGGGTACGTACCCGCATTTCAAACATTTTTCGTTCGGATTACCATTATTATACGTGTATTTGTTCGTTGACATCTGCACGATATTCCCTCATCGGCCATCTGTATCTGCAGATTGTTGTTGATACTTCGTAGTCAGTGTTGCCAGTATTCCGTAGAAAAATCTTCAGCATCTGATGATTGGTTATTTCTTGTATAACCGGCCAATCATATTTTCAATTTAGAAAGAAATGACCAATGCCAAAAAATCTGAAGATTTTTCTAGGGAATACTGGCATCACTGTTCGTAGTATATCCTTGAGCTGCCATCTGGGAGGTTCGCTGTTTCGATGCGTTGCGATTATACCCCGTAGATACATATGACTTGATTTTGTGTATGTCTGCCTGATCCACAGTTCGAGTGGTGTCCATTTGACACATTTCTTGTAGTCGTTTTGATAACCTCTCTGCTGCGCGACAGGTGTCCAATGCTTTATTCAGATCCAAATCTTCCATCCTCAATGAACGATCCTTCAACACTCTATCTCTTATTCCCAATATCAATTTGTCTTCAACCGACGAGTCTGTTAGAGGGCCGAATTCACATGTTGTGCTGAGATCTCTTAGATTAGTGACAAAACTATCGATTCTCTCATTGATACGTTGTTCTCTGAGAGAAAAGACATGTCGTTCATACGTGACGTTTTTGTCCGGGATAAAGTAGTCGTCAAATTTTTTTAATACTATTGTGATGTCATTTTTGTTCTCTCCATCTTCATACGTGAAATTATTATATATTTTCAATGCTCTGTCTCCGCTCTGTGACCTCGACTTTGGCCTCGGATCTCAACTTCAAGGTCATTCAGAGGTCAACTTTTGTTTCTTGAATGGAATCCCCTACTTTTGACTGCAGATTCAGATTTGACGTTGAAAAACAAGAAACTTTTGTCTGAATCATTCTTCCGAATTCCACACAGATGGCGCTCTAATCGATAAAAAATGGGTTTTATGAAACACTCGTATTGCTTTCTGTGTAAAACCACATTTAACTCTCCAGTGTTCTTTCTCAGCTTCTGAGGATTACCGTCACCATTAGAGTTACCCAATGTGCACCACAAGGAGGTTAAGCGATCGGATCTTGCACATCTTTGTGGCCCTGAAAATCTGATGAAACCCCATAAGTAAAAATCCAAAGTGGTAAGATCCGCAGACCTAGCTGGGATTTCCCATCGACCAATATTGACAATTATGTCTGTTCGTAGTACCGTTACTGTGAATTGTTGCCAAACACAAGTACAAAACAATACTTGTGTTTATCATGAACAAGGAAGTTCATACTAGAGCATTGTTCACAAACATAAGTGAAATGGAATGTTCAATATCCTTCATTTATTCACAAATTCTTTTCGATATACGATTCAAACTTGGAGAAGATCTTTGATCAGTGTTGTGAAGGTCTGAATACCATGGATTATCCTTGGGGTGAAATACTTGATATTCTCCTGATACTAGGAGAATGTCGACGTGATTGCGCTGCAGCATAAAGATTGTATGGAGAGAGGTACCCAAATAGACGCCAGCCTTCACTGCAGGTTATACGCTCAATAGAAAGACGAGTTAGAAGAATGAATATCCCACGAGTCAGAAGGCGTTATGATGGAAATCGTATGGATGCACGCTCAGTAGCCGTTTGAGGAATGATGCACCTGAATCCTCACGTTAGTACCAGAGGAATCCAGCACCAACTAGGTATCCCAAGATCAACAGCACACCGCATACTAAGATCTGGTGAATATCATCCTTACCACATTACATTGGTGCAAGCATTAAGTGAAGATGATCTTAGACGTAGGGTTGAATTCGGTCCATGGGCCTCGAAGCAACCGCCTGGTTTTTCCAATTACGTGATGTTTAGTGATGAGGCAACATTTCGCAGTAACGGTGTTATGAACAGACATAATTGTCATTATTGGTCAATTGGAAATCCCAGATGGCATCGACAAGTTGACATCGCTGGACTCTGAATGTGTGGTGTGGGATTTTGAATGGTCAGATCATTGGTCCCTATTTCTCCCAACATACTGTTAGGAAGGAAAATTATCTGCAATTGATTCGCGACAAATTACCAAGGATGTTGCAAGATGTTGATCTCTACACACGGAACAGGATGTGGCTTCAACATGATGGGGCACCACCTCATAACTCTGCGATTGTCAGAAATTCCATGAACACATCTCAACCACACAGATGGATTGGTCGCGGTGGATAAGTTGCCTGGCCGGCTAGGTCTCCGGATCTTACCCCTTCGAATTTTTACTTATTGAGTTTCATCAAAGATGTAGTCTGTGAAAGACCACCAACGACCAGAGATGACATGAAACGCCGAACACGAACTGTCTGCCGAACAATTCCACGTCATGTGCTCTTGTCGTTAGAACCACATTTTCAGAAACGAATTAGATTATGCCAACAGGTCAACGGTGCAAGTATCGAACATTTGATACGGTGAATTTTCATACATATTGAAGAGCGTTTATCGTGGGAAATTACACAGCTCTACAGTCCAGACAAGCGGCCCTTTTCACGGCCACAAAGATGTGCAAAATCCGATCGCTCAACCTCCTCGTAGTGCACATTGGGTAACTATAATGGGAACGGTAATCCTCAGGAGCTGGAAAAAAAACACTGGAGAGTTAAATGTCGTTTCACACAGAAAGCGATACGAGTGTTTCATAAAACTCATTTTGTATCGATTAGAGCGCCATCTGTGCAGAATTCGGAAAAATGATGCAGACAAAAGTTTCTTGTTTTTTAACGTCAAACCTGAATCTGCAGTCAAAAATAGGGTATTCCATTCAAGAAACGAAAGTTGACCCCTGAATGACCTTGAGGTCGAGATCCGAGGCCAAAGTCAAGGTCACCATCAGATGTCCTAAGAATCTTACAACTTTTGTTCGAAACATTTTCCTCCAAATCTCCTTGTTTTTCAGTTATTCTGATATAAAAATTGAAATAGGACACCCTATATACACTCTGTACACTGTATACACCCTGTATACATCGGAATAACTCAAAAACAAGGGGTTTTGTAGGAAAATGTTTCGAACAAAAGTTGTGAGATTCCAAAGGGGCTATCTGATGGTGACCTTGACTTTGCCCTCGGATCTCAACTTCGAGGTCATTCAGAGGTCAACTTTTGTTCCTCCAATGAAATCCCCTATTTTTGACTGCAGATTCAGATTTGACGTTGTGGAAGAACAAACTTTTGTCTGAATCATTTTTCCAAATTCCACACAGATGGCGCTCTAATCGATACGAAATGAGTTTTATGAAACACTCGTATTGCTTTCTGTGTGAAACGACATTTAACTCTCCAGTGTTTTTCTTCCAGCTTCTGAGGATTACCGTCGCCATGGGAGTTACCCAATGTGCACCACGAGGAGGTTGAGCGATCGGATTTTGCACATCTTTGTGGCCGTGAAAAGGGCCGATTGTCTGGACTGTAGAGGTGTGTAATTGTCCACGATAAACGCTCTGCAATATGTATGAAAATTCACCGTATCGAATGTTCGATATTTGCACCATTGACCTGTTGGCATAACCTAATTCGCCTCTGAAAATGTGGTTCTAACGACAAAAGCACATGACGTGGAATTGTTCGGCAGACAGTTCGTATTCGGCGTTCCATGTCATCTCTGGTCGTTGGTGGTCTTTCATAAACTACATCTTTGATGAAACCTCATAAGTAAGAATCCAGAGGGGTGAGATCCGGAGACCTAGCCGGCCAGGCAATGTATCCACCGCGACCGATCCATCTGTGTGGGTAAGATGTGTTTAAGAAATCTCTGACAATTGCAGCGTTATGAGGCTGTGCCCCATCATGTTGAAGTCACATCCTGTTCCGTGTGTAGAGATCAACATCTTCCAACATCCTTGGTAATTCGTCCCGAATCAATTGCAGATCATTCTCCTCCCTAGGAGTATGTTGGAAGGAATAAGGAACAATGATCTGACCATTCAAAATCCCACACCACACATTCAGAGTCCAGCGATGTTCATTGTCTACTTGTCGATGCCATCTGGGATTTTCAATTGGCCAATAATGACAATTATGTCTGTTCATAACACTGTTACTGCGAAATGTTGCCTCATCACTGAATATCATGTATTTGGAAAAACCAGGCGGTTGCTCCGAGGCCCATTGACCGAATTCAACCCTACGTCTAAGATCATCTTCACTTAATGCTTGCACCAATGTAATGTGGTAAGGATGATATTTACCAGATCTCAGTATGCGGTGTGCCGTTGATCTTGGGATACCTAGTTGGTGCTGGATTCCTCTGGTACTAACGTGAGGACCACGTTTCAGGTGCACCATTCTCAAAACGGCTACTGAGCGTGCATCCATACGATTTCCATCATAACGCCTTCTGACTCGTGGGATATTCATTCTTCCAACTCGTCTTTCCATTGAGCGTATCGCCTGAAGTGAGGGCTGGCGTCCATTTGGATACCTCTCTCCATACAATATTGATGCTGCAGCGTAATTACGTCGACATTCTCCTAGTATCAGGAGAATATCAAGTATTTCACCCCAAGGATAATCCATGGTATTCAGACCTTCACAACACTGATCAAAGATCTTCTCCAAGGTTGAATCGTATATCGAAAAGAATTTGTGAATAAATGAAGGATATTGAACATTCCGTTTCACTTATGTTTGTGAACAATGCTCTAGTATGAACTTTCTTGTTCATGATAAACACAAGTATTGTTTCGTACTTGTGTTTGGCAACAATTCACAGTAACGGTACTACGAACAGACATAATTGTCAATATTGGTCGATGGGAAATCCCAGCTAGGTCTGCGGATCTTACCACTTTGGATTTTTACTTATGGGGTTTCATCAAATTTTCAGGGCCACAAAGATGTGCAAGGTCCGATCGCTCAACCTTCTTGTGGTGCACATTGGGTAACTCTAATGGTGACGATAATCCTCAGAAGCTGAAACAAAACACTGGAGAGTTAAATGTGGTTTTACACAGAAAGCAATACGAGTGTTTCTTGAAACCCATTTTTTATCGATTAGAGCGCCATCTGTGTGGAATTCGGAAGAATGATTCAGACAAAAGTTTCTTGTTTTCTAACGTCAAATCTGAATCTGCAGTCAAAAATAGGGGATTCCATTCAAGAAACAAAAGTTGACCTTTGAATGACCTTGAAGTTGAGATCCGAGGCCAAAGTCAAGGTCACCATCAGATGTCCCCCTCGGAATCTCACAACTTTTGTTGGAAACATTTTCCTCCAAAACTCCTCGTTTTCGAGTTATTCCGATATAAAAATTAAAATGGGACACCCTGTATATTAAACTTTTGTTTGAAGAATGTTCAGTTTTCTGACATCTTGCCATTCCACATCAGTTCGTTCGGTGTTTTGATTGAAGTCGGTTCGTGTATCATGATTGTTCTTCCTTCTACTCTGCCATTGAGATTGGCAACTGGTGGAACTGGTGGGTCGGCCATTTTGAAATTCTTCTTCGACGTATATATGTTTTTCCCCCTTCTTCAACCCGGTTTCCTCCAGTTTTTGTTGTTTTCCACTTCGTTTTACATCACTAATATACGAACTATCACATACTCATTATTTTAGTTTAGACTGCGCCATGTCATATATTCAAATAATTATGTATTCGGCCCGGCATGATACATGTCCTACACGTTGTACGCTCTGGTATGGACTGACTTCTCATTTGTTGATTCCCCCTCTCTCATCTAACTCATCTATATGACAGAATATTAGGGGTGTGAATTCTCTACTCGACGCTATTCTAATCGCGAAAATTTGGAATTCCGAATTTTATGAAAAGTCCACTGAGTATTTCCGTTGGAACCTCGCATCAACATTACAGTTATATTGATGTTATCATCAAAATACCTGTCTTTGAATTTCAAAATACACAGAGAGAAATGATCACTACCATCAACAATATCTCCTCTTGATTCAAGAAAATTGTTCTGAAACCAAGCATAGATTCCTTGAGTCCAGAAAATACTGTCTTGATCCAAGAAAATTTCTTTCGGCTCTACACCATATCAGCTGCATTCAAGAATATATATTCCTCAAAATATTCAAGAATATATTCTCTTTGTATCAGTAATTATTGCTTCCAGTGTAGAATATTACGGAAGTAACTTATGGAAATATTGTTGAGATATCACTTGACAACGCAATATCACTTCGATTCACTTGGGATTGGATTTCGTAATATTACTGTTGTAATTCACATAACAGTTAGTGTGGTTTACCGTTCCTCGAGGTTACCCTCATACCGGTCTTTTAGGAGCGACATGCTGTTAGTTTGTCGCTCTTATCATCCACTTTCTTACTACACCACTCCAAGAGGCCAACGGCTTTGGAAAAATCCCCTCTCACGTCCAGAATAATGGCATTTCAATTCTCTGAGTGAATGGTCCCATTTCCTGAAGTTTTAGAGAGAGTATACCCCCCTTTCGGGAACAGTCCACTGAGCCGATCCCCCCTCAACTCATTGAGGTGGGAGCGTTGCCCGCGGGGAACCACGTGGAGGTGGGACTGTGAATCGCTTCCTTAGGCAGGCCACACGTGATCACTGACCACTACTGTGCTTGTCTCGTCCGGGTGTTTCAATGTTCGTTGTCGAATATATCTTTTAACATCTCTTTCCAGGCGTTGAAGATCATCTTATCTATCAGGATAGGTGGAGGCCACGGCAGTTTAAGCTCATCGATGCGGTTCTTCAGGTTAGTTCTTGATTCCTCGTATTTGGTGCACTCGTAGATTTTGTGCTGGGACGTTTCTTGTACACCACAATCACGGATATCGGTGTCTTTAAACCCGAATCTCTTCTCATATGCCCTGAAGTATCCGTGTCCTGGGAGCACCTGGGTGATATGGTGGTTAGTGTGGAACCATTTCGCACTCATCCTGTCTCTAATGGATGGTATGTGCTCGCGCATTTTTCTACCCTTGTCCGACTTCTCCCATTCCTCCTCCCATTCTTGTAAGGTATTTGCTTCCACCTCCTTCCTTTTCCTTCTTAATTCTTCCTTGTTAAGGTTTAATTTCTTGATCTCCACTAATTTAATCTTTTCTTTTATTTTCAGGTGTATCGGTGTGACTCCAGCAATAATTTCCAGGGCATTCGTTGGCGCGGTTCTAAAGGCACGGGTGAGCTTCATTGAGTATTGTCTAGTTGTTTTTCTTAGTTTCTTTATGTGAGATGCATTCATCTTCTTTCCCCAGGTGTTCGCTGCATAGGTGAGAATAGCCTCGATTACTCCGGTGTATATTATTTTTGCGTTTCTGGTGTTAAGGCCCCAGTTGTTGTGAAACATCTTGGTGAGGGACATGATCACATTCTTTGCTTTATTAGTTATGTAATCAATGTGTTTGTTGATGAAGAGACCTTCACTCAGAATAACTCCTAGATATTCCGTTTCTGGGGTGTAGGTTACGTTTTGCCCCCTTATTTTTGTTATCGGAGCTCTTCCTTTTAGTTTTCCCTTCAGGAGGATCATTTCAGTTTTGGTCGTTGAGATTGACAGGTCATTTGACTGGAACCAACCAACAATTTCATTCGTGAGAAGTTGCGCCTCAGATTCAAGTTTATGCCGAGAGGATGCGGTGATCACGATGGTAAGATCATCGGCGTAACCCGAGAAATTTCCCTTAATCTCTTCGTGGAACTCCTCAAGTTTGTTCAGCAGGGTGTCGAAGTTGACGTTCCAGAGGTTTGGTGCTGAGATTGATCCCTGTGGGCAGCCTTTATACACTTTTTTCCGCACTTCCAGGTTCTCCCCTTTCAAGGTTGCTGATCTGTTCATCAGGTAATCCGCTATGATGTTCAGATACTGCTTTGGACATTGTCTCCTGCTTATTTCTTCCATGATCCCTTTTCCTTCAAGGTTGTCGAAGGCGGCTGTAGCGTCAAATAGGATTGCTAGAGCATATTTTTCTTTGCTGTCCTCTACAGTGTGCAGCAGATGGTTGATCGCGTCTTCAGTGGATTTTCCATGTTTGTATCCAAACTGGTGTGCGGAGCTGTATCTGTTGAAGATAGGTAGAAGTCTCTTGTTCAGTATCCGTTCAAAAAGCTTCCCTACGTTACTCAGTAGGCAGATGGGTCTATATGATTTAGCTTTGTATGGATCCTTGTCTGGGCTCTTTAGGAGACTAATTATTCTTCCTTCTTTCCAGTTGTTCGGGAATCTACCTTGCTTTATACACTCGGTGAAGAGTAGGGCCAGTTCGTTAACGAAGATCGAGGAGCTGCTTAGCGCTTTCAGCATTTCACACTCTATGAGGTCTAAGCCTGGGCATTTCTTGTTTGGAAGTATTCTGATCGTTCTTCTGATTTCGTTGTGGCTTACTAATAGTTCTCCTTCTTTTAATCCAGGTTGCCGCGTTTGTACCAGATCTTTGAGGTTTATTTCGTCTTCCGGATCGCCAGGGATCAACGCGTCTAGGAGCTTTGCTGCACATTTTTCCCAGCTCATCAACGGGTCAGAGGTTCCATCTTCGTCAATGTGTGTGAGCACGGTTCCAGGTGAATATTTCTTACTGGTAATTTCATATACGATCCCGTAGGGTTCCTCATTTACAATAATGCTCGTCAGTTTTTCCCAGCCCGTTGATTTGGCTTTGTAGACTTTCTCAGTGTATTCCCTCCTGGTGTTCTGATATATTCTCTTAAGGTGTTCACGGGCTTCCAGGTTCCTTTCCTGCTGCATCGATCTTCTTGCACGGTTTACCAACTTCTTTTCTTGGTTTAGGCTATCGTTCCACCAAGGTAGGGATCTGCTGAAACGTCGCTTCCTTGGAATTGATTTCTCCGCTGCCCATTTGATGTCGAGGGTGAGTCTCTCCGATCTTTTGTCCAGGTCTTCTACGGGTAGGTATCCCTTCATTTTCTTTACAATGAGGTTTTTAAATTTCCCCCAGTTGGCCTTTTTGATGTTGAAGCGGCATTCTTGAGTAGGGACTGCAGATTTGCTTCCTGTTATATCGAAGGAGATGACTTTGTGGTCGCTCGACGATACCCCATTGTGGAGCTTCCATTCGGTTATATACTTGCTCATGTTCTTAGTCGTTATAGTGGCGTCTATCCGGCTGCTCTCATTTGTGGATGCGAAGGTGCATTCGTGTCCCGGTTCATTTATTATTGACCAATCTGCAGCCATCAGGAGTTCTCCGATCTCTTCGCCATTTGCATCTGCGCCATTGCTGCCCCATAGAGGAGATTTCGCGTTCAGGTCTACCCCTATAATCATTTTCTCCTTACCCAGGTGTTTGTACAGATTTTCCAGATGTTCGATGTGGTATCTGTAGGGTACGCTCGGTTGGCAATAGTAGCTGACGATGTAAAAGGATCCCTCTGATGTCGTTAATTCCGCACAGACGCAGTGCGGGGTGCTTAGTTGTTTAATTAGCAGAACGTCGATGCTCCTGTCTAACACTACTATTGCTGCCCATGGTGTTTCTCCCGGTGCGTTGCCCGTAAGGATGCTATTACTCATGGTCCCCAAACCATGGACCACGCCTCTAATCGTCCAGGGTTCTTGGATTAATAGTACTGCTGCCTGACATACATACGCCTGGTTGATAATTTCGGCGGAGGAGATTTCACCTCTTCCCAGGTTGTTCTGGAGGATCTTGAGGGTCATTCGTATAGGATACTTTTCTCATATCTCTCCACGGCAATGGTGTATGTCAGGCAGTTTTTGTCCGTGTAGGGGTGGTCGTATTTCCTACCTCTCCTCTTGCAGATGCCACACTTTTTTGGTTCGTTAGTTTTTTGGCACTCTTTTATCGTGTGGTTTAGTTCTCCACAGTGTGAGCAGGTCTTTTCCTTCATCTTGCAGTGTTGAGCGATGTGGCCGAGGTCGAGGCAGTTCCAGCATCTTGATACCGACAGAAAGTCTTTCAGAGCACAGCACGCCCATGTTATAAAGACCTTTTCCGTTTTCCTCAGAAGATTTCTGAATTTACCACTGCATTCAAGTATCCAGTTCGTGTAAGTCTTGTCTCTTTTGCCTACTTTGAAAGCGCATTGACATTCCTCTACTGAGTCTTCTTCCTTTGTTTCAGAGGAGATATTCTGGTTCTGGTGGAATAGTGCTTCTAGGATCTGGTCCGGTTCCAATTCTCTTGGTACATCATATAGGATGACCCTCGGTTTTCTCGGATTCGGAAGTTCTGTTGTGAGGCCAGCATCCTTGATGTTCTGATTGTCGGTGATTTTCAAGAGATCCTCTTTCGTTTCCGTTTGAATGAAAACCTTCCCATTTTTTGTCTCTCTCAACTTTTCCACTCTGATCCCTTCCGTAATGGGGTTGATGGCATTCATTAATCTTCTCTGTATTCCTCCTTTTCCCAGGTTTGCTACCTTCGGATCGCCTACTACCAGGGAGTAAGTATTTTTCGGTCTCACGTGTGGTTCCTTCTTGTGCCTCCCTGTTCCGATTACTGGTGGTGGAGATCTTGCTGCTGGTGTTTCTTTGACTTTCTGCGCGTAGGTTCCCTCGTCCAGTCTATCTGTTACAGGTTCCAGGGCCTCTTTCACTATTTGGTTCAATCTGGATTCGGTATCGCTTTTCCCTCTTAGATAGGCGTTCTCTATTGTTGAGGTTGAGACTATATCCAGAGCTTGGCCGAATAGGCTGGTAATTTTCTGAGCAAAGACTCTGTTGATCTTATTGTTGGGGTTGTTGACCACTCCTTCTAGACGTTGCTGGATGGTTCGCATGTTGTCTAGCGCAAATTTCTCTTCATTGCAGATGTTGTGATCGAAGTCCAGTCTCTTCCGCTCAAGGCCAGGTTGACTGCCATTGCTATTTATGCTGCTCACACTGCTAGTTCTTGATCTGCACTGGTTGTCGGTGTCTTCACCACTTAATTCCACTGCTGGAACAGTAAGTGTGCTTTTCTCTTTGGTTGGACTCCCTGTCAATTTCTCCTGCTTCTTGGACGGGTTGTCCACGTGTTCCTCCTCGATCTCCATTTCGTTATCGCTGTCCTCAATTATGTTGTTTCTCTCGAGGTTTTGTTTCTGTTGTTGTTGTTGTTGTTGATCGTTATTTGCCATGGTTGTTTAGATAAAGCACGCACTTGCAACAGCCGTCCGATCGAGCTGGAGGTCCGCCTTCCTGGGTGTGTTGACCGCCTGACTGCCCAGGATTGCCAGGCTAAGCTCCCACATCCGCCCGCCCCCTTTTTTTGTTTGGGACACATTCGGGCCCGGTAGTACATCGGTACCAGCGGAATAGGATTCACGTATAGGCATCATCCCTCGTTGCAAGTGCCTCCGACAGAGCAGTGCGCCTCACTGGTGCCCATCAACATATGGGGGTGCAGAGAGCTTCATTTCTCACATCCTTTCCAGGCAGAGTCGGCAATCCTTAAATGCCGTATGAAGGTCCTACACCGCAGGTCCATAGATGTTGTAGGTCCCACGATGTCCCTCGACGTCCAACGATGTCCACGCCGCTTCTCGAAGATCCACGACGTCTACGAGGTTCCCCACCACCTGGAATCACCATGGTTCCGCTCCGAAGGGGGACACTTCGGAGGGTGCACCACAGATCTTCTTCACCGCCCTAATCGGTGCCTGGGACGACAGAGGACTTAATACCTTTGTCGCCGGTGCAGGGACAAGGCCTCCGTCTGGAATGAGGATTCGGGAGTAATACCACCGCGACTGGCAACCCGGGGTTCCCCCCGTATTGATTGCTAGGATCACATGTTCCTGGCTTAGCCCGCCTGGTCTTCGCAAAGCCAGCCGACGGACTCCACCCCTTCACCGTCGCGGAAGTGTCAAAAGGTCCGGACGCCGTTCCAAGTGACATAGCCGCGGGGTATAGCCGTTAAGCTAGTAGCGCGGAGTCGGGCAGGCGGTCGCCCCGGGGTATCACGCCCGGGCCGGCGACCACTCTGCCGTACCCCCGAAACCAGGAACACTGTTCATGGCCAAAGTTATCTCCAGCCCACCCGTAGGTGGGCTGGGCGATCTCATCGCATAGCGGTAGACTCCTAATCATTGCAGAGTCTGCCTTGCCCTTACCACACCCCGCGCGTAATTATTACTCAGCTCGCGTTTGTTCCCACCGCGCATTCGGGGGTGTGGCCATTCCACCCCTCCCACTCCCCCAGCTCCAATTTCGAGCTGGGGTCCCGGGCTTGGGACCGGTTCATAGCGTGGTTCACATAACAGATACTATCTAGATCGTATCAATATCGCTGCAATGTTGACCTACTGAAGCGCATGGCGGTGAGTTCAGGATGCGCGCGCTGGCGGCCCCCACCACGCAGTTGGTGAGCCACTAACACTGTTCCACCGCGTGTCCGTGTGAAGAGAGACAGTCTAAAGCCCTCCCACCTAACGCGTCATCAACGCACACAGTTGAAGTGTCACGTGCGTGAGAGATCGGAAACGCTCGGGCACGCTCGCGAGAAGTTCGGCAGCCGAGGAAGGGAAGATTCAATGTTTCTGTACGTCGCCCAATTATTCTTCCCGAGTTTGATTCTGATTCCGTTATTGCGCTATGTTATACGCGTAACCTAGCAACGTTGTTTTGGAATTCAAGCGCGCAATATGAAATCACATTGGAGAAATAAGAAAAATCTTCTCTCACTCATGATTATTATTATTGTTATGAGTGATTATTGAATGTTTTTGATGTATCATAGTATATGCATTATATTGTTATTCATTAAACTCATTGATTCCATTGCATGTGTTGAAATTTGACTTGATCCAAGTATATTTTCTTTGAGATTAATGGGAGTTTATTTGAATGAGATTAACATTTTGTTCGATCTAATCGAAACTTTCTCACACTGAGAGAAATCGCGAAGTTACCGCAAAGAAACAAACTCAATTGAACATCATTTTGTCTGCATGAATCATGGCCTTTATCCTAGTGCGGTTTAGTTTTTGATACATTCAAGTTTGAGAAATGAGCGCAACTTCAAATACGTGAAGGAATACCTCTCATCCAAGTGACCCGCGGTGGCTTGACTGATGAGGTCGCGGTGTTCAGTCTCGATGATCCGAGTTCAATTCTCGGGGAGGTCAATTTGTTTTACCAAAAAAATACGTATGAATATTGAGTTGAAATCTTCAGTCATTTCAACATATATGAAAATATTTTCCATGAACAAAAAATTTATTCACATCAACTAAATGGAATCAACAAAACGGAATGCGTTATAATGAATTGAAGCCTAGCTGTGTAATATATGGATAAATTTTTCTGCTACATCAACCAAATTTTAGTGAAGGTAACTGAGTCATTTAGATTCATATTTGAATAGAAATTTATTTGATTCTAATGAGCTCAATTGATGCAACAATATAATATTCCCAGTGCTTTTCCCGATTTGGGGTTTAGTTGATAGTATATTAGACGACGTTCTCGACGATACATGGAGGAAAATGCAGATCAGGAATATAGTGATTCTTAATAAAAATCTGAGAATGTGTTTCAGAATCTGAGAATATTTCTAAAGTTCTCGATGAAGATAAAACGGTTCACATTTCTGTGGAATTTTATTCGAAAGGAAATGAAACGTTATCAACACTTCACAAACAATACAAAAAAACATGAACTTTCCAAAAATCGCGCAAGAAATTTTACAAAGTGAATAACAAAATTTTGCAATTCCATTACATATTTTGAGAAATTTCATGCACGACTTTTGGAAAGTTCATATTTTTTTCTATTGTTTGTGGAGTGTTGAAAGCGTTTCATTTTCTTCAGGTGAAATTCCACAGAAATGTAAACCGTTTTATCTTTATCAAGAACTTTGGAAATATTCTCAGATTCTGAAACACATTCTCAGATTCTTATCAGGAATTACTATATTTCTGACCAGCGGGGATGGGAGAAAAACGGCTTATGGATTCTTGGGATGCTAGGGGTGTACCAGGTGTGTAAGTATGAAACCGGAATTTCCCCATAGGTGGCGCTAGATGTCGAAGCAGTTACCGGCACATCACGTCAGCGGTGTCTCGTTATTGTATTGATATCTGACAAAGATTTCCAACTCACAATAACACGAGTTTCATTCAGTAGCATTAGTTCATTGAAGATAAACATGTCGAGTTTTGTGCCAGCAAATTACGATTTGCGGACAGCACTACTTTTCTGTTTTCATCTGAAGAAAACCGCAGCCAAATCGCTTCAAATGCTTTTGGAGGCGTTTGGTGAGCGTGCTCTCGGTAGAACACAGTGTTTCGAGTGGTTCAAACGGTTCAAAAGTGGCGATTTTGACGTCAGGAACGAAGAACGTGGAAGACCATCGAGAGAGTTTGAAGACGCTGACCTACAAGCCTTGTTGGACGAAGACGACGCTCAAACACAACAACAACTGGCGGATCAGTTAAAGGTGACCCAAGAAGCCATCTCCCTTCGGTTGAAAGCCATGGGGAAGATACAAAAGGTGGGGCAATGGGTTCCACATGAACTCAACGAAAGACAGCAGGAAAACCGCAAAACATCATGCGAAATGCTGCTCACCAGGTTCTAAAGAAAGTCATTTCTCCATCGAATTGTGACTGGCGATGAAAAATGGATATATTTCGAGAATCCTAAGCGCAAAAAGTCATGGGTTACTCCGGGTGAACCATCAACATCGACGGCAAGACCAAACCGCTACGGACGGAAGACAACGCTGTGTGTTTGGTGGGATCAGAAGGGCGTAATCTACTACGAGCTGCTGAAACCTGGGAAACTGTCAATACTCAACGCTACCGACAACAAATGATCGATTTGGATCGAGTTTGGCGTGAAAAACGACCAGAATACCAACAACGACAACACAAGGTGATCTTGCTGCATGACAATGCACCAGCACACAAAGCACAACAGGTCCAGGAAACGATAGAGTCGTTCCGTTGGGAGATTCTTCAGCACGCGCCTTACTCACCGGACGTTGCCCCATCCGATTACTACTTGTTTGCATTGATGGGACACGCACTTGCTGAGCAGCGCTTCACTCCTTACGAAGATGTATGAAAATGGCTCGATGACTGATTTGCCTGAAAAGAGCAACAGTTCTTTTGGCGCGGAACCCACAAATTGCCAGGAAGATGTAAAAAAATGTATAGATAGCGACGGACAATACTTTGGATAAGTTACTTTGTATCATATCATTACAATAAACGTGTTTTTTCTGTACAAAAATTCCGGTTTCATACTTACACACCTGGTATGAAATTGTAATGAAGAAACTTCGGAAGAGAAACTTATTCATAAACGAATTGTTCGAAAGTGATGGAAAAAGTAGTGGTACATGAAAAACTAATTTCGTCATTCGATTTTCAAAGAAATATGTTTTGAAGACATCCATTCTCACATAAACGGGAATCCAAACGTTCCCTAGCGTCTCAAAAGTTCATATACCACGTTTTTGCATCCTCGTTGATCCAGCCATGGGCTGGAATGAATGTCACGTATCTCATAATTGCTCATTATTTTTTCCAAACAAAATACGAGGTGCGTAATGATTCTTTGCGTAGAATCGAATGGTGATATCAGTTTCCATGTGAAACTACTTTTTCTGTAATTCGTTCGGCCAATTTTTTTTCATTGTTTTCCCGTCACAATTTTATACACTCCCCAGGATCCAAAGGATCCATATGCTACTGTTTTTTCTCTCCTGCTGGTTGAGCCACGGGCCTGAATGGGTGATTGACAGGTACTAACGGACATGCTCAGTGGGGGGTATAGGTGAAATTGATCCATGTTACTGAGGAATTCTGATTGATTTGTGCCGATGCGTAATGTTCAATTATCGTCAAGATTCAATTCTCAATATTCGAAGATACTCGAGCACTGATATCCTCTGTCTTCACCACCATAGCGCGTGTCCCTCTTCTAATGCATGAAGTGAGGGAGGGATAAAAGACGTGACGCTCAAGTACCCTTAATATATTCCGGCCATTGGTTTTGGAAACTGACCAAAAGGAATCATCTGAGAGTTAAGGCTTTGAGTTGAGCATCAACTATCGTACCCACTCTCATTCTCATTCCTTTTCAATGGCACGATCTACTTTTTGGTTAGGAAACTGTCCTGCAACAATCGTTGATTGATGAATAAATCGAATTCATCTTTGTACAGAAGTATCATCTAAATTTGAGCGATTTGGATCGGTATTCCACGGGATTCGAAGGCAATTCTGTGAATTTCCCAAATTGCAGTTCACCATATCGGACCGGCAATCTTTTTTCCCCGAAATCTCAATCCAGATTCGCACTCGGTGTCTCCCGAAATCCTGGGATATCAAGTCCCAAACAATTTCAACGACTATTCAAATGACAGCCATATTCTCGAGTGTTGTGGCTCACTGTGCGTCGAGGTGATTAGTATGATCAACTTTCTTGATGAGTCGATCAATTGATTCATCAAAATGAGTGATGATGGTGAAAAACAAGAGCCCACTCAAAAATCTAATGATCCGATTACAGAAGTATTTGGCTTCAGCCATACATATGAAACAACTCCTCAGCCCCACTCAAGGCGAGAAACTCATCACGTGGCAGAAAGTACCATAACATAGGGGTACAACGAACGAAAGAAAGAGTGGAGACAATAGACCCCAGTAAATTTGAGACGAGCGAAAAATTCAGTCATCTGGAAAAATCATTTGATAAGGTCTTGGATAGACAAACTGTGGTTGGAGGAAAAGTTGAATTGACACATCAGAAGTTAGGAGGGGTAGAAAAAAGATCTTATCTCAAGATAATCAGATTAGGTCATAATTGAGATACCAATATGAAAATTAGAAAACGAGAATGTGAGACTGGATCATCCTTGTTAAATCTATCAGTATCACAATTAGAGGAGGAAATAGCTGTCCAGAATGGAGGATGCCAAAATTTTCTGATGACCAGTAAGAAATCACACGGTGAAACCATACATAACAAAGCTAAAATCACGGAATTAGGAACGAATCAAGATCAAATGAAGAATATAACGTTGCATAACTCCCATTTCGGTTCTGGCCCTAGTGGTCCTTAGGTAACTCAATGTGCTTCACCAGAATTCAACGAAATGTTTACAGATCGGCCTAAGAGGTTCTTGGATGAGTGAGAAAGTCATTTGAGGATAATGGAAGCCGTGGGATGGACATATTCTCCATCATCAATTCAAGTCGAAAAGGTACAGCTAATGAATAGTGGCAACAACGAAAAATGCTGCAGGCACTGTTGAGGATTTTTGAAAATTAATTCTTCAACAAATCCTGGAATGAAAATATCCAATACGGGATTGAAAAACCATCAGAATTCAGTTATCATAATCCCAATGGAAGACTATCGCGGAGCGAATATCTCATGAAACTTATCAATCAAGAGGAAGATTCGAGCCCTTCACCAGGTGATGAAGAAACCTCGTTACAGTTATCCAGGCAGTTCAATTGATGAAATACATGAAATTGGTCACTTGGCACCTAAGAATCCAATTCCGCTACTTTCAGGAGATTTTTATTATCCAAATCCAGCCCACATCATTAGACGAGGAATCAAGACTTGTGATTCATGGCAAAGGAACGAAACTGCTAACGCCCCATGCTATGCTTATGTTGATTATTTCGTTCGCTTTACAATGCGAGAAGCAAATAATGAACGTACGATCGTTCCAAACAACGATAAAGCATGCCGGTCATGCTCCACGTGGCTCGTGTCGAGCGGAAGTGAAGCGGGTTCGTATGAACAAGAAAGAAAACATTAACAAGTTCTTGTTTCGTTGTAATGAACCGTTTATATCATCAACGAAACTAATTAACAATAACATTATTAATATTCACCAATCAATGAACTCCCGTAGGCGTATTGTACAATTTCATTCAGCCAGAAAGCGAACGCGATTAACCATGAGGCAAGCAGCGCGTGGAAAAAGTAGTAGCAAAAGTTATAGTGCGCAATGGCTTGATAACGTGAGACTGTTTATTCTCCGCTAACGAAATCGGAAACGAAGAGACGGTGACACCTCTCCTCCCAGCCCTCCCTACTTTTAGCACGTTAGAATCATATTGGCCAATATTCGGCGTTCCTGGAGGAAGGGGCGGATAGAGCTTGGGCGCGCCTGTGAGAGAGCATGGACATCTGTCAAACGAGTATGCAGGGCTGAAATAGGCGCTCTGGCAAGTAGTGTTGCAGGGGTCTTGACCTATGGGCTTCTCTCACAGACACACACGGTTTTGATTCCCAATTATCATTGATGGTTCGCAAGATCCCGAACATGCCGCCCGCCTCGTCCAGGGACGAGAATTGAAAGGCTGGGATATTGAGAAACTCGAAAGTGAATGTAGTAATAAAGCCAGAATTAATACAATGTTCTAATTGTCTATAGGGCTGGAAGGTTAATGCGGAAAGTTACAAACTCGGATCTTGTTTACTATGTAACTGTTAGATAACAATGCAAAAATTAAAGAAATATAATGAATTCAGGAGCTCCGCATATTCACCGGATTTACAATGTTTCCAACGCCACCCGACGTGACAGCGTGGATGTCAAGAGAACATTGAAAGCAACGAATCAATAACAAATGTATTACAGTAAATGCAAAATGACTGGATAGTTGAATCCACGGCGAAGAACGTAATGAATTTCGACTCACTAATGCAGAGGCAGAAGGCAACAGCAACTGAAAGTGAGCCGAATTGTACGTAAGAATATGAAAGAAGGCTAACTACTGGAAAGCTTAGAGTTAAAAATTTAGAAAGATATGAAGGAACTATAGCAGTCAATCATCGGCATATTCTTCTGCGGGGTTGATCGGCAGTGCGCATAGTCTGACGATGGGGCGCGTGCAAATGCCTCGTGTGGTTCACAGCTTCATAACTCGAACGAGCCCATCGGGTCCAGGATGGGTTTCAACAACCCGAGCCATGAGCCATTTGGCTGGTGATAGCAAATCGTCCTCGATCAGAACTAGCGTGCCAACCTTCAAATTTTCCCGTGCTTCGCGCCAACTCGGGAGCTGCTGTAAATGATGTAAAAATTCAGCAGACCACCTGCGCCAAAAATGATCCTCCATTTTAGAAAGTTCACGCCAGCGTGAAATCGGATTAGCTATGGGGGACTCATAGGATGGTTCTAGAAGAGTGATTAGGGGTTCTCCAACGAGGAAGTGACCAGGTGTTAAGGTGGTAAGTTCGGATGGGTCGTTGCTTAAAGGAGAAATAGGACGAGAGTTGAGACACGCCTCAATCTCACGAAGGAACGTTGACATTTCTCCGTAAGTAAAGTTTTGATTCCCTATGATACGTCTGAGGTGAAACTTGGTCGATTTCACCCCAGCCTCCCATATACCACCAAAATGCGGCGAATGAGGCGGAATGTATGTCCAACTGGTTCCATCCTTGGCTAAGATTGCAGCCGTCTCATGGAAGAACTCAGAGGTGGCTCTGAACATCGTCTTTAGCTCCCTATCAGCGCCACGGAAAGTGGTGGCATTATCGCTCTAAAGTTGAGCACAGCGACTTCTTCTGGAAATAAACCTCTCAAAAGCGGCGATGAAGGAAAGAGAAGTGAGATCACACA
Source organism: Gonatopus flavifemur (assembly GCA_018340375.1). Taxonomy (NCBI): domain Eukaryota; kingdom Metazoa; phylum Arthropoda; class Insecta; order Hymenoptera; family Dryinidae; genus Gonatopus; species Gonatopus flavifemur. The sequence goes on along the minus strand of JAFFJZ010000036.1, from coordinate 1,251,426 downwards.
CAACCTCCAAATGTATGGCTTTGGTGGCTAGGCATATGAAGAGGCAAATGTAGCCTTTGAAAGTTTTTTATCCTCGTCCTTTGCTTGCTTTGAGAAGAATTGGCCCAGCGTAGTCAAGCCCGGAATGAGTAAAAACTCGAGTGGGCCTGGTGCGTGCAGATGACAGCTGACCCATGATTCGTTGCCACGGTTTGCTACTGAATCGAGTACATTCTACGCATTTTTGTACGATCGCTCGAACCAAGGTACGGCCCTTTAGAATCCGAAAGCGCCGCAACAAATGACTTCTAGTCAATTGCGGTCCATCATGCAAGCTGGTGAGATGAGCTTCTCGTACCAAAAGAATTGCGAGAGGGCAGGGTTTGGCTATGATCATGGGGTGTTTCTCGTCGTACGGGAGTATTGCCTTTTGAAGTCGTCCACCCACGCGTAGAATTCCATCCTCATCCAAGAAAGGGCGTAAAGCCTGTAACCCTGATTGTCTTGATAGAGGTTCTCATTTGGACAAACATTGAATTTCCTCTTTGAACGACCAATCCTGGGACAGCTTAACTATAACTTTGAGAGGGAACGTTCGTTCCTTGGCTGTGATGAAACCAGTAATTTTGATTTCGGGGTTACGTATGTTATGAGAAAATCTAGAACAAAGACATATGATAGGGATGAGCATTGGAAGGCTCGAGTACTTTCAGGGGATCAAAAAACCCAGCAACGGCTGAAAGCACGTGACGTTTGATAATCGAGGTGGGATTTCGAAAAGACTTGGCAACCCGTAAAGAAAAGGTATCTGTTTGTGGATTCCACAATATCCCTGAGGTGCTGATCTCATCTAGTTCCTTGAATTGACGTTCATCCTGGTCAAAGTCAGGGCTCAATTCGGGTGAATTGGTGGCCCATTTGCTTAAGCAGAAACGACCCGCAGAAAGCATGTTGACCACTTGATTTCCTCTTCCCAAAGCTTCGGCTATCGTATCGGCAACGGTTCTGGATGACGGAGGAATCAAGGGGATAACGTGAAGCTTTATCCCGCGCCAGTTGTTGAAGTACCCTGAGAGCAAGATATGGAGCGCATGTCGTACCGTAGGTGACGATGGTGAGTCTGAAATCTCTTATGGGTTCCGTGGGATTCTTCCTCCACAAGATTCTTTGTAGATCTTGATCGTCCCGATGTACCATTATTTGTCGGAACATTTTGACAATGTCCGATGTGAAAACGACGCGGAACAATCTCCATCGAGTGATAATCATCCACAAATCTGATTGTCAACGAGGTCCAGGCAACAAAGCGTCGTTTAACGAAACTTCAGTGGGAGATCGAATAGAAGCGTTGAAAACAACTCGGAGTTTCCCTTGGGAGTCATGTGCTTTAGTCACGGCATGATGAGGGAGGTAGTGAACTCGGGGAGACAAACTCATTGTGTTCGAAATCAGATCCATATGACCCAAACGAAGATATTCGGACATAAAGTCAACGTATTTGAGTTTGAGTTCATTGTTTGGAATAATACGTTTTTCGTTATTCGGAAATAGTTCCAGAGCCACTTGTCAGGACGCCCCTAAGCTCTTCAACTTTTCTTGCCCGAGAGGTAAACGGACACCATATCTACCCGTGATATCTTGATAATGTGTTTGCTGGAAAAACGACTCACAATAAGCATCCGTTTCGGAACGCGGTTTGATGCTAGTGACTTCTTCTGTTTCCCAGAATCACTGGAGTTGGGTGGAGAGGAGGTCATCTCTCTGGATATGAAAGTTAGCTACAGAATTTGTCGAGTCATTTTGAGCTGAAGAATGGGTGCTACCCAATCAAACCCATCCGAGTGTTGTGAGTATGGCGGTGGGGGTACCAACTGGCCCCCTTCGGACTTCGTTTTCGAGTATGAGTGCGCAAATGTCCGCTCCTAAAATGACATCAACATGCTTGGGCTGAAGGAAATCTGGATCAGCCAAGCAAAGCCCTCGTAAATGTGGCCATTTGTGGGCCTCAGCACGGGTTGAAGGTATGAGAGAGCTGAGCGTTTTCAAAACCAAAGCCTGGAAAGGCATTTTAACGGCCAAGGATTCAATTAAGCTAAGGGAGAGATTAACTTGCCCATTTAACACACCTGTGTCCGTACCCTGAAGACCCGAAATAGGGACATACACTGTCCGTTCAGTTAACCGAAGTTCCTGTGCAACCCACTTGGTCACAAAAAAGGATTCAGAGGCTGTATCCAAAAGTGCCCGGGCTATAATTCGTTTCCCATGCGGGGCTTCTGAAATAATTCGAGCGGTCACTAATAATACTGTGCTTCAGGTACTAGAGGCCAAAGAAACAACGTTCAGAGGTGAAGGGGTTCCCACATTCTGTTGGCTGGTTTCACTAACCGCTATTGAGACTGGTCGAAGTGTCAGTGTTCACTAAAGCAGTGTGTAATAGGGTATGATGCTCACTGTTGCACAACGAACATCGAAATTTTGACGAACACCTGGGGAGCAAATGATCGGAATGCAAGCAATTGAAGCAAACGCCTAGTTTGTGAACGTGTTCGATTCGATGCGCGGGGTTTAGTTTTTTAAATCGGCTACAGTAACCCAAGGTGTGGCTTCGTTTGCAAAAGGGGTATTTCACCGAAGTTTTTGCTTGTCTATCTACACTTGTATGAAGAATGGAAATGCTTGATCTTTTACTAAGATTAGTCGAATGATTAGAGTGCTTGGAGCGAGAAGGGTTATCCTGCTCCTTGCTGAACGTTGCTTCCAAAGCTTGGGTTCGACGTCCCAGAAATGCAAGCAAGTCATCAAATTCCGGAATTTTCTTGCTCGCGGTCAACGAATTTTGCCATCCCAATTTAGTGTGCACCGATAACTTTTCTATCGTCAGAAATAAGAACCAGTCATTCCAAGTTCTAACTGGTCCACCAAGCACTTCGAATGCACGCTTAGATTGTTTCACAGTAGATGTCAAACGCTTTAATTCGCTCGCGGAAGTTTTTGCGATCTGAGGACAGTAGACAATGTTACGCATGTATCTAAAAAGAAGTAGATTCTCATACTCGTTCAACAGGTCCTTCCAGGCTCCGTCGTATCCTGCATCACTGATCGAAACATTAGCTGGAAGATCAGCCGCTTTCCCTTCTAAATGTGACTTGAGATACTGGAGCTTAAGTACCTTTGGAATATTAACGTCTTTATACACAAGAGATTCATATAGGCCTTTAAAATTTGACCAGCTTAATAAGGTTGGAATCATGGTGTGCCTTGAATAAACTGCAACTGAATATATCGAAGTGTAAAGTAATGAGACTTTCGCGTAAGATGCAACCAGTCATGTTCTCATATGAATTGAATGGGTCTAGCTTAGAAGTTGTTCAGAGTATGCATGATTTAGGAACTATAATTGATTCTAAGTTCAATTTCACTATTCATTATCAAAATATGGTTAATACGGCTATGAAGCAACTCGGATTTCTGAAGCGTATGTCTGAAGACTTCAAAGAACCCTCAACACTCTTGACACTATACAATGCTCTTGTCAGACTCAATTTAGAATATGCGTCCCAGATCTGGTCGCCTCACCAAGATAAATATTGTAAACTGATTGAGAGAGTTCAGCACAAGTTTTTGCGTTTCTTAGCTTTTGAAAATTTCACTCCCATGGCCGTGTCCTGCCATGATTATGGACCGTTAATGAGATCGTTTGACATGACCACGCTTGAAGCTCGTAGGTTGGTTGACGATCTCGTTTTCATTTTCAAAATCATTAATGGTCAAATCAGCTGTCCTGAACTACTCTCTCTTTTGAACTTCAATGTACCATCTAGAACTCTACGAAAGCCTTCGCTTTTCAATATTCCGATGTTCACTTTACATTATTTTTATTCTGATCCAGTCAACCGCATCTGTTGCTTGGCAAACTCATATAAAGATGATCTTGATTTCTTTTCGGGGTCAGTATCAATCTTGAAAAAATCGGCCCAGAAGGCTTTCTCTAAGAAGAGTGTGAGATTATAATTTATGTATTATTCCATATCTATATTTTAAGGTTCGTGATAATTTACACCGTGTCTTATTGTAATTTACTTTTTAGTACTTTATTTGAAAATTTTCTTTCGTTAACCGCCATGATATTGTTTACATACTTTTGTACCTGAAGGGCGTCTTAGCCCGTAAAATAAATCAAATCAAATCAAATCAAATCAAATTTCTCAGTTTCCGAAAACTTGTCTTTTTTAACATAATTGGAAGCCGCCGCTTCAGGACGTCGCGAGAGCTCGTGGTGCTTTTGAATATAAGCGTCCAAATAATTATCGAGTTTGCGTTGTCGTAAATTCAATACTGGTAGAGTTAATTTATCTTTCCCCATTTTCAAAGTGTTCGCCCGAAAGCGTTCAATCCAACCGGAACGTTCCGTTTGTTCGTTCACTAAATCCTCAAACGAAGGTTCCATGTTCCTTAATCCGTGGAATAGTCCGTAGCGAAAAGTTATGTACCCGAATCTCAAATTCCGTTGCGGACGCTTCGCGATATATAGGAAAAGTCATGGAAAAGTTTATGTTCACGGATTTCTCTAGGTAAAACGACGAAAATCGTAGTTCAATGTCGCGAATGTAAGAGAAAGATATCGAACTCACTTCGATGTCACTTCACTCGTGTTATCAACGTTTGATATAGAAGCACTCGTCCAATTCGCGAAATCAGTTTAAATATACGTATATATACACAATTCGACGAATACGAACACTCAAATATGTACAGGCAATCAGTTTTGTTCATAACAACAAAGCAATCACAGAGTTATGAATGTTCCATCGAGAGAATTGGAATAAAGCGCACTTGATTGGCAGCAGAAAGGGAAACGAGAAAAAGAAACAATCTCCAAACTCAATTTTGAATTCACTTGGATATAAATGGAGTTGAAAGTATTCAAATGTCTTCAGAATTTATTTTCACAAGGAAAATTTACGAAGTGTTCTCTTATTCAAAGTTGAATAGCGATCATCGCTTCTCTAATAGAAAATATTCGTTTCACTCACGACAAATACACATAGATTGATCGTCACGTCCATTCAACTCCAAAAAGTGGATGAACGTCGAGAGTTCGATGAGAAGATCAGCAAGGAACGACCTTGTTGAGTTTTGAAAAACAGCATACGCCTCGTCGAGTTCCTTTGTCGCGAAAGATCGTTGGACTTTCGAACAATGACGTCATCGGCCGACGAAAGTTCCACGACATCCTAAAATATTCTGTTTACATACGACTTCGAAAGAGTTTCGTGTCCCAACGCTTCGAACTACCTGAAAAAGTCACTAAACAACACAAAAGGAATGTCACCAAGGTCACGGTTTAAATGCACTCAAAGGAACACGCTCACGATGTCGCGAACAAAGAGTCAACGTTTCGGAGAGTTCGATTTTGCACACGGCACGTGTCAGCACGTGTAAAAGTTCAAAATTTTCCCGCACGAGCCGGACAACGGAGACAGATCCGGCTCGAAGGACCAGTTTTATGTTAATTATTTCGTCCGCTTTACAATGCGAGAAGCAAATATTCAACGTACGATCGTTAGAAATAACGATAAAGCATGCCGGCCATGCTCCACGTGGCTCGTGTCGAAACGGAAGGGGAGCGGGTTCGTATGAACAAGAAAGGAAACGTTCACTCGTTCTTGTTTCGTTGGAATGAACCGTTTTGATCACCAACGAAACTAATTAACAATAACATCAATAATATTTAACAATCAATGAACTCCCGTAGGCGTTTTGTACAATTTCACTCAGCCAGAAAGCGAACGCGGTTAACCATGAGGCAAGCAGCGCGTGGGAAAAGTAATAGCAAAAGTTATAGTGCGCAATGGCTTGATAACGTGAGACTGTTTATTCTCCGCTAACGAAATCGAAAACGAAGAGACGGTGACACCTCTCCTCCCAGCCCTCCCTACTCTTAGCACGTTAGAATCATATAGGCCGATATTCGGCGTTCCTGGAGGAAGGGGCGGATAGAGCTTAGGTGCGCCTGTGAGAGAGCATGGACCTCTGTCAAATGAGTATGCAAGGTTGGAATAGGCGCTCTGGCAAGTAGTGTTGCAGGAGTCTTGAACTATGGGCTTCTCTCACAGACACACACGGTTTTGATTCCCAATTATCATTGATGGTTCGCAAGATTCCGAACACACATCAACTAGTCAAAATGTATTCCTGCCTATCGACTATTATGGACTATCACCTACAGCTCAAGGAGGTTTCAAATATATAATGTCAACGATAGATGCTTCCAATAACATAGTAAAGATTTGTCCTTCGGAAAACGCCAACACAAGAACTATAATCAACAAAATATTTGAAGACTATATTTCCAAATTTGGATAACCTGAAAGCATCCTCACTGACCAAGGGTCTCGATTCATATCAGAGATTTGGAAACAGGAATTGAGAGAAGAGAACATTGCCCTCATATTGACTTCAATACATCTGTGAGCTATTATTGTAGAACGAATACATAAAGAACTATTACGATACTTTAGAACTTTCATTGGCGATAGACACTCTGGGTGGTTGAAACGGTTGAATATAATAGAAACTTGTATGCAAGAGGCCCACCATGGAACTATTGGTTTTTCGCCTCAAGAAATACATTCCAATGAAAAACCTTCCAGGATATGGGAAAAGTTATCCCCAAATCAGGATACAACAGACATACCTATTGTTGACAAATATTCATTAGTAGAGAATTGGATGAAATCCAAGGCTAGACATAGAGCAGGAGAACATAATAGAAGTCATGTCATCACTCACTTCAAAGTAGGTGACTTGATATTAATTAAGGGATGCCCCACTTCCGATAAGCAGGGAAAGAATTTGAAAATTCCCTGCTGTGTACGAAGGACCATATATAATCCATAAAGAGATTGACACTGGCACGTATCTTCCACACTACACTGGCAATGACACAGAAAGAGACACATTTCACTGCTAAAGTATGAAATTATATCACCAAATGCACTGACACTTTTGGAAATTTTTATTGTACAGGTTGGTTGAAAAGTTTCTGCGCTCGAAATGAAAGAATGCTGTTTTTGTTACGAAATATATTTTTTTATTCAATTCAATCTCTTAGAAGCTCAATACACTTGTTGCAATGATCTTCCAATAATTTTATCCCATCCTTATAATGGTTCTCCGGAAGCTCTGCAAAATAACCGTCTACGGCTGCTATGGCCTCTTCATTCAACGAAAAATGCTTTCCACGAAGGAATTGTTTGAGATTTCTGAAGAGATAGTAGTCGCTAGGAGCCAAATCTGGCGAATACGGTGGATGTTCAAGCAATTCGTACTTGAGTTCTTTGAATTTAGCCATCGTCAAAACACTTTTGTGAGCAGGTGCATTATCTTGATGAAGAATGATTTTTTCCTTCTTTAAACCAGGTCTTTTCTCACGAATTTTTTCATCCAGCTGATCCAAAAGGCTGCAGTAATATTCGGAGTTGATTGTTTTACCTTTCTGAAGATAATCAATGAACAAAATTCCTTTTGCATCCCAAAAAACTGATGCCATAACCTCCTTTGCTGATCGTCGTGACTTCACCTGCTTTGGAGCTGAACAACCAGCTTCAGTCCACTGTAAACGTTCTTGTTCCAATTTAGGATCATGGTAGTAGATCCAAGTCTCATCCATAGTTATGAAACGACGCAAGAAGTCGGTTTTATTCTGCTTAAAACGCTCCAAATTACGCTGAGAAATTTGTTTTCGATCCAGTTTTTGTTGAATTGTTAACATGTGCGGCACTAACTTTCCAAACAGTTTCTTCATACGTAATTCTTCATGTGAAATATGGAGTACTCGTTCGTCTGAGATGCCTATGGCATAAGCAATTCCACGCTCAGTCAAACTTGGATCTTCACTAACCATTTTATGTACATGCTCAATGATTTCTGCTGTGGTTGCAGTTTTTGGTCGTCCTTCGCGTGGATCGTCGTCAAGGCTAGTACGACCACGTTTAAATTCACCAGCCCAAAATTCAACGGTGCGTTTTGAAGGTGAGGACTCCTTATACACTTCTAACAATTGTTCATGAATTCCCTTTGCTTTCAAACCCTACAAAACAAAGAATCTAATGACTGTACTATATTCAATTTTTTCCATATTAAGAAAAATCAATGACACGTCAACTTCAAATGGCTTGTAAACAAAGAATGAATTGACCGAATGACTTGTAACTTCGCATGTGTTCTCAGGACAGATATACCAACTTGAGAAAAAAAAAGTTTTGAGCTGGCAGTACTATCTCTTGGTGAGCGCAGGAAGTTTTCAACCAACCTGTATCACACTCTTGGATTCTAACACTTACACCTTTTCTTACATCTCTCACTTGAGAGAAACATCATAACGGAACCGAGTACAGCTGACTTGACGAATCAGTTGATCAGTTGTAACTACTGACCTACTACTGTGTCCAAAAAATAAGGTGACATAGCATTTATTTTCAAAAATCTTTATTCATTCCCCTCAATCTAGTTCATCACCTCCAATGTAATTCCCTCCGGGCACATTGCACCCATGCCAACGCATTTTTCAATCTTCGATACACTCGTTGAAGTTGGTTTCCGGGATGGCCTTCTCTCTTCGATTTGGCTTGGATCTCCTCTATCGACCCAAAACGTTGTCCCCGGAGCGGTCTCTTGAGTTTGTTGGATAGCCAGAAGTCGCACGGTGTCAAATCAGGTGGATACGGTGGTTGTGGAATGATAATATGACTCTAGTTTTCCGCGAATTGGTCACGGAGGATCAATGCAGTATGAGACGGTGCATTGTCATGGTGCAAAAACCGAGAGTTCAGAATGGTATCGACTAATCCTCTCGAAATACCAACCTCATCAGCAAGATCTCTGATTATCAATTGACGATTCACAAGCACCAAATCTCCGGTTTTTGAACATGAACTCCGTCAGTCGAAGTTAATGGTCGACCGGGACGCTTTTAGTCTTCGACACGTTCTCGACCTTCTTGGAACTCTTCATATCACTTGTAAACATTTTTTATTGACATAGCCTCATCACCAAAGGGTCTTTGCACCATTCTCAACGAATCAGCAGCAGAAAATTGATTCCGCAAATAAAATTCAATACAAATTCTTCGCTCAACAAATGGAGTCATTATAAAAATCGGAAAATTCACTTTCAGCAGTTTACAAACCGGAGCGCATCTCAAACACCGATGGAGATTTTCATATGACCTTCGGCACGGATATCGAAGGCAGTCTCACTGACCTGAAAATAAGAGCACTCCCTCAAAGACATTCGCGCACAGGGTTTCAATTCAAATGTCGACTTACTTTTCGGGCACAGTAGTATACGGAGGCACTACGAGCTCATCGATTCAGCACAACGATATCGAATCCCTATCAGTGAGACCAATCAAAGGTGGCGCAGTGATCGTTCAAAGCGGGAACGATCATATTGAATTCATAGAAAACATCAATGAATCAATTTGAAAGTTCTAGCCAAGTAGAGGAGATCGTGACAAATGATAAAGTTGTGCAAACCGATTAGATCGCTTCAATCAACACGAGGTCTATTGGAATTCAATTTGAATATGATGGAATCGAAGAATATATAGGAAGAAGGTTGAGAATCGTTATTCCCAAGGTATATACGACAATGTATATAAAACAGAAAGCTGGTGAGGGAAAAGTGACCTAGACAGAGCGAATAAAGTGAAACACTGAAGGGTGTAAAGCACGAATTTCCACGTTGAAGAACCACTCAGAAGGTGAAAGAATCAAAATGAATACATCAAAAACCGAATGAGAGAAGCTGTTCAACTCATTAGGTTCGGAGTTCACTGACAAGGGAGACAGCAAATTTGAAGGAAAAAATGACATTCAGGAGGTTGAAGAACAGGGTAAAAATGAGATTGAGGGGGAGAATGTGATGAGGGACGAATCCAGGACAATTAAGATGAATAGTCCCGTACAAAAAAACGAGGATGAAAGAATAAAAATAGTGAAGAGGGATATAAAACAAAAATCAACTAGGCAGGACAAATTAACAGTATAGATGTATGGTGAACGTGCACTCTTACAAACAGCAAGGGAAAAGAATCCCTCTAAAAGGACACGGAGGAGCAAGAACTCCCTAATGAAGAAAAGGGAATTCGGAGAAGGGGGAAAAGAAGAATCGAATACTGATACTGATGAAGGAAATAGAAGATTAGTGCTGATGAATCCATTCGAGTGTGGGAAAAAGAAGATATGTTATAAAAACAGAGAAAGAGAGAGAGACAAGAGAAAATTATAATAGGGAAGAAGATAAGAGAAGGTAGAAAGGGAGTGAGAGAGAGAGAGAGATTTATTAAGTCCTAAGATTTTATCTTTCAAGGATTAACATAGAAATTACAAAGAGTACAGAGATGGGTAAAATAATAGTGAACATATATATACGAGCATCAACACTATGTGATCTATACACGTGAACGCATTAAAGTACAGAAAATAAATGAACAGATAAAAAAGGAGAAATTCGTTTCTTACAGCTAATTCACATCGTATTATCGGATAGTGGTAATAGATGGATATGGGGAGCATGCAGGCGGGAAGCAACCATGCCATCACACACTAGTCAACTAACTGCACTGTAAGGACAGGAGATGTTTGAAGTCTAGTTTTGTAGACATCAATACTCGGCGAAGAGCGCACTTCAGAGGGTAACTCATTCCAGAAATAACTAGCGTTTATAGAGAAAGGATTTCTATGAGTCTCAGTACGAAAATTTGATATATAAAGGTCATCGAGAGAGAGAGAGAGAGGGAGAGAGAGAGAGAGAGAGAGGGGGAGAGAGAGAGAGAGGGGGGGAGAGACAGCACGGAGGAGAAAATTGGTGCTCTACAGGGGATATGAATTAATGTATACAGCTTGATGGACGAATTGACACCGAATCAATTGATTAATGTATCAATTCATTTATTGATTCATTCATGCCCTTTTTCTCCAATAACGATTCCTTCCATTGGATACATGGGTCGACAGCCTAATGTTCTATTTGCAATGTGCCATTCTTGCCCCTCTTGATTTGATTACCATCCTCATCCATCCTAATCTCTTCTTGCTCCTCTCCCTTATGCTACCTTCCGACAGTTTCGTCCTTGTTGAGCATTGTTCTTCAATGTGATCCCAAGTTCCTTTCCTTCAACCACAAACCCTGCATATCTTCCTGTCCTCCGATTCCTAGTATCAATCAGCCCTCTATCCATCACAGCACCTGAATTTCGCTACCATTTTGGATCAGCTTCTTCCTCCCTCCCAGTTAGTTATTCTGGTCTTGTTCCCGTCATCCACTTCTTATATTCTTTGGCTGGTCTTGAGTCTATGAATTTATTCTATCTTTCCTGCCATTTCTTGTCTTCAAACTCTTCTCTCCACTTCCCTATCGCATCTTCTCCCTTTTCCTCTTCTGCTCCTCTTCCCCACTGTGTGGTTCCTCCTTCCAACTGTAATGTTCCCATCGCTCCCGTCCACCTAGTAACTTCTCAGTCTAGTTCTTTGATCTCTCTCCTCTGTTCCTTTTGAATCTAATTCACTTCAGTGCCCTAGAGCCAGAATCTATACTAATCTGTTCCACTTTCGTCTCTTTTTGTATTATGTACCTTGGAGTATACCTATCCAATCCGGGACACCTTCAAATTCATATCTGCTTTGCAGATTCTCAAATTTCTCTCTTTCTTCTCATTCCCAGATCTCTACTCCATACATGGGAATACTTTTTACCAGCAGGTGGGACATCATCATCCTTCTCTCCCACCCCCCTGTAAATTTTCTTTCCCCTATTCTCCAGATTTGCGTCATCACTCTGGCTGCTCTCCTCGTAATCTCTCGTATGTGTGTAATGGTTTTCTTTGAAAGTATATCCCAGGTATTCAAATTCTTTCACTTTTGCCAATTTACCATATTTCCACTGCCATTCCCTTCTATGTTTCTTCTCATCTCTCTCACAGAAAACCATCACTTTCGATCTTCCCACATTGAGAACCATATCTTCGTCTCTCAAAAACTTTGCTAGATTGCTTAGCAGCGATTTTAGCTCGTGTTCCTCTGTGGCTACAACAGCAAGACCATCTGTATATGCTAGAGAGTAGATCCTCCTCCTTCCGACCTTCACTCCTCGATTTCCTCCCCTCTTTATAAGGTTTTCTGAATCTGCTATCAATATCAGAAAGAGCAGGGGGCTGAACGGACATCCCTGCCTCAGTCCTCCCTCTGCCCAGAATCGACCTGTGCTTTTTTCTCCCAACTTCATCTTACACGACGTTTCCTCATGAATTTTCCATGAAACTCTAATGAGCTCCGCCCTCGTATTATATCCTCCCATGATTTGCCATAGTCTCACCCTATTCAACTTATCGAAGGCTGCTTTTAGGTTTGCAAAGAAAGCGTACAATTCCCCATTCCTCTTGTTTATTTCTTTTCCTGCTACCGTCTTCAGGATTTATATATTGCCTATTCCGCCTGTTTGCTTACTAAACCCTGCCTGTGTTTCTGATGAGATCCTGGGTTTCTCTGTCTCCCTCCATAGCGTATTCTCAGTTATCGTCGCTGAAATTTTGTAACCCGTGTCCATTGACGTTATACCTTTGTAGTTTTCCACCTTCTGCCTATCTCCTGTTTTATGAATCATACAAATCAACCCTTCCTCCTTCTCTCCGGCATCTTCTCCCCATTGCAAATCCCCTGTATTATATTCTTCAGTCTCTCTATCGTTCATTTGTTCATGTATTCGGTCCAATTACTCATTCATTTCTTCTTTGATATAAGATACTCGCGTTTTATCTCAACGATTCACGCGATAATAAGAATAATAGTAGATTGTTGAATAGTAAATGAGTAATAAAATAGATCGGATACGGGAATCGATAGATCAGATTTAATAGATCGGAAAAATAATCAGTAAATAATCAGTGGATAACCATAATAACACTTGATATCAAAGGAAGAAAGGAAAACTTTGAATTTTTCTTGAGCTCACTCATGGATTTTTGTTTTCAAATAAAAATCCTGTTATATATATAGAAGTAATGAGGAAAAATGTTAATCGAAGATATAAATACAAATAGATTAATGAATAACAGGAAATAAAACAACCCACGATAATAATAACGAACAATTGTAGTACAGGTTCTGATCGCAATGACAACTTCGAATAAACGAACAAAAAAATCATTAAAACTTCGATTATCTTTAAACAAATTAGGGTTATTTCTTTTCATCTCATTTTGGACATGTAAGTAGTTGCAGGATCAAGCAGGAGATCCTGGCGGGACTCCACGTGCCTGGTGTCAACGAGTTCCCTGTGCACCTGACTCGGTGGGGTAGTACAGGGTCGGAGGGTCCTGTTTCCCGGGTTATGGCATACGGCAATCCAGATTGAGAATCGGAGTTGAAATTTTGTCTTCAGTTTCGGTTCAATCTTATTTTCTTCAATAGAATAGGAGGAAATCAGATTGAAGAATATTTATGTTTTGTTTTCAGATCAGGACCATTAACCCATTGAGTCCGGAAAATGCAGGAATTCAAATGTAATTTGAAACGTTGCAAATGATATATGAATCATTAAGAACTCATGGCGAAAATACTTTGCCCACGATTTCCGGGGTTGCTCTCTCGATTGCTGAGGTCAAAATTGCATTCAGATGGTGCTGTGATACCAATATGGGCGATTTAGAACGAAAATCCAACGAAAATGGAGGATATTTGACTTTGTGATTTTTTCACAGGTTGAAAGTGTACTTAGAATTATTCAAAACATCAACCATGGGTGCAAAAAATATCTCAACCCCACGATAGAATTTTTTCCCTGACTCGAAGGAGACCTAACCTCTCTCAATTCACCATATATTCATGAAAATAACTCGCGATTCTGATAATCTAGAGGAAATCAATGGAACACCTAATTTTATCCGTTCAATATTCTTCAAGAGGAGTACCCGGGGGTTTTTGAGGTCGCTGACTACGAATCCATCATCAGATTCTCCAAATTCGAAGTGGCGGATCCAAGATTGGGGACGAAAAGTCACAAAAGCCTAGAAAATGGATCAAAATCGATACACTGAGGTTTTTGAGGTTGCTGATTACGAATCCAGCATCAGATTCCCAAAATTCGAGATGGCGAACCCAAGATGGTGGACGAAAATTCGAAAAACGCCTCGAAGATGGATGAAAATCGGTATACTGGGGTTCTTGAGGTCACTGACAACAAATCCAGCATCAAATTTCCAAAATCCAAGATGGCGGATTCAATATGTCATACTGAAACTCATAAAATGCTCCTAAATCATGAGAAAATTACATAAGTCCGTTCTTCACTATGTATACATGTCTGCACGTTGTTGCAGTGACTGTCGTGGAGATCTACTCCTCTCGAGAGCTCGACCCCATGAATCGATTGTGAACATGAAAAGCGTGAGGGAATGGAAGAGATATTCCTGAATGATCTTTTGCACTATATCGTTTTGAGTGTAACATTGGAGTCACTCCTGTAGCTGATGAAGCTATGGTATCTGCTTAGAATCCATCACACTGATATAATTGGTTCCACTCTTGGTTTGGAATATTATATATATACACAAACTTCATTATCATTTTCATGCCTAATTTATAAATACCACGTTAATGAACGTGAACTCCAACAGTAAGTGCAGTGATCAGCGATAGAAGAAAACGGTCATCATCAAACAAATTCCTACCAGTACGTAAGATCAATTTCCTTTAACATACTTATAATTCAATCATGAAATTCAATTCGTTCTGATAATGATTCCAATAGTTACTTCTATGCTCAGATTGAATTGTTTCTGTTGATTAGCAGCACGATATTAACATATTGTTTGAAAACAATTTTTCTGATTATAGGCAAACATGATCGAACTTAGTTCTACAGACGCTCTAAACCAAATTTCAGTATACGACAGTACAGTGTGAGTATGATTTCATGTATTAGGAATGCTTCCCGATATTGAATTATAATTATATCTACGTCCATGTAAAAAAATTTCATTGATCGGAATCTATATGAAAAGTTTAGCCTCATTGTCGTCAAGTTTTTACACACAGCATTTCGCAAAAACACATACCCCAAGTAGATCAAAATATAGTATCCCATCACATAAAATTTGTATCAAATTTATTGTTTCGAACATACACGAAACAATGTGTGAATCGTTTATTGAAACGAAACGAAAATTCAAACTCACAAAATGTGATAAATCATCGGTGTTTATCTTCTCAAATCAACTCCTCGCGACTGAAAACACCGTTTAAAAAATGTATTACAAGAATTGAGATGTTTGACAGTTGAGTATTTCGTTTTTCAATCACTGATTCGTTTCAATAAACGATTCAAACTTCAGCAACATCACGAAACATGGATTTCATCAGTTCTCATTATACATGGGAAAAAATTTAGAGTTAATAAACTATGGAATCATAGAAACACAGGAACATACTGATTGTTTTAGCAATATCAAAAAGAATCGATTCTCCAACACGATTGATTTTTTTTCACACAACAAATATCAAAGTTTTATACATTTTTATGAAATATTGACGAAAACTTGGTAAATTGTAATACAACAAAAATCGACCCTATTCGGAGACCGATCCTTTTTAACATCAACCCTGACCGTCAACACGGAGAAAAAGATATCAGAATTTTCATTATTTTACTTGCTAAACCTGAAACAGGAAGGTTTGTAAAATCAATTATTACATGAAAATACGGAAGATTATGAATAAATAGCCAAATTTTACGATACGATTTGTGAAATTTCACTATACGCTTCGTGAAATTTGGCTATTCATTCATAATCTTCCGTATTTTCATGTAAAGATTGATTTTACAAACCCTCCTATTCCAGGTTTAGCAAGTAATATAATAAAAATTCTTATATCTTTCTCTCCGTGTAATGGAAGATCTTGTAGAACATTTTAAACTTGATCAGGCTTGTATTTTCCGCTCATAGTGAGTTTCATAGTAAGATCAGTTTGTCCCTCGGTTATAAAGTACTCCAATGAATATAATCTGAAAATTCTCTTTGCGTATTATCCAGTAGGAAAATTATCAAAATTATAGATGTATTCTACACATAATCTATGTATATTACGTAGATATCTGTGTGTCCACGTATATCATTGTGTGTATGCTTGTGTTATGTTTATTGCTGTAATATGTACTTCATTGAAATATTATATATGAATCTCATATAATTTTGGAAATTTTTTACTCAGGCTATAGTATAATGTCATAGAGAAATATACATCTCGCATATGAATTGCATACACACACACTGAATTTGGACTTCATATAAAATTTGATGTATACATAAATAAATTTTATATAAATTCTATGAAACCTTCCTGTAGTGGAAGACATATAGTAATTCAATGAATTCCGGATTTAATGCTCCAATATACAGGGTGTCTCAGAACAAAGTATCAACCTTCCACCAGCGTATTTCTGGGATGAAACTGAGCAACTCTTCCATTTAACATTTCTCGATCTGAAGCTCAGTTTTTGAGTTATGAGCATTTTTAAATTTTTTTTTCAAATCCAAATAACTCAAAAGTATTGTGTCTCACATAGTTGAGCTTGAGACCATTCGCTGAGTTGGCAAACGGCGGATCCCTGGAAAGAATTGAACTATTTTGTCATCGCTTGTTTCGGAGCTATAATGATTTAAAGTTGCTGAATTCTGATTGGCTGAAAGCTGAGAAATTTCAAATCGCTATAACTTCGGATTGAAAAATGATAAGATCGTTCGATTTTTTTCCAGGGATCCGCCGTTTTCCAACTTAGCGAATGGTCTCAAGCTCAACTATGTGAGACACAATGCTTTTGAGTTATTTGGATTTGAAAAAAAACTGAAAATGCTCATAACTCAAAAACTAAGCTTCGGATCGAAAAATGTTGAATAGAACAGTTGTTCACTTTCATCCCAGAAATACGCTGGTAAAAGGTTGATACTTTGTTCTGAGACACCCTGTATGATTGTCTGTGAATACTGTCTTGATGCCATATGTCTGGCCATATGTATTTGGATTAATACACGGAGAGAAAATCCGTGCGCTCCGCAGTGGGAAATTTTGGTGCATTTATAAACAAAAATCAGCCTAAAACTCAATTTTCATCCGATCCTGATGACTGATTTCCAACCAAATTTACTACACAGAGAAAAATGCAGCTCGAGAGGAAAGTAATCTTTTGGTGAGAATTGAGGAATATCTCTTCAAATCTGAGAATATTTCTCAAAATCTAAGAGTTTTTCTCAAGTAGCGTAGTGAAGAGAAAACGGTTCACATTTGTGTTGAATTCTATTTGAAAAACACTGGAAAAATTATCAATACTCAACACACAGTAGGAAGATATATGAACTTCCCCAAAATCATGCGTGGAATTCCACAAAGTAGATAAGGGAATTTCGAAACCCTTACATTCACTTTGTGAAATTTCACGCACGACCTTAGAAAAGTTCATATAATCTTTCTATTGTTTGTTAAGTATTGATAATCTATCAGTGTTTTTCAAATAAAATTCAACAAAAATGTGAACCGTGTTCTCTTCACTACACTGCTCGAAAAAAACTCTCAGATTTCAAGAAATATTCTCGAATTTTAACGGATATTCTTCAATTGTCATCGAAAGATGACGTTCCTTCCGAGCTGCATTTTCTCTGTGTATAATGAGTTGAAGTTTACTATGACATGACAATAGAAATCTTACTCTCTCAATCGGAAAGAGTGACATTTCCACTCGAACGGAAAGATAGGTTGCCTTCTGACTGCCTAAAGAGTGAATTCTCACTCCATCGGAGTGAAATTTCATTCTTTAGGCAGCCATAAGGGAACCTATCTTTCCGTTCGAGTGGGATTCTCACTCTTCCATATTCGAGGGTATCAAAATTTACAATGTTTCACAGTGAATTTTATGACAAGTCAGTACGTTCCTCCATCCCTAAGATCACGAAGTAAATTAAATTCTAGATTTCTCTTAGTGTGCATCTATATCATCAATCCGTCCATTTCTTTTCTCTCAGCATTTGAATTCACCAGATGTTGTTTTTCTACAGAGAAGTCATAGGGTATGTCGACGGGATCGGAATACCAAAACTATTGAACGTAACAAATCAACCCACGATGGTCTAAATGTTTCGTTTCTTCATCGATAATGGAAGAGGCGTCCGAATCCAATGCAGTGTATGGGGTTCTTCAGCGAATCAAATCATGCACAAAGTGGAACTGAATCATGTAAGTTCTCAAAGTTGTTCGAATGAGAAAAATAAAAAAACTTACATTACAACAAAAGTTTTGAACAATTATCTTTGTTAATATGAACCTATGATGCTCAAAAACTGAGCATCCAAATTTTGTTGATGCTCAGTTTTTGAAATATGATGAGCATTTTCAGATTGTTGTTGAAATTCAAATCATTCAAAGAGACTGTGGGCTATCTACTTGAGCTTCAAATTATCCCTTAGACTGGAAAACGGCAAATCCCTTAGAAGAAATCGAACTATCCTATCATTTTGCCTTTCGAAACTACAATCATTCAAATTTGCTGAATTCCGATTCAATGAGAATCAAAAGATTTCAAATTCCTATAACTTCTAATTAAAAAATAATAGGATAGTTCGATTTTTTTCTAAGAGATCCACCGTTTCCGAACTCGAAGTATAATGTGAGGCTCAAGTATATAGCCCACAGCCCCTTTGAATGATTTGGATTTGAAAAAAAATCTGAAAATGATGATATCTCAAAACCAAGCCCCAAAAAAATTTTGCCAAAAAGAAAAGGTTTTGCATTCCAGCTACAGAGTACGCTCCTCAAATATAATCTATCCGACTTTGATCATCTCAAATACAGTTTATATGAGTCCATTCTTACATACTGAGGGGAAAAAGTAAAGAGTAATTAACACAAAGAAATATTGCATTCAACGGGATCTGTAAAATATTCCTTCGAATTAATGAAATTTTACTTCAATGGATGGAATGGTTTGTTTTTTCACCCCATGAAGTATTCCATCAAGTGAAAAACGATTTCATCCGTCGAAGTGAAATTTCATTGATCTAAGGGAACGTTTTACAGATACCATTGAATGCAATATCCCAGTAAACATACAGAGGTGTGAAAATTATTCTTATCAGGTCTGTCTTGGGCTTGTTGGCCAGACAGCAGATTTTCTTGGATTTCTCGCCATTGTGGATTAAAAGTCATTGTAATAAAAAGATCAGGTTTACCAAATTTCCGTACAATACCCATGGCATCTTGATAATGTTGCATCATATTCCGCGAAGACCCCACGTATGATGAAGGCAATATGACAATTTTACCTATTCGAGCATTATGATCTCGGCCTATGGTATCCAGATGATCCTGCAAACCCACATAACTATCAATTCGCAATTTTTTTTGATTCTCTGATAAATAATTCATTCTGTCTCTCTCAATTTTCACGTAAGAATCTACAAGCCATTGTTGAAACAATCGGCGGCCCATCAGAATTACATTACAGTCATGACGTATAGCTATACGATGCTTTATGTAGGCACATCTACTGATTCCTTTTTTTTTCGTCTTTCAACAATGAATTACGGTGCCATCCTTGAGTACCGTAAAGGTAAAATAATGGATAAATCCAAGGTTCAACATTGGGATCCATGGTACTGACTAACTGTAACTCCTTTGTACTCTTACTACGTACCACAACATAAGATTCTGGAATTCCTCCATCAGCTGTGGTAGAAAAAACTGCAGCAACTTCATTACACCTTTGAAAATTATAGCGACGTCGATCTGTATCTGGTTTCAAAGTGAATAATAATTGTAATTCGTTCGGAACATTTCCATGTAATAGATCTGTTCTTTGCTGCTGAAATTTCAATTCTTCACCCATCATTCCAAAAGATTGCGCAAACACATTATGTGATCCCATCATATTGTCCAGCATCACTAATATATCCGAATCCAATGAATGATTATGATCAATTCTGCATTGAGCAGCTTCATTCGCATCAACAATAAAAAGTTGGCCATAACTGGGTTGCTCGTTTGCGAATGGATATATACTCGTGTTGATCTGATAAATTTGACCTTGAATTTTGAAACAATAAGGAGCGTGACGAGATCCCCTTGTATCAACTAAATTAGCATTGAATGATGCAAACGAAAAAGCATTATTATAACCGCGAATATGATTATAAAATGTATTTGATCGAGAATCTGAACCGTCGAACAAAGCACGTAAGGGTAGAGGTGACTCAGGTAAAGGGTCTGAACACACCTTCCCATGATTACAACAATCGTTGAAAGAAAGACCTGCATTGGATACTTTTTCCGGTTGAAAATGTTTTGCCCCACAATGAGAACAACATATATTCATTTCTCCTATATAATGTTCAGTTATAATATTTGAAGGTGAATTTACCTGTGGGTCGTTTTCAATACCTCTTTGACGTGATCGATATTGTTCTGGACTCCTACGATGACGATCTCTAGCTTCCATATGATTGCTAGGATTCCAATAACGACGTTGTCGTTCCGCATGTTCTGCTCGTTTTGCACGCTGAAAATTCTCCTCTTCTCCAGGAGTGCGATCAATTTTTCGACGAGGCATAATTCACAGATGAAACTTCCGTAACTCACAATAAACTGACAATTGGAAATTCACTCTATTATTTTAATATAAATTCATACATATATAATAAATAATATCATGAAATGTATTATACAATATAAGGTGATTATATAATATTATAATATATGATAATATTATATATTATATATGTATATGTATAGTTAAATCACACACACACTCACTCGCGGAATATAGGCCTCATGAGGAAAATCACGATTGTATTACCGATTCAGCACGATGCTACAACACAACTGACGTACTCATGGCTCGATGTAATAATTAGACCCCCCAAAATCATCCCCTCCTACTTGTGTCGGAGATGAACGTTTGGGAATTCACATAGATAAAATCGGGGGGAACAACAACCACAATACACCTCACGTGTGTATGGCCCGATGAATTGATCACACCCCTCACTATCACCCCCTCCTACTTGTCCAAGATGAATGTTCGAGAATTCATTTCACACAGATCAAATCGGGGGGAACAACAAGCAATCCCAATCACGGAAAAAGCGTCAGTCACATGCCTTTTTTGATAAGGGAATGGAACTAAGAAGCAAAACGAGATGGGAGATGAGAATATATGTAGAATCAGCAAACATTATAAAGAAAACGTAGAATTGAGAACACACAAATAGGGGGACAGGGAAACACACAACACCTAAGACATGGACAGAACAAACAAACAGGGGGCCTACAACTGATGGAGGAACACTACGCTCACGCTTCGTCCCACCGTGGAAGGGGGGAGTGTAACATAAGCGTGACGAGGAGTGGAAGAGAGAAGGAGGGGGCGCCAACGAGGAGGTAGAGGTGGTAGTAGCGGCGAGACTGGTAATGAGTCAAGGTGGCGAAGGCCCAGTTCCTCTTGTACCCTCGTTGCGTAACCAATTTTCTGGTCCTGAAGTCATAACGTGCCCCGAGTGGCAATCATACATCTATACGGAAGTTATCGAGCCAGTGGAGTTCAAGTTCAAACGTCCATCACCGGACACGACGGATTCGCCTAGTGACGATTCCCTCGGCGAAGACCTCCCTCGAAGGCGACCCCAAACTCACGACGGAAGGAAAGGCCGGCCAACCAGCTAGACGTGACGCCTCACCCACACACCACATACACACTTACCCACAGAAAAATTTTAGTCGGTAATCTACATCTAATGTACGTACAATTCTCAATTGATACACGAATCCATGCATACTTATATTTATTTCAATATGTACTCGCATTCCCTCTATTTCTCCCTTCACGCCCTCCCCCATGAAATTATCTTCGTAGTCAACCCATTATACGCGAGATTCGTATGCTGCCCGAAAGACGGGAGTAAGTAGTGGCCAGCGATGGACAATACTTTGAATCATAAATGCATAACCAGTCCTTTGCAATAAAGCCTCGGATTCCGGATAAAAACGGCGGAAGCAAAGTTGTAAACCTAATAGTTTTTCATTTCGATTGAGGAAAAGTGTTCGAATAGTTGGAAATGTGAACATTCACGTACATATCTGTTTTGACTCACACTGAGAAAACATTCATTCCCAAGTTCATTGTTATACTCTTTCTCACCATCAACCTAGACATAATCATGATCTTCCCCCAACTTTGTTTGGTCATCATCATATGACCTAGATGGTTTTTTGTATGAACACTCGGACAGAATTTCATCTATTTCATTGGAATTGCCATCGTAATCGATATCGGATTCTTCATCTGAGTCTCCAGACTCATTTAGATTTGATAGGAGTGCTATTTGATAATAATCATCATCCGATATGTCAACCTCTTAATCCGCACGATTTGTTGACTCTCTTTCGCGTTCCGGTGCCATGTTTCAAGTGATAATAAGTGCGAGAAGGGAAAAAGGGGGCCGGAAATCAATTACCATCGGCAGGTGAGGGAAAATATTCGAATATCAGAGAAAAACATATAGTTGTATGAGATGAATAATAGTATGTCTGAATTTCGGTTTCAATAATTTGGACAATATTGGTATTCCGAAGTGTAATGAGACTGGTGACGCGTGATGAAAATATCAGGAGTGAATATCAGTTATTATTAGGGTAATTGTATTCGAAATTATCATCAAGTGAATCGGAGAAAATGAAGACGAAGTTCATCGCATGAAGAACTGAGTTTTTGGGGAACATATGAGAATATAAACTTGCTACGTAGTTTGACTTGAGAAACGTGCATATGGAGCGATGAACGGACGGAAACAACCAATTTTGTTCCGCGAACTCCACGTATAAATGATATATTGCATGATTTTGAGTCATGTCATAAATTTCGGTATGCCATATTGGATCCGCCATCTTGAATTTTGGAAATCTGATGCTGAATTCGTAATCAGCGACCTCAAGAACCTTGGTGGATCGATTACAATCCACCTTTGGAGCTTTTTTTGTTTCTTCATCCACCATCTTGGATCCGCTATCTTGAATTTTAGGAATCTGATAACGGGTTCGTAATCAGGGACCTCATAAACCTCAGCATACCGATTTTCATCCATCCTCGAGGCTCTTTTCGACTTTTCGTCCGTCATGTTGGATCCGACATTTTGAATTTTGGGAATCTGATGATGGATTCGTAGTCAGCGACCTCAAAAACCACTGGCTACTCCTCTTGGAGAATACTGAACAATAAAAATATATGTTCTAACAATTGCCTCTAGATTCTCTGAATTGCGAGTTATTTTGGTGAATATATGGTGAATTGAGAGAGGTTAGGTCTTCTCCAAGTCTGGGGAAAAATCTATCGCAAAGTTGAGATACTTTGTGCACTCCTGATTGATGTTTTTAATAATTTTGAGTGCATTTTCAACCCGTAAAAAAATCGCAAAGTCAAATATCCTCCAATCTTTTGTCGACTCTTTATTTTACATCGGTCATATCGGTATCCCAGCGCCATTCGGATGCAATTTCGACCTCAGCAACCGAGAGAGCGACCTCGAAAATAGTAGGTCTCTTGAAAGGGAGTATATAATCAACAAAATCCACATCGAGGGCATTACTAATCGACTCTTATGTAAATCAACAAGGGAACCACTCATCGACTTTTTTGGAAATCATCGAGGAAATGACCAATCAAATTGAGAGCGATTCGAAGTAGACTGCGCGAGGACAAAAATTGAGGAATATTCATTAGGAACTGGGAACGCATTTTGAAATATCATTTTCGACGTATTTTCCTATGCAATTGAATTTCTCATTGCATGGACAATTGAATCCGTTATCGGAGATGTGAGACAATGGTTCAAGATGGATCATTGCATGGGCTTATCATTGAAGATTGTGAAAATATCCAAATGCGATCAATTCGTATTTGGGATATGAATATGAGCAGAATTTAGATAGAATCTAGACCTTTGATAGAATTTCTATAAAATTGACATCAAGAATCTTGGCTTAGCGGTAAGGAAGAAATTCTTGGAGAGTGACGTTTGGAACACAGCATTATATGGTTGCGACATTCCGACAATTGGATAAACGGACCAACGAACACTTGAACCTTTCAAAATTGGATATTTTAGAAGCATGCTCGTATGAAGTGGATAGAGAACGTGGAAAATGGAGAAGTACTTGAGAAGGTGAATGAGAAAAGGAGTCTTTTGAGAGGAGTCATGAGAAGAAGAAGGAGCAATCTGATAGGACTCACATTGAGGCATGATAGTTCATTGGAAACAATATTGGGAGGGGAAATGAATGTCAAAACTCACGAAGGTACCTACATTGGATCATATAAAGCCAATCATATGAGATAAGGGTTGTTGGAGATATGTAGAAATCAAGCGTTCAACGGATAATAGACAGGGTTGGAGGATTTCATCAAACCCGTCATAAGACTGATAACTCCATGACGATGATGTTGGTAATAACCATTTCATGACTTTCACAGAATTCGATGGAACGATTTCCTCTTTCATTCCTCTTCCCTAACGCGGAATCTCCTATTATGTTGCTCTCTTTCCCTTGCCCTACTACTGCATTCTAGTCCCCTATGATCATCAAATTCTCTCCTCCCTTTATATATTCCATCACTTCTTCTATTTCATCGTACGTTCTCTCGATATCTTCCTCTGAGTACGCAGATGTGAGCATGTACACTCAAATTTTAACAGTGGCCACCGGTTTTGTTCTAACTTCAACCATCATTACGCGTTCGCTATGTTGCAAATGATTTTCTATCTTATTCCCTACCCTTCCATGCATGATAATCTCCACACCTGTTTGTTCATTCTTTGATCCTGTATGGATGATCCCATGATCCCTATTCCGGCAATCCGCTCCTTGCGGTCATCTCATTTCGCTCATTCCCATCACATTGATATTTAACCTCTTCATTTCTCATTTCAATCTCTCTAGTTTCCCTGTCTGTTCCAGCGATCTGATATCCCACTCCCCGATTCCGAGAATGTTCTCTCCCTCCCTTATCTTGAGTCAAGAGCTGCCTTTCCTAGAGCGAGCAAGAGTGATAACGAGAGCGGGCGAGCCACGCTTGCCCGGAAGGCGGTGCTGAGGAGTCGGAGAGGAGATAAGAGACGTCCGGTTTATTGGTGTACGGACAAGATCGTGGAGCTGAGGGGCGAGAGTCCCAGACTCAGACGCTTCGCTCAGCACTGAAAGCTCCGCGATCAAGGCACCGCAGACCTTGAAGTCGCTGCTTATCAATTAGCGAGAGGAAAGGTACGCTGGGTCATGAGTAAGAGCTAGCACCGCTGCTGGAAGTCGCTTGGATAGGATCCCAATGGAGATCCTTGGGTATCAAAGGATGAGATCGTGCTCCGCAAACTGGGGGTATACTACAATGGTGCCCCCAGAAACGCGGATACCGTCAAGGACATCGTTGACATCTTATCCTCCAATACCCGGTGCGTCCCGGCCATGCTTCGATATCTGAAGTTCCGCAGGCTCCTCTGTCCACAGGGGAAGAGCGAGTGCCGTTCGTTCGCTCGGAAGCGAGGAAGATCCGGGTCCGAACGGCCTATCAGCAGGAGTGCTGAAGGCAGTTGCGCAGAGTCATCCAAGGTTCTTGCTCGATACCTATAACGCCTGTCTACGTGCGGGGATCTCCCCTGCTCACTGGAAACTGGCCGAGCTAGCGCTGGTAAGCAAGGGCAAGAGGCCAGCAGACGACTCGTCATCTCACAGGCTCCGGCGCATGCTGGACACTGCTGGTGAACTCCTGGAGCAGCTCCTGAGACCTCGCCTCCAGAGCTGCTGGTGACCTCTCCGAACGACGTTCGCGCGCCAAGAGAGGGAAGTTGACGATGCACGCAATCTGGGTGGTATTCAAGGCTGTCAGGGGTACGGAGAGGGGGATCCACTTTCTCCGCCCCATTTGTCTGCTGGTCACGCTGGATATGCGGAACGCCTCCAACTTGGTCAGGTGGAGTGACGCCATAGGCACGCTGGAGCAGGACTTTCGTGGACGTGGATATCCAGTCTGGGTGCTCGACGACTATTTCAGATCCCGCTTTATGCAATACGAAACCAAGGATGGCCCGGTGAAGGGAGAGTTGACCTCTGGTGCGGCTCAAGGCTCCATATTGGAACTCAACATTTGACACGCCGTCTCTAACGAGATTCTTCGTATGGAGCTGCCAAAGAGGATTCTTCTGGTTGGGTATGCGGATGATGTCGGTGCTGTCATCATCGCTGAGACCGTCAAAGAGGGGCAGATGTTGCTCAACCAGACCATGCGTTGCGTCCGTTCCTGGGTGGATGACCACGGCTTGCAGCTGGCATTGGCTGAGACCAAGATCGTGCTCTGTACCAAGGAGCATAATCCCTCGATTAGGGATATGCAGGTGAGACAGGTGATGGTCCAGGCAAAGACATCGGTAAAGTACCTGGGGGTATGCCTGGATTCACGGCTCACTTTCTGGGAGGAGATGAGGAGCAGAGCGGACAAGGTAACTGGAGTGACCACGTTCTTGAGCAGGGTCATGGCTGATATTGGCGGCCCCGACCCTGCAGGAGGAGGGTCACTTTTATGGACCGCCGAGTCCATTATACTCTACGGTACTGGAGTGTGGGCTGATTTACTGCGATACGAAGAATACCGCAAGCGCATAGCCGCAATTCCAAGGACAGGGACCCTACGCATCGCCTGCTTCTGCTACACGGTCTCGTGGCCAGCAGCTTCGGTCGTCGCGGGGGTCATACCCATTGATCTCTTCGCCAAGGAGTGGAAGTCCGTCCACCACGGCGCTCCCGTCACGAGGGCAGTAGAAGTGAGGGGGCAAGCTAGAAACTCGTCCTAGCGTGCCTGGTGAGAACGCTGATAAGAGGAGTCGGATCAGTCCATGTCAATCCATCCAGTCATGACCTCAACCATCCCAGATTCCCATGAAACTTTTTTTGATCACTCCAATTCATGTCATATGAATGTATGCGGAATCGTTTTTCTCTAAGACTCCTACTTCTCGAGTTATGGCATATCAAGGTTTCGCATTTTCGTGTATCGACATCCTCCGCGCGACCACGCGCCTCGTGACGAAAAGTGCAATAACTTTTGATCCAACTGATATTTTATTCTGAAATTCATAAGAGAGCATATTGAGGATATGTGGATACAGGAAATACGCGTTTCATGTTTTTGGATTCATTGTGATAGAGGTTCTCATTGCGATCCAATCAATTTTTCATCATTTTCATATGTAATTTGGAAACTGAATTATACGGTGAGGCGCTATGTCTATTGCGCTATTTTTTTTCAATGAGAGCTTGAGATGTGTACTTCACCATTGAGGAGAGAAATATCTAACATTTTGACCTCAACCATGCGTTTTTCATGTTTTATCTCTTCGCGGTGCGAATTTGTACAAACTCCTATGTATCGTGGATGTATGACAACCATTGGTTCTTTCGACTTGTACTATCTAAAGATGTGGGAGAGTCCGATTTAGAAATGAAGTTTATGCATCCGTTTGGTCCAGCTCCATCATTTCACTGGCCATACCAACGAGACGATATTTGTTTCGTTCCGTTGCAGAATATTCTCAGGGTTGTAGAATCTTCGACAACTAGAGGTTCGGGAAGGGTGTATTACTTTGATGAAAAAGACATGTACTGTGTTCATCAAAAATTTAATCTTCCCCTCAAGGAGCGAAGGAAACAAGTTCAAATTTGTACATGGAAATATTATGAATAGGATACTAATAAAATATGTATATGCATAATATGTTTGTTTTTATCAATCATCCAAATATTCGAATCTGTAATTGGAGTGATAAAACAAACCTTTTTGGGGATTCTGATTTGTTTTTATACCGTGAATAACGAGTTTATCGACCGTTGGGTCGCGCAATACAGGGGGATTACGGGGAGAAACAATAATTGATTATAATTAGTAAATAAATAATAACAATTGAATAAGTTACATTAAGTAATTATCAAAAATTATAATGAATGAATTACACGTGATTGTTCCGAGTTGACAAATCGTCCCTGTTTGATAACTCATAAGAAGTCGGCAAAATTCTCAACATGAAGAAGGGAGTCGCAGTGTCTGAAACATTGAAAACCCCTACCACGAATCTGAAGAAATGGGATATCAAGGTCATGGTTTATAATCAATGGAATTGAGGGTCGCTGTTTATTGCAAAATACGCGGGGAGAATGTCTTCTCGTATGACGGGAAGAAAAAACCTCGTTAAGGAGTGTCAAAACGAATATCGTACCGCGGAAAGATGAGAATTGAAAAACGCATGGTTGAGGTCAAAATATCAGATATTTCTCTTCTCAATGGTGAAGTACACTTCTCAAGCTCTCATAAAAAAAATTGCCCAATAGACATAGCGCCTCACCGTATAATCCAGTTTCAAAATTACATATAAAAATGATGAAAAATTGATTGGATCGCAATGAGAACCTCTATTACAATGAATCCAAAAACATAAAACGCGTATTTCCTGTATCCACATATCCTCAATATGCTCTCTTATGAATTTCAGAATAAAATATCGGTTAGATCGAAATTATTGCACTCTTGGTCACGAGGCGCGTGGTCGCGCGGAGGACGTCGATACACGAAAATACGAAACCTTGATATTTTATAACTCGAGAAGTAGAAGTCTTGGAGAAAAACGGTTCTGTATACATTTATATGACATGAATAGGAGTGATCAAAGAAAGTTTCATGGAAATCTGGGATGGTTGGTGTCATGGCTGGATGAATTGACATGGACTGACCCAGTCGCGAACCAGATGGACAGGAAGGCTTATACCTCGCCTTGATATCTGGCTCAATCGTCAGTTTGGGAAGTCGGATACTTGCTCACCTAGCTGCTGACGGGGCACGGCTGTTTCTGCCAAAAGAGCAAGATGCCGAGACCGGCTTGCGCCTTCTGCGACTGCCAACTAGACGACGCCCTCCATACTTCCTTCGCATGCGAAGGGTGACGGGCGGAGAGAAGTCGCCTCGAAGAGACTTATGGCATCGTGACCCCAGATTATATCGTTGGGATCCAGGACGCATGGACTGCTGTCGCTCGCTTCATCGAGTCGGTCATGTAGAGGAAGAAGAGGGCTCTCGCATGGACCCTCCTGAATGGATGAATTCTACACCTCCTCTCTCATCTATTGATTCATCTATACATTCATCCACGCATTGACTTTTCGATTGATTTAATCTCTGTCCATTGATTTTCTCATGTTATTCATGGGGACTACGGCACCCGAGGTCTGGGTTACAAAATTGAGACTCAGAGGCTGGGGACCTGGCGTTCAGCAGTCACGTTGAACAGGGCTCCGCGGAGCGATTGGTCACTAATGTCTACTAATGATTCCTTGGGTTGGAATGGCGATATACCAAGTGTTCCTCAGTGAAAGGTTATGAAAACTAATCAGCAATGTTTGTCAATTTTTCCTAATGCATTCCGATTCAAGGTGATAACCCTACCAACAATTCGAGACACATCTCATCAATGATCGGGATTTTCAACCAATGCTTTCTAACCGTTTCTAGAGTTGGAATCATGATCGTCAAAGTTTTCCTCAGTAAACAATCATGACAACCATAGTGAGTAGGAATTTC
This sequence comes from Gonatopus flavifemur, assembly GCA_018340375.1. NCBI lineage: Eukaryota > Metazoa > Arthropoda > Insecta > Hymenoptera > Dryinidae > Gonatopus > Gonatopus flavifemur. The sequence continues at coordinate 1,221,732 of JAFFJZ010000036.1, read as the reverse complement.
TGGTCACTTCAGCAAATGCATTGTTTTGAAAGATAATAACCACACCCACGATTCCAGACACAATTCATCAATTTTCGTGACTGTTAACTGATGTTCATTAACAATTGCTTGACGTGGAAGCGCGATATCCCAAGTTTTCCCTAGTAAACGATTATGAGAATGGAGCAGCAATTCTAACAAGAATTACCAGGAAATTAACAAAGAACAAACAAATTAGGAAAAAACACACGAAACATTTGTCTTTTGTTTGTTGAAATTAACACATTTTTCCAACTGCGTTTTTTCAGAAAATAATAACTCTACCAACGATTTAAGACACATCTGATCACTTATCCCGATTGTTACCTGATGTTCATCACCAATTCACTTTGGCTAGGGACTATGTAATGTACAATCCTTCTACATCCATTTCTTATTTATTTTGATTTGTTGATGGATCCATTGTTATTCATTACTTCCGATTGATTCCGGGGATCCACTTCCCTTGAATGATACATCATGCCCCCCCCCCTATCCGATTACAAAATAACATCCGAAGATCTTCATCCGATGGGGAGTTAGGGAGGTTTACACCGGCTCTGACTGCTCCTAGAACAATCTTCGAGTGGTCATGATTCGACGAAAAATTGACCGATTTCAGGAAACAAAAAACGCCGGTATTCGGGCTGGAAATCCCCCATCAAATGAGCCATCGCAAGCCTCCCCACCTCATTCAAGATTTCCGCCCTCTTTTCCAGACTTTTGCATCACCCTGTTTAATGATCATGTGATGTTGGAATTGTCTTTCCACAATCAATTATCCACCAGTGCACCTTTTTATTGGAGGACCATTCGAATTCTATTCAACGTTTATATCTCCTCTGTAAGCGCCCCTCAGAACAATTTCGAATTAAGTTCATGCGATGTAAGCTCAGAGTGAAGAATTCCATATTCAATGTCGCATTCACATTTATTGCATATACATAGGATGTGTGAAACTTCGAAATGTTATGAGGCTCACACGGAGAACATTCATGCCAAGGCACTCGATCACTGATCTAGACGATATTCGGGGATTCGGAATTCCTGGATAATGGTCCATAGTAGGTTCATAGGGTCCACTGCAAAATGTCCTCAGAAGTACTCATAGACATCCATTCCCTTCCTACCGGACTACTGCATAGATGTCTGCAGGAAAAGGATGGGAGGATGTTCGAATTCTTGGGAGCCGGGATGTAACAGGAGGAAAAATGCGAAGGAGGAAGATAGGGAACGCGTGTACAAGAAGAAGGGAGCCATAGGGGGTAACAATTGGTCCCAAAGGGAATCACTCGCGACACAGTCTTTGTTCACAAAAGATTCATTTATTGTTAATTGATAACCGGGTTCACCGGGTTGTAGGCGGTACACTTCAAGTGGTGTAGTGAGGCGCAAAAGGATAACGCGTGACAAACTAGCGCTGAATCAGAGACGTGTGGTAATTAATTCGGTTGCGATTTCGGTTTCGCGGTACAAGAGTTGTGTGTAGTTAGACCGACAGCAAGTATCTGGTTTCGTGTGAAAGTGCGGTAATACAATAGTTGGTCACGCGCCATGCGTGAGAGAGGGGGGTTATCCCGACCTTGACAGTGGATTAGACGGCCAATACCCGAAAAACGAGGCATGAAAGTGGAAGTGATACATATTATAATTGTCACGAAGAAAATCTCGGCTACAAGGTGGCGAATAAAATCGGATGAGTTAACTCTCTCTCAAACATGCCGCCCGCCTTGGGGGTTGTAAGACGCCCAAAACGGACCTGATACTAGTCGGCGGGTTCTACCGATCACGCTGTAGGAATCGGCAACCGGCATAATTCGCTCACGGGGCGTTGGAGCGTGCCTCGAGCAGTGTGGACGGTGATCACGCGGACAAGGTTATCTGGGCCCAGATGGCGGTAGTCCTTCGACCAGATCCGCCAGAACTGCTCGGACATTCTCCTCACAAGTTGCCACCGGGTCAGGCGATTTTCCTGCACGTCGAGCAGCGTTGGGGCCGGAAGGGCGTTGACAGCGGTGCCGATCAAGAATTGGCCAGGGGTGACCGCATCGTAATCTTCGAAATTATCTCGCAGTGGAGCGATCGGTCGCGAATTTAGGCAGGCCTCGATCTGACAGAAGAGCGTGCACAGCTCTTCGAAGGTCGGAGTTTGCGCTCCCAGAATTCGGTGGGGATGGTATTTTACACTCCGGACACCCGCCTCTCATATGCCTCCGGAATGAGAAGCCGATGGTGGGAGGAAGTGCCAGGAGATCTGGTTATCGAGGTGGCGGTGTTGAAACTCCGAACTGCGGAGGGCTTGATCAAAATGTGCCCCCAATTCCCGTTGGGCACCCCGGAAGTTCGTACTCCGATCCGCATAAGGATCGGAGGGTACGCCTCTACGCACTATGAAGCGCTCGAAAGCAGCTAGGAAGGCCGGAGTGGAGCAGTCAGTTATCGCTCCAAGGTGCATGGCGTGGGTACTCAGGCATACGAAGACGGCTATCCAGGCTTTTTGCGTTTGTATGCCCCGGCGTCTCCATGGGGTGACTCTAAGAGGCCCCGCATAATCCACTCCAGTGTGCGGAAACGGCCTGGAGGGGGTAACGCGGACGGCCGGTAAATCAGCCATCAGTCGTTCGCAAGGAGTAGCGCGTTCCCGGACGCAGCGAACACATTGGCGAATGACGGATTTTACCTGAGTCCTGGCGGCTAAAACCCAGCAGGTTTGGCGCAAAGTTTGTAGGGTGAGTTGGACACCCCCATGAAGCGTGGCCATGTGATAATGCGCGATAAGCATTGCGGAGATTCGATGTTTCGGCAACACCAGCGGGAACTTCTCGGTGTACGATAGCGGCGAATGTTTAAGCCGCCCGCCAAGGCGGATTAGGTCGGATTCGTTGATAAACGGGTGGAGGCGAAGTAACGGGCTGGAGTTAGGCAAAGCCAATCCTTTCTTAAGGGAGTCGTAGTCTTGGTCGAAGTGGGATCTTTGTACAGAGCGGACTAAGTAGTCGCGTGCGTAGATCAAGTCTTGAGGCGTAAGGCGGGTGGAAGAAGCGGAGTCCCCGAGAATCGTTCAGTGGGAGTGGCGTACGTTGTCGATAAACCTCAGCACATAAGCCGTGATGCGCAATAGTTTCGGCCAGGAGGAAAACGATTCAACCCAATCCCAGGTGGTAGACGAGACTTGAGTTGCGTGGGCGTGCGTCTGAGAGCACTCCTCTAAGTTGATAGAATAGTGACCCAGATGAGTCTGACTTGGCCAGGACGCGGGGGCAAGTTGGAGCCAACTAGGTCCATGCCACCAGAGTAGGTGATCGCGTAGCTCAGCTGGGGCGACGCTGCGGGACGCGCAATCGGCGGGATTGCTGTCTGTTGGGGCATGACACCAGGATGCGGATGGTAGCGTGGTCTGGACTCCTGCGACTCGATTCCCAACGAAGTGTCCCCATTGAGAAGGGAGTTTGCGAAGCCAGCACAGCACTATGGTGGAATCAGTCCATCAGACAACCTACGGGTTCCGCAAGGCGGGAGATTTGCTCAAGTACGCTACCAGGCAAGTAAGTAGCACGGCACCCAGTAGTCCGAGCCGCGGGATGCTGACCGATTTGATTGGGGCGACTTCGGTTTTCGCCGCGAGTAAGTGGGTTTGAATTTCACCGCTCATAGTGACAGTCCGGAGATACACGGCGGCGGCTTAGGCGGAGTTAAATGCGTCGGAAAAGCCATGGAGTTTCTGATGCAGGATGTTAGGCCCCTGATCCGTCCAACGCGGGAGAGAAAGGTTCTCGAGTTCAGAAAGGGCAGTGCAATAGTCCTGCCAAGTGGTAGAAACATCGTTCGGTAGCGGGTCATCCCAGGACGACTTGGAGGCGCACAGAGATTGCAGCAAGAGTTTGGCTGGAATCAATGCAGGTGGAACCCATCCCAGGGGGTCGAAAATACGGGAAACGACCCACAGCACGGCTCGTTTGGTGCAGACGATTTCAGCAGGTAGACGTACGCTCAGATGGAAGGAGTCGTCTTCAGGATTCCAACCGATGCCCAGAACCTCAAGGCTCTCTGAATACTGGAGGGGATACGACTTAAGAGGGCTACGCGAGTTAGCGGCGATGTCATCGAGAAGGTGGGGGGAATTGCTCGACCACTTTCCCAACTCGAAACCTCCTTCAGCGAGAGGTTGGATGACTTGATTCTTGACTTGGCGCGCCAGCACAGGGTCGTCAGCGCCGAACAACAAATCATCTACATAAGTGTCCTCGAGTAGCACAGGTGTGGCCGAAGGGTAATGCGGACCTTCGTCCTGAGCCCGCTGTTGTAGCGTGCGGATGGCCAGGAAAGGCGCGCAAGACGTTCCATAAGTAACAGTGGTGAGGCGATACGGAACAGCGCCATCAGAGTTCGGGCTGGTCCGAAGGATCTGGTGATAGGGTTGATCGGCCTCATGTACTCTGACTTGGCGAAACATTTTCACGATATCGGCCAGAAAGACGTGGCGATGAGCTCGCCAATTCAGCGAAACCGGCGGAAGTTCCACCTGCAATTTAGGGCCACTTAATAGGTGGTCATTGAGGCTTGTATTGCTTGAAGTAGGAGCAGATGCGTTGAATACCACCCGAATTTTTGGGGGGTTACAATCCGTACGCAAAACTGGATGGTGCGGCAGGAACACAGGGTTGGCATTCATGACTTCAGGATGGTCAACCAACCGCATGTGGCCTAAATTGGAATACCCGGCCAAGAATTTGTGGTAGAGTTCTGCTAACTCTGCGTTTTGAGAAAGTCGACGCAGGAGTCGAGCGAGGGAAGCATGGGCAATATGCTCAGATTGCCCAATTGGCAGGGGCAACTCGGCGCACCACGTATCGTCCCGTGGAGTCCCGAGAATGGGTGCGAGCGAAATGTTCTTCGCAGACACGATCCTCGTCTGATAGTGGGGAAGAATGGGGAACTTCTTCTATCTCCCAAAATTTTTGAAGCGAAGCGGTTACGTTTTCTCCCTCGGCGCACAGGAGTAATGAGTGATGGCGAGATGCGGGACTGGCCAAAGAGCGAGATAGGACCCAACCGAAGATGGTTTGTTGTGCCATGAGATTTTTGTCTGGGCTATGAGTAATGCCCTCAAGGAGAATTTTCCCGTATAGATCAGCCCCGATCAATAGCGAGATCGGCTCACGAGAAAAAGGAGTGCGATCCACCGAATCGAGATCTCGCATTTGATCGAACCTCGAGGCAGATTCTGGAATCGATGGAACATAGGGAGTTAGTTGGCCCAATACTAAGGCACGGACCATGAGCACCGGAGAAGCCTCCTCCGTTGGTCGTAAGGAGAAGGTAACTGCCGCATTGGAAACTACACTCCGAGACCCTCCTGCACCTGAAATCTCAGCTAACGTATTTCCTTGGGTATTCGAAGTGATTGTAACAAGGATTCTGCAATGAAAGTCCGCTGCGAGCCTTGATCTAGCAGGGCACGAACTCTCAGAGTGGTGCCGTTAGCGGTAGAGATCGTAGCGTGTGCGGTTGCGAGCAAAACGTAATTGCCCAGAGGATTTGCGATAACAGGTGTACCCTGATCGCATTGAGCGTGATGTGAATTCACGATCGGCCCCGACGCTCCCACCAATGAAGGTGCAGAGTGAGAAGAAGATGTTGAAGGATGCAAGGCAAGAGCACCTTGATTCGAGGGAATGGGAGCCTCAAGAGCGTTAGCACCTCGGTGCAGCAACGAGTGGTGCTTCTGATGGCAATGATAGCAAGTCGAGCGACTATTGCATTGTTTTGTCTGATGCGACCTTGACAGACAATGAAAAGCGATCGAAAATTGAATTGATGTCTTCACCACTGACTAAGCATTACTTAGTCATTTAACAAAATGAATGCCGATGATTCGGAGGATTGATCGCGGGACCGGGAATCAGGCGACAAAGATTCACACACGTATAAGTTTATGTGCCTTTTATTCACATTCAGTATAGCACACATAGAGTTCGAAATTATGGTGCACTGCACACGAGAGTTTTGCGCGCGAAGAAAATGATACCGTGGGGATACACATGGACGTTGCCCGTACGGTTTATAGATATTATGCGGTATGGACGTTAACACCGTAGTATAAAAATGATCGGAGTAGGCTCCAACTACGTAAAAAACTCGGATAACTGGATTACCGCTAAAATTTACTCGTGGTACGGAATATCGCTGGTCAGCTGGACGTGGGGACGTGCCGACATGGAAGCTTAACAACGAAGTAGTAGTAAAACGAGAGCGAAAGTACTCTAACGGAGTTACACGCATGATCAAAAGGGATCAGGTGATATAATAGTACAGCCCTATTGGCAGTAATCAATCATGCGATCATACAGCCAATTACAATTTTCGGCAGAAACGAGCGCACACACTCGGTGCGTCTAAAATAAGTAATTTGCAATGGAACGGGTGGTCCATAATTATGAATTGCTCATAATAACAATCAGAGCTTGATAATCTAGAACAGACAATCATAGCACAAGGCCTGTTTTCGGACGAATGAGTCTCGTTGCTGCACTGGGAGAGCTCTGAATTTATCACAGTAATAAATACGATGGTCAGATTCACAATAAATACAAGTGGACGAATTTGACACATGATGTGTTCTGACGTGCGAGTTAAGTCGTACAATTTTATTTCACGAAGTCGCGGTATTGAGATTGGCCTTTGGACTAGAATGGAAAATTTCCAGAGTTCTGATGCGCGTATCTAGAAAGGCAGTGAATTGAGTGTATGTAGGATACGTTACCGATTTCGCGACCGTGGTTTCCCATTCGCGGCGAGATTGCTTGTCTCATTCATTGACTAACGAGTGGACTACCCAATCGTCCCAATGCTGTACGGGTCGGTCAAGATTTTGCAGCGATCCCGTAAATATTTTGAACCCGCAAGAAAATCATTGGAAACCGGCGGAATGTCGGCAAATAAACTAAGATGCGCATCAATAGATAGATAGATAGATAGATAGATAGATAGATAGATTTATTGCTTATAAGGAAAATCCCTCCTAGCAAGAGGGTATAATAGTGGTTACATTTACAGTGATTGACATAACAAAGCTTCACATTTTCAATATAACTCAAATCTAATTCGCAATAAATTATTCGGATAGCACAAAAGATCTTAAAGTTAGTACGTTTTTCATATACAGAAAAATTTTTCGTATTGCCGCTTTTGTTGAAACGTTGAGACATTCAGATGGAGATTTCCCATTATATAAATGATCCCTGAAAGTTCGGTACGAAGGGCAGCGAAACAATAAATGTCGAACGTCCCCTTTCTCGTTGAGATTGCAAACTAGACATATTTCATTCGGATTTACATCGTAGGTGATTCGGTTGATTGTCAATCTCAGTACAAAATTATTCGCAAGTCGCAGATTGGCAAGCATCCGCTGCCACTCTAGAGGACATTGACACACAAGGTACTTCGCTGGCTCAGAGGAAGCGCCAAGCAGTGACACATCTTGGAGGAAAGAGGAATTGACATATTTCTCAACATCTAGCCTTCTCAGATAATCCTCATCAAGTTGAAAAACTTCTTGCTCAGATTTCCTCCAAAGCTCTGGCCTGTCACTCTCCCAGAGACACAAATATCCAGTTAATTCCAACAAACTGCGAAATTGCAGAAGCCAGTTGAATTTTGTGTCGTCGGGGCGCACTTTTGCTATTGCATATAGACGGGTGAGACACATTCTAGGCAAGTGGTTCTGGTCCATTTCAAGCATACGTACGTACCAACCCCAGGTAAGCTTCATCGCTTGATGAGCAAGTGGTAAAATACCCAATTCTAAACGCACAGCATAGCCAGGAGTACATTTAGGGAGTGTAAGTATCCTCTTAAAGAATTCCACCTGAACAATCTCGATCTTATTTAGATATCTCATTCCCCAGATGGGAATTCCATAGAATAGAACTGAGGTGGTCATAGCATCAAAAAGTCTCATTCTTGTGCTCCAAGCGTCTGATCTGCATCTCGCAAGTAGGGACAACACAGCGCCTGAAGCTATACGAGCTTTTTTTACCGCTTTGCTGACTGCACTAGTACCCAAAGATGAGCTTCCAAAACCCACACCCAGATATTCTAACTCTCCAACAACCTCAATACGCTCTGTACCGAAAAAGAAGGCTTGTTTTTCAGCAGTTCGAATGTTACCGGATCTATTGAAGGGTATAATTTTTGATTTTGTCGGGTTCACCGAGAGTCCATTTTCCTTACAGTACTTTTTTAAGAGTTTCAGCTTCTTTCTTACGTCTACCGGGGAACTGGAGAAGATCACTAAGTCGTCTGCATACAAGAGAAGCAGAACAACCCTTATCCCTCCAATATTCAGACCTTCACAGCCATTACGCCTAAAAAAGTCCTCCATGTCTGCTAAGAATAGGATGAATAATAATGGACTCAAGAATTCTCCTTGTAATACCCCTTCGGTAACTTCGAAGGAATCAGAGAAACTACCGCTCTGCCTCACTTGAGCGCCCGCCCCATCATAGAGTTGTTTCAGGATTCTTAGATATTTAGCACTAACACCCAATATAAATAATTTTCCCCATAAGAATGCATGCTTTATGGAGTCGAAAGCTCTCTTAAAATCTATAACTATTGCATAAACTGTATTGTTATCCAACCTCAGCTGCGTTTGTATGACCGCTTGGAAAGTGAACAAATTATCATTGCAACCGCGTCCTTTCCGGAATCCTGCTTGACATTCCGGAATAACGTTTGTTTTTTCAGCCCAAGATTCAAGTCGCGCTTTCAATAAGTTTGTGAATAATTTGGTGATATTAGATATTAAAGCAATGCTTCGATAATTACTGGGGTCAGATCTATCGCCCTTCTCATGTAACATTGAGAGCAACGTTTTGGACCACTCTTTTGGTACTTTTTCTCTTCTCAAGATCGTATTAAAAAAAGTCAATAAACGTCAATACAAATATGCGGTACACGTATGTAGCGACGTGAAACAGTGTGTGTCGATCATGAGCATCGACGTATATATGGGGAGATTGAAATCCTGGATGATGTACACACACACACACACACAGGCACAGAATATGAACTTGGTAGTTAGTTTCTGCACTATACACTGTGTCGGAGAAAAACTCGAGCACCTTAACTCGCGTGTTAAATACGTATGTTCGAGTTAAAATCCGTGTCTATGCAATGTTTCAAGGCACTGCACCCGATGCAATTGCACTTCTCAGCCCGTTTCAGAACAAAGCGAAACCGGAAATCGAGCATCCGGCTCGAAGGACCAGGACTTTTTTTGGAGGAGAAAGGATGGAAGGATGTTCGATTTTTCGGGAGCCGGGATGTAACAGGGAGAAAAATGCAAAGGAAGAAGATAGGGAACGCGTGTGCAAGAAGAAGGGAGCCATAGGGGGGTGACAATTGGTCCCAAAGGGAATCACTCGCGACACAGTCTTTGTTCACTTGAACTTGAACAACACTTGAAGTGGTGTAGTACCGCGCAAAAGGATAACGCGTGACAAACTAGCGGTGAATCAGAGACGTGTGGTAATTAATTCGGTTGCGATTTCGGTTTCGCGGTACAAGAGTTGTGTGTAGTTAGACCGACGGCACGTATCTGGTTTTGCGTAAAAGTGCGGTGATACAATAGTTGATCGCGCGCCATGCGTGAGAGAGGGGGGTAATCCCGACCTTGACAGTGGATTAGACGGCCAATACCCGAATAACAAGGCATGAAAGTGAAAGTGATAGATATTATAATTGTCACGAAGAAAATCTCGGCTACAAGGTGGCGAATAAAATCGGATGAGTTAACTCTCTCTCAAACAATGTCCGTGGGACGTCCATCGGCCCTGAATCGTGCAATGTCCCGCACGGACATACATGGATGTCCTTGTGGTTATTGGGAATTTGCACATTTGATCCGGGACGGAGCAAAATCTTTCTCGAATTTCACCTGGATTCCCAACTCTCCTCCATGTCAAATTGGATGCGCATGTTTGGAATATCAGAATGGAACTGTCAGAATGTTTATCAGTATTACACCGCATTCCATAGAATGAAAACATGGATTCCAGTGGAAATCCTTCAATGGGAGCTATCTGGAATTTTGAACAGTGTCCAGTAATATCGCTCAATCCTGTCGCTCCATTTATTGAAGGGAGTAGATGGATTTCATTTTCAAAGAGATGTCAAAAACACTCAGTTACACAGTTTGAAGAAAAATGCGTTGGATTCTAGAATTATTGTTCGACATACGGGATCTGCCATTTTGAATCCTGGTATTCTGACAAGAGCTTCGTGATCAGCGACCCCTGGAACGCGTGAATACCGAGGTAGAAGGAAATCCGATGAAGTTTTTATCTTTTGATCGTTATATTGGATTCGTCGTGTGCAATTGTGAGATTTTGACAAGGAATTCGTGATCCTCGATCGTCGATCCTCGGGGTTTTCGAGTCGAAATGCCGGAACTCCGACAAAGGTGCGAGAATCACACTGACGAGTACACGAAACTACTCGGTCCATCCCGCATACCAGCCAGTGTTGGGTTCAAAATTATAGTACACGACTTTCATTGGTCAACTCTCATGTAATAGCCAATGAGATCACATAGCTTATGAGAATTGACAAATAAACTTCGTGTACTATAATTTGTATCCCAACACTGATACCCGCCGATGCTATCCCTTACCTCGCCTATTCCTCCAACAATCACATATATTAAGAAGCTTACAAAATATCACTTTGGGTTCAAAAGAGATTTCTCCAGCGCGTTCTTCTACAAATGTTGGATGAGCTTGGCCAGAATCACTTCGAGTGGAAGCAAACCTGCTTCGAAGTCAATTATTAGGGAGTTCCCCCAGGGAGAATCGGACTCGGGTTCTGCGAGTGGGAGTCAAGGATCCTATCACATCAGCAAATTTCCGAGATAACGACACCACTCTCAAAGTGTCGTTTATTGTAATCATCATGATATGAGTTTAAAGAATTCGTTTCCATGAAACATAGACCAATCGATTCAAAATCTTCTGCCACGAAAAATGAGTAGGTCATGGGAAAGAGGTTTTTTTCGACCACGACTTCGGAATTTTACAAAGTGATGAGTGAGATCAATGGAGAAACTTTCAAAAAATTGTTTCCGTGGGATATAGACCAATCGATGCAGAATCTTCTGGGATGGAAAATGAATAGCACTGGAGAGGAACGTTTTTTAAAAACTGTACCTACGAAATTCACCGAGTGCTGAAACAAATTGATGACAAAATTTTGAAAATTTGTCTGTATGGGATATAGGTCAATCGATTCAGAATCTTCTGAAACCAAAAGTAAATAAGTCGTAGAAGAGGCATTTTTTTTATCTTGAATGGTAAATTTCACCAATTCCTGGGTCAGGTGTATGGAAATTCATTCTGCTTCATGGAATATCGCTACTGTGATATTATCAGAATATTCCATCCGTGACAAATCTAGCATATTCCTCATCGTAAATTCCTAGAACATTACAGATATGCAATTACATATGTGCAATGTTTCAATGGGGTGATTCTCAAAAACATTTCTGACAAAACAATATTCATAGGGTCTTATATAAATATTTCAGACAGAATGTTCTGAGTGAGACATTGTAATATTCTAGAAATAATACTGAAAAATTGAGGCTGTGTGGGAGGACATACTATCCACCTGACACGACACGATTTTTTGTTACAGGCATATTGAATGTTATGAGATTACACCCTGTAATTTCACGCTCAAAGATTTAGTGGGCATCCATTTAACATTAGTTATCAAACCGTCATTCAGATGTAACCTGGTGTATCTTTGAGATTGAAATTACCCTAACAGCAAAACGTGTCTCTGGGACGTTTTCTGAACGTGCAGAAAACCTTCCCTGAGTTCTTTGAACCCTCCATAAACGTTCCAGTAGCACGTTGTGCTGTTTGGGTACGTGTTGGAATTACATCACAATCAACATTTTTGTAACAAGAATTGTAATAGTTATGTTGAGTGAATTTCCTAGGAGAAATTTCATCAGAAACGAACAGAATTTCTTCCCGTGTATCGTTGAATTTTCATTAGAGTAGCTTGAGGATAATAGCCAAATCTTTCGTTCAAGATTTCCAAAACATCGCCGCATGTACGAATTTTTGAGAGCAAATATACATGAACGATGGGTAGCGTTGGAACTCTGGGAACGATTCCTCCCAACCTATTACAATGTGATGTGATGGAAGTGACTAATTTTCATTCAGCCAGTCACATATATGGGATAATATGGATATATTACGGAATTCAATATCGTTGTTACAATATTGTTATAACAATAGAAACGACGGATTTTTCTCATCATTCCTCATCATAAGGTCTTTGAATCGTGAATATCTTATGGGCTATAGCGATTCAACGGAAACAACTCTATAATTTCTCACACGGAGGAAAATAAAGTTTAGAAAATTACTACATCTCTACTAAATTGGCAAGATACGAGAAGATAGCACTGTTATTGTTACACAGTGTAGTGAAAATGAATGATTTGCCTAATATTCTTCAGCACGGGCATCCAACTTAACACATGATCTAGTACACATTTTGACTACACTGTGACACGACTAAGGTATCTCGTATCTTACCAATTTAGTGAAAATGTAGTAGGGAAGCATGGGTCACAGTGGATCATTTTTTTCATGCTGTATAACTTCAAGAGTAGTGAACGTTTCAGCATGGAAGTTCATATAGATATACAATATTCCCTCGCCCACAAAATGAACGAGCAGTATTGTTAATTTGCGTAAATGGAATACCAAGTTCTTATCATCTTCTGGAATTTTATAATTTGATCCACTGTACCCCATATCTGGGTTACAGTGGATAATTTCATGGATCAGACTCTCAGCACCTTGAAATTCCCCACAGTAACGCTGTGAAGTGGTGAGAGGGAAGCTTCTCAATTTTGCAGCAGTTCTGATTTTCAATCCATCTTCGGTTTGTAACGTGATATCTTGTCACAAAGAGAATCACGGGGTGGCACCGCGCATCATCGTTGGAGTTTGTTGCGATATTGCAATGCGATTCATAATATTGAATCAAGATTCAGATATTGCTACAATATTATGTGCTGTGTGGGTATTGAATGGATTACGCGTAGAGTTTCGTAGGGAGCTCCAGTTTTTACAACTTCTCACAAATCTTCAAGATCGTGTAGGAACTTCGGAAATTTCCCACAACGACTGTGGACCTGGAGCCGATTGAATGAAACCAAGGAATTCCCACGAGAAACTAAGATTTTTATTACTGAGTCTCAGCCAATGCTTGGCCCATTCAAAGTCTATATGAAGTTAGGAAGAAATTACTTTTGGTGGACTTCGACGCGACTCTTGACGGACCTCGTAGAATATTGCGGACCGTAATGGTACATGAAGAGGTTAACGTCGAAGTTGAAGAATGATTGATTGTGTTGTTAATTATTTCCCTTGGACTTTGAGAAGGATCTAAAGAAGTCCGTCATCAGTCAGCGTTCAGTCAGATATGAGGGATTTCTGATAGACTGCGGAACAATTTCTGTTAGGCTTCGAGATGATAAGTCACTTGGAGATATATGAAAAGTTCGTAGAGGACAAGCAAGACTTATGATGTTTGAGAGTGACTTCTGGTAGACTTCCTGAAAAATGAGGTTGCTCAAATGTATGGGCGTGATGAATGACTGATCGTGTTGCAAATGACTATCCTTGAACTTTGCAAAATTCGGGGGTTCAATGGGGCATGTCCCGCAGGAGTCCGAGAATGACGTGGGAAAAGTCACTCATGACGGACTTTAGGAAAACATCCTGAAATATGATGTCACGGGAGATGTCCTCGGTAATTCGTTAAAAAGTCCCGGATGAAGGAATTTTGGCTAACTTCCTAGAGACCTTTAACGAACTTTGCGGAGAATGTTTTTTTTTAAATAGAGGGGGGGAAGCTTCATGCACCTTCAGGGAGCTGGTATTGTTTCTCCCCGTTGTGTGGGACTTCTGCTTCAGCTGAAGATGTTAAGCGCCTATCGCAGTTCACCCACTAAAACCCACCTCTTCCCTCCTCGGACCCAGCCCGGAATCATTCATCACATCACTTCGAGCTGGGCCCTTTTTTCCCTGTGCCCGAAAGACCGCCGCCATTTACCCTGCCCTATCCAGTTCCACCTCCTCGAGGCGGAGGATGGACTGTACGAAGCAGTCCACTGCCCGCCAACTGGAGTCATCTCGGAGCATCAGACCCACGGTGTTCTCGGGAGTGATGTCTCCGAGCTCCGTTTGTAGCGCCACCCGATGTGCTCCCCACCGAGCACACTCGAAAAACGTGATGTCTCGACGAGGGTCCATGAGCAATCCATGAGAAGTCAGGCCTGGGACTTTTCCAATGTACTTCACAGGAACTTTTGAGGAACTTCCCAAAATATGAATTGTCTCGCAAGAGTTCTCCAATAGCCCGGGGGAAGTCTGTGTTGAGAGACTTTCGACTGAACCGAACCTTTTGTATACAAAATGTGTAAAGTTTCGGAAAATATTTTATAGAAAGCGATATAAACTAGACATATTTTATATAAAAAAAAGTTCGGTTCGACAAGGTTCGCACACCTCTACTCTGAGTAACCAAACAAAGATCACTGGAGGTACAGGAAAGTCGATGAGGGGTTAAGTATTCAAGATTTATTGTGTACTTGAGAACGACTTTCAATAGATTCCCAGTGAATTGAGACCTCCCAGAAGTACATCCAAGTACCACATTGAATCTGAGGAAAAGCATTCCTGTTTGATTCCGACGCAATTTCCGACAGACCTCGTAAGAAATTTGCTGCCACCATTTTTCTGTGAGAATTTCATAACGAATATGTACAGTGTACAATAATTTTGTGGAATAATTCCCTCATGATCATACAATCTCATGGACATATATGATTTTGAATAATAAATCTCACATTTCAATTATGCATTTGTTGGAGCTAATAAAATATATATTGATATCAATTACAAATCCATCAGTTTTCATAACATCTTCTGACTTCTCATGTATTCACTGAGTCTATGAATGTATTCCAATACATGCATTCATAAAATTTCATATCATTGTGAACATCGAATTCAAGAATCCTCATATTAGACTTCATTAGAAAAAGGCAATATCTCAGAACCTTCGTTTTCAACCCTTTATCGCATCACTTATCATTTCTGATGCAAACTCTAACTGTGCTCCAAAACACATAGAATATGTCTTTCAACAGTTATCAACGATATGAACAATTGCCATTCATGTGAAGAGAATCTCCACAATCATATTCAATTGATATACAATCATATAGCAAGTGTATACAATTTTTCACACTTTACATGGGGCATATTCAATCTTTAAAAAAAATGCGGTGAAGGATAATGAAAAAATATCCATTCCCTTTCGAATTTCATCGTTACCTTTCGTTTCAACATATGAATCAGAATGATATATTTTGTTCAGACGAGATATGTTCAACATCGCCTATTTCTAGTGTCTATAAGTACTCCCTAATAAGTAAAAAACATTAATAGAAAATTCCAGCGATGAATTGATTGATTGACTATTGCGTGATGTTATATACAACGGATATATACAGGGTGATTCAAAATTCCCGCACTCTTTTTTAGGAGTAGATTTCTGATGGAATTCTAAAACGATTTGTCCTTTTGCATAACGCTCTCCGACGCATAATTTTCGAGATATAATTGATTGAAGTTGACTAATTATGAGGTGGATCCATCGGTCATTCAGGTGCGTCATAACGGAACAAGAGAGGAAGGTGCTTGCAGAGGGCGCTCATACGATCAGCTGATCGGTATAATCGATACGATTTACCAACATACAAATTAGTAAATTTTCTATGTAGAACGATTGAATTCGTCGACACTGTGGAAAAATTGATTATTGTCATGAATTCTTATCACGATATGCTGTAGGTGAAAGTTGTAATTTCAGTAATGATTTTTATTACGCAGACAAATGTGAAATAGTGTTATTTCGTAGGGATAGGGATTCAAGTGGGAGAAAAAAGTATAAATACTCGTTTTCAATCAGAATTTTCATGTAAAGAAGAAAACATGAGAATTTTCATTTGTCCGATACCCAATTTGAACGGTTTGATTAGTAAGTTTAACACAAGAGATTGGATTCCGAATCCTGTATCCTGATTGTTCGAGAATCAATGTATGTTAGATCAATCCTCGGCCGTTTCAAATGATTCTTCTGGAGAATGTGTTTTCGACTTATCCCAACCACAACATTGAACAATGATGAATTTATTCGAATTCACCCTTTTTACATCATCCGATGATTATAAAGGGTTTATCGAACGGTAATAACTCACTTCAACTTGCAGAATCCATCAATTTTGACGAAAATACAAGGTGTGACATCGTATACGACCCAATCATTGCACTTGATTGACATTGTAATCACATACGGTTTGTTTAACTCAAATCAACCATTCGTGATACGAATCAACCAATCAGGTGACAGCTCGAAACAGTTTCATTTAAAGCACATATGACTTCGAAGGGCATATTGTTATTTCAAATGGAAAAAGAATTGTCTTTGAAGATTAACCCAATCCGTCCTTTTAAGGACGAATACATTTTCTAAACGTAGAAACGCGCTCGAACTTGCACACAATTTGAATTGGATCTTGATTTAAACATGAATGATCTTGAGTGATCTCAAGTACGAGGGTGGATTGATAAGTTTCCGGCCTGACCAAGAGATGGCGCCACTAGGCCTACCTTGAGGTGGCGTTCTATAGTACCATCCTTAGATAGCTTGTAGCTATAGTTTCAGTCCGATCGCCATGTTAGTTTAGTTTTGAGAGCACGCTGACCAAGACGCCTCTGTGTTTTTCGTAAAAATGGAAAAGCTGGAAAATCGTGCTGTCATCCAATACTTTTATTTGAAAGGGTTAACGCCGAAGGAAATTAAAGAAGAGATGGCCTCAACACTGGGGACATCCTCCCCATCATATTCAACCGTTGAGCAGTGGGTTTCCGAGTTTAAAAAGGGTCGTGTGAGCACCTCTGATGAGCCTCGCTCAGGACGCCCCATTGAGGTCACAACTCCAGATATGATCGAAAAAATCCATCAAATAGTGCTGAAAGATCGCAGATTAAAAGTTCGTGAGATAGCTGAGACCTGTAAGATGTCATATGAACGTGTACAAAATATTTTGCACCAACATTTGTATATGGAAAAGCTCTGTGCAAGATGGGTGCCGCGTTTGCTAACAATCGACCAAAAATTGATTCGAAAGAACATTTCTACCGCCAATTTGGCGTTGTATAAGCGTAATCCAAGCGAATTTTTGCGTCGATTCGTAACCGTTGACGAAACTTGGGTCCACCACTACACTCCTGAAACCAAAGAACAGTCTAAACAGTGGATTGGACCAGGGGAACCAACTCCAAAGAAGGCAAAAACAATTTTTTCGGCGAACAAGGTTATGGCTACTGTTTTTTGGGATGCAAGAGGTATTATATACATTGATTACCTTGAAAAGGGTAAAACTATCACTGGTCAATACTACGCAGACTTATTGCAACGTTTGAGCCACGAAGTGAAAATTAAACGACCTCATCTGGCGAAGAAAAAAATCTTGTTTCATCACGATAACGCACCAGCGCACACGTCAATCGTTGCGATGGCTAAAATCAACGATCTGAAGTTTGAATTAATGCCGCACCCTCCCTACTCTCCAGACCTAGCCCCGAGTGACTATTATCTGTTTCCTAACCTCAAAAAATGGCTTGGCGGTAAGAGATTTGCGGACAATGAAGAAGTAATCGAAGCTGTAAATGGGTATTTTGAGGAGCTTGACGAATCAGTCTATAGAGATGGCATTACTAGACTAGAACACCGCTATGAGAAATGTATCAGCCTTGGAGGAGATTATGCTGAGAAATAAAAAAAAAAAAATTCTTAAAAACGTTGTTTTTCTTGGTCAGGCCGGAAACTTGTCAATCCACCCTCGTAAGTTATTCACGTTCGATAAACCCTTTATAATCATCGAATGATGTAAAAAGGGTGAATTCGAATAAATTCATCATTGTTCAATGTTGTGGTTGGGATAAGTCGAAAACACATTCTTCAGAAGAATCATTTGAAACGGCCGAGGACTGATCTAACATACATTGATTCTCGACCAATCAGAATACAGCATTCGGAATCCAATCTCTTGTGTTGAACTTACTAATCAAACCGTTCAAATTGGGTATCGGATGAATGAAAATTCTCATGTTTTCTTCTTTACAATGAAAATTCTGATTGAAAACGAGTAGTTATACTTTTTCCTCCCACTTGAATCCCTATCCCTACGAAATAACACTATTTTACATTTGTCTGCGTAATAAAAATCATTACTGAAATCACAACTTTCACCTACAGCATATCGTGATAAGAATTCATGACAATAATCAATTTTTCCACAGTGTCGACGAATTCAATCGTTCTACATAGAAAATTCACTAATTTGTATGTTGGTAAATCGTATCGATTATACCGATCAGCTGATCGTATGAGCGCCCTCTGCAAGCACCTTCCTCTCTTGTTCCGTTATGACGCATCTGAATGACCGATGGATCCACCTCATAATTAGTCAACTTCAATTAATTATATCTCGGAAATTATGCGTCGGAGAGCATTGTGCAAAAGGACAAATCGTTTTAGAATTTCATCAGGAATCTACTCCCAAAAAAGAGTGCGGGAATTTTGAATCACCCTGTATATATATTCATTGTCTGGATAGTCATGAGGGTTATTCAAAGAATCGATTGGGGATGAGCAATACTTGACAGTATCGATACTTTGTATGAAATCTTTATAAGATTGTAATCGATGTCTTATCAAATTCAATACGAGGTCGACAACTTTTCTATGAACAAGTACCGAAATTTTTCAGTATCACCCAACCCCAGAATCGGTTCTTCTCCACTTTGGTACTTTTTGTACATGGTTTTCGTACTTCTTGTACCCGAACACTTTTTGTACGGAAAAAAAGTACAATTTTCGTTAAAAACAAGTAATTTTTTTTTCAAGAAAAATCAATTCTGTTGAAGAATTCCCAATATTGGATCTGAATACATCCATCGAGTCCATTCAAAATGTCTGTAATATACGTAAAGGTATTCGATAGTATTGATCAAAATGAGTTGTGATCTTGACAATTCGTGGAGATGAATTGATTGAGATTGAATCTGTGATGGGAAAAAACGTACATCCCTATCATATACGTTGGGATTTGAGAAAATCATTCGAATTCAATACTGTTCACGGGTTCAATGATGAATGTTAGTCCACTGTTCTCATTGTTGATAAGGAAACATGTTGTTATGAGCGATGATACATCCAATATTATCATATGGTTGTCAAGAATTGTGCACTTGTGCACAAAATGTAAATGATCTCCATTGGTAGGAGTAGGAAATATATTTAATTTGCATCAGAATAACATAATAATTGAACTCACATTCGCATACATTCGCACACATGCAATGGGTAACTCTGATGAAATTCTTCACAATCCCAAAATGATGTGACCCATTGTGTCTATATTTCACATACGATGAATTTATTTTAAGATGTGGACGAGAAATATTTGAAAATAGAATTCCTTCATGAAGTAATTTATTGAAGGAGTGATAATTTGTCCCATTGAGATCCCTCTCTTCCCTGGAATTTTGAAGTTCTGCTGGTAAATCGTACAATTTTTTATATGCTCCAACTACATACATTTCGTCATCAATAAATTTCAATTTTCTCCGATGAAATTGAGAAGTTAAATTTTCACAGAATTCATGAGCAGGATTTCCAGGCAACAGTTGACCACTTCTCAGCTCAGCTAAATTCATTAACAGAGATGCAGCGGAGCATACTTGTAACTGGGCATATCTTGTACCATGTACCAACTTCCTCAATTGCCCATTCAGATCTTCGAAAGGGGAACCAGATGTTACCCAAAGTGGTCCGAAGTCTCTAACGGTTTGGGAAAGGTGTGATAAGCTGTGAATATTGCAGGTTTTGAAATTTTGATACATACTCATTGACAGCCGATGATGCATTATCGATGTCCAAATTTGGAATAGATGACTGGTTTAAAATAAAAATTGCATGAAATAAGAGCACGTGATGTTCAAAATATTCTTCCGGCCTAATGTTATGTAGTACTGGGAGTGGATAATATAATAACCAGTATTTGGATTCGGATGCTTTCCAATATTTATAGTCTAGGATTGAACGTGGTTATCTTTTAATAAATGATGGTGGCTTAAGAGAAAGCCTGCTCTCAACTATGACGTGAACACTTGCACGTAGTGACCAATGCTCATTGGTGTACATTGGATCAAACCATAATTTCATCAACTGTTTGGTGACTCCTGAATATACACAATGCATTACGTCAACTGTGGTTGTTCTTATATAATCAAACACAGAATTTCTCAAAATAGTTGGACCTTTGACTCCAAATTGTGGATGTTGAGTCCTTTCTGCTCGAGCGGCATGGATTTTTGTTTCGTTAGTGGTTCTTGAATTCAAATTCTGAGGATATGGATGAACGGTGATGTTGCCCATTCTTTCACCTTTAGCTTCACACTTTCGACAACCATCATCACCATTGAATTGCTTTATATTCAGAAGTAAAGCTTTTGCAGGTGAATCGCAAGTTCCACACATTACAATGACTCGAATGAATCGGGGAATAATTTGATTGGCAATTTTTATGAAAACACCGTCATACAATTGTTTTAATTCAGTGCAAAAACATTCAAGAAACATATTTGAATCAGGTTTTTTGGAACCGAACCATAAACCAACGAGAATTATATTTTCTCTGGATGTTCTTCCGGTATATGGCAGTTCATTGATTGATAAATAGAATGGCCATATATTGAATTCCGAAGACTTGAATAATGGAATCCCATCGCAATTCCAAGAAAATGAGATATTGGATGGATCAGCCGAAATTTTACTTTCTTTCGTACACAATTCTTTGTATACTTCTCCATCATATATGTCCTCATAATTGTTCTGGTTCATCTTCTCTCTAGAGAAACGAAAATTTAGCTTATCCGCGAAACCTGGTCGTTTGAATAAGGTTTTAAGTTGTGGAAGGATTGGTAATTTCATGAAATAACCTACTTCACACTTATCATTACAGGTAATACACCGAGAATTTTCATCATTCAGTGATGTGTGACAAACGCTGCAATAATACATGCGAACAGGAGGTATTCGGATGTTGACCACAAATTTTTTGAACAAGTATAAACTTGTCTTACACAAATTTGGTGTCACACAATGTAAACAGATCAATTTCAGCAAATCACTGAGACAAGACCCGGTAATGTTGTGACGGAGGACGAAAGTTAGGATACTCATAATACTTCCAACTACTGTAAATGGAGCGCCTGGATAGATGGGGTGATTATCAATATCCTCTTGACGATTGAACCCGTCTTCATCCAAATCATCATCTACATGAGGTATTTCATCGAAATTAGATTCGGTATCTGTGTTGTCTGAACTACGCCCGCTGACTTCTGATTCGGTATCTGTGACTTCCGAATCGCAATATTCATCTTGATCATCAGAAGCCAAGTTAAGATCATTTTCTGTATTTTCGTGGTCGGTATCGCTTGTTTCATTATCATTATTCCCGTCAATAGAATGATCTGTTGGAATTTC